>CM053783.1:794263809-794771309 GCA_028749045.1 Cupressus sempervirens | reverse complement strand
TTTATGAATTTATTTATACCACTCTTTTGTGGTGAAATATACATGAATATTGTAGGGCATAACAAATATTTTCTAAGGCCTACGTAAGAAAAATCTATATTCTGGAATTTCCAAGGCAAATATGGTTCATCCATTACACGACCGTGCATAATATAGATAGAAAAATTGAATTGGTATGCACAAGCATCTATATATTTGGGTGGTGAATGCAGTCCCTCTTAAAACATTTTTTAAAACCAAGGGCAAATTGAGGCCATCCAAAAATATCACATGGGAAATCATAGGCGGAAGTGCTTAATTTTTTGTGTGCCAAAAAATATTTTTGATTGGCTATTTTGTTTTGAAACATGATCCGATGATATAAATACTCTAGCGACGGGCCTAGGGATTCTAACTTATCTTTGGTAAACTTGGGGTAATGCACCAACCCACATATGTATAAAAATTTTGTCAAATCAATGTTGGTCACTAGGAAACAATTTCCATTTTGCAATTATTTGCCACTATAGTGAACCCTACAATAGGTCCCAAAGAGACAACAAAGTATGCAAAATTTTTAGTAGTTTATCTGAAAGAAGATCAATGATGGTCACATTATCACAATTTTAAGTTGCATTTTATTTAAATAATGCAAAAAAATGACTATTTGACATGTCCAGTGGGTCCACATGAGTGTCGTGATATCAGTATGAATACTAGCCATTGGATGCATACCAAATCTATAGAGGTCACATAGTCACAAAAGGAAGGTGTATGATCTTTAATGAAAGTGAAAAAGTGATGTGAAGACACAAGGATAAGGTGGGAATAGAAGATTTGTGAGCTTCAACATGACAATTGTATCAACAAACAATAGGTGTCAAGTTGTGGTTTGCTCATGGTTCACTATATGCATATGATAAAGTATTATGCCCAACCATTGTTTAAATTGGAAATCAATGATCCTCCCTTAGTCATCATAAGGAGTAATAAGGCCATTAATCATAGTGACTACACAACATGGTGATGCATGTCCTAGTGGATCATAAAGAAAGAACTAAACAAAAGGCTAATGGGTCATCTGATCAAATAAGGATCTATGGTAGTCATTTTATAGCAATAAAAATGTTCTCAATAGATAAAACATGTGAGGATGTGATGAAAAGCCACATGTCCCATGTGGGACTTGTCTTGAAATCAAAATTACCTTTGCTTAGTCGTTAATCAAAGATAGACCAACAATTGTCGCTATGTTGTTACCCAAAGTTGTGAGGATTTTAAGCATAGTGGCTACATGATATTGTGACATTTGTCCCAATGGGCCATTGATATGATACATCAACAAGAAAATCTTGACCATCTAGGGCCAAATAGATCAACGATGATCACATAGTCACAAAAGGAAGATGAAGGATCTTTAAGTATAGCAAGTATGGGACTAAGTAACATGTGTTCCTAGTGGGCCCACTTTGTGAAGAAATATTAAAAGAACCATAGGTATTCCTGATCGTCCGATCATTAAGTAATCCATGGCTATCACTATATCACTATTAAAGATGCACAAATTTTAAGTCTTGCAACAATAAAAGAGGTTTCCATGTGTCCCTCTAGTGGAAAGATGACTTAGTATCATGTTTGAATCATAGCCGTCAAAAATACTTCAAATCAACTGCCAATTTTTAAACTCTTTTGCATTGCATGTGCATCTGATTATTGCAAAATTTAATGTTGAATTAAACTTTCCTCATGCAAATGATTTCAAAATAAAATGTATAGGTCTTTACCTTATTTTTCATAGTGCATAATCTTTTGAGCATAGCGAACAAAGCTAGATTTTTAGTATTGTTAAATTTATAAATTGTTGCAATCAGAGTGAAGTTTCTTATAGTTACAATCTGCGAGGAGTGCTAGCAAGATTTTTACCCTTCTTAGTAAAAGTTCTTCTATCTTGGAATTATCATAATTTGGGAAAGATGCCTCCATGAAGGGATTTCTTCATAAAGACAAACTATCAACACTAGAATGTTCATGATGACTTGCTAGAATAATGAAACTACTAAAGGAAAAGATTTGGTTTTGAAGAGCCCTAGATTGAGAATAGATGAAGGCTTGTATGATTGAGGGAATTTATTGAGAGATGCAAAAACATCAATTAGTGTCCTAGAATTATTTGAGAGATGGTTTTCATAGAGGAACCATGATACACCACTCAACAATGTCTACAAATTTGATGTTGGGAAGCTTGTTATTCCAAGTGTGTTTATGGATGTTGACTTGTTGACCATGATGGCCAAGAGATACAATCCTATACTATGGATGGTGAAGAATCATTTTGGGGATAACCTTTTTAAGGTTGAAACTGAGGAAATCAAATAATTTTTTATGCTAAACCCCAACATCGCTCTACATGAGAAGAATAATTTCAATGATTTGTAGGCGAGATATGATGTACAAATGGTATATCATCAAGGTAGACCACTACAAGAACATTTTTCTAAGATGGGGAACCTAACATTAGCGAAAAAATCTACCCCAAAGCCTCTTTTGAAGAAGTATTTCAACCCTAGGGTACAAGCTTTTTATATTTCTCTCAATAAGATTTTTGGTAGGGATGAGAAAGAGCATGTCTCAATGCCCCTAGTGTTCATGATAGCCCAAATCTTGCAATATGGGATGAGTTCCATTTTTAATTTTTCTTCCCACTTGGTTGAAGTGATACATAATAGGTTAAGAAGCATAAGTAAGGGTAAGGTTGATAAACCCTTTGGTTGGTATTCTTTTGTCATGTACATGTGTTATTTGAATGTGTTTTTGTCTTTGGAAAAGATATGAAATTGGAATGAGAAAGAGATGGTGAAAAGTTACTAGCTCGATTATGGAGTGTAGATATGACTTGGGAGGTCAATGATGCTAGTTTTGTCCAATTTGATCAATATTTTGCATTAAAGATGAGGGTGTTGTTAGTCCAAGACAACCCTCAAAATCTCAAACCCTTATTAGAATTGATCAGACCTAAGGATCATGTTAAGGGTTTGAAGGTTAGTCATTATTGGGAAGATATTATCCCATACTTTGTGTCCAATATTTTTAGAATATATGGATTCCAAGGGAAGCCTCATGTATTTCCTTACCAAGTACCGTTAAAGGTAGGTGTTTCTGAGTTTTTATGGAAAATTGGATAGAGAGAGAGAGAGAGAGAGAGAGAGAGAGAGAGAGAGAGAGAGAGAGAGAGAGAGAGAGAGTTGGTGGGAAGATCCAAAGGGAAAAAATTTCCAAGCTTCATAGTAGCTCACCATTTTGTGACAACAAAGGGATGATGTAGACACTTTGGTAAGTTTCTAGATAAATATCAAATGGCTTAATATCATCATAGGTTTATATACCTAAAAGGATTTTATGAAATTCTTAAAGAAAGAATCAAGGCTAAAGCCTATAATCATGTGTTTTACTATCCTAAGGATATAGTTAGAAATGAGTTATTCTTACAAGAATAGGAAGTAAAAAGGAAAAATGGAGAGTTTTTCATAGAGTTCTTGAATTTGTCAATGCTTTAGATGCCCGGTATGATCCTTTGGGTGACATAAAATTTTAGGGAGACAAAGAAAATAAATTGATAACAATTTTTTTTGGAATTATCCAAACACTGAATGAGAAAAAGGAGGCATTAATAAAGACATATCCAGATCAAGCCAAGGAGGTGGGAAAAAGACTATTACGTAGAATTGCCATCATTCTAGGACAATACACCCTCCAAAGAAAGGTTGTATATGTAGTTTCTATTAATGTGGAAGCACATCTTGTGCTAGTCTATCAGAGGTAGGACTCTAAAAGCCCACCTTTGAAACTATCAACCAAGAAGAAAAAGCTAGAAGTGGGATCTTCATCAAGGATGGAGGAGTTCTTACTTTCCTAGTCTCCCATACATTTTGATAGTGAGGATACATTAAGGGAGAAATTAAAACAAGTGGGAGGCCAAGATGATGTTTTAATAACAACATTAGAATTAGAACAAGGAATTCCTAGAGAACCCTTGAAGCCACTTTTAGACCTCACAATTGAAGATTATAAGGGGAAGGAAATGGATCCTTTCATAGAGCAAGCTACCAAAATATTTGTGTCTGATGATGACTTTATCAAGTCTAGGGCCTTCATTCAATTTTTATGGGGGACTAATATTTCCAATTTTGAGACAAAGTGTATGAAAATAAAGTTAGAGCAACCTATTAGACAAGACTCTAATATTGAGGAAGAGGTTAAAGATGATTTGGTGAAAAATATACCTAAAGGGTGAAAACAATTTCTCAAGGATGCTGGTGTTCTAGTACTACCTAAATGAAGCATTGCTAATGCCATGATTTTTGATGCAATCATGAAGGAAAATGATACTAAATTTAAAATTGAGGAGGATGTCAAGGAATACCAGAAGGGGATGAGATATAATAGAGATCATATGGCCCTTGTAATGTGGCAAATTCAAAAGAGAGATGAATCCAAACTCCAAGAAGTCTCAAACTCAACATGAAGTCTTGTAGTGTATAGAGTCTTTGATACAGATAGTGAAAAATTTGCCTTCATGAGTAAAGAAGTTGTTGATTTCAACTTATATGTTGCAAGAAAGGACAAGAAAAAATTACTTGAGTTGAACACTAGGTTTGAAAAGGTGCTGGAAGCCTATGATGAGAGGGAAATATTTTTTTATGAAATGGAGCGAATTATAGAAAGTGTGAAGAAAAGGCAAGGAAAGGTGAAAATGAGGGCAGAATCTAGCCAACCTTTGATTGTAGCATCTGTTGCTCCACTTCCTTCTACTAAACCTATCATTGGTATTCCTGACATAGCCAATATTTTTATACCATAGAAGAATTGGATGAGGAAAAAGATAACCGCAAGGCATCTCAAATAAAAGTATAGTTGAAATATGAGAACGAAAAATAGGGATACAATTTTGTTCTTAATTAATAAAGTAAATTGTCCCTTGTTCCATTTAGAAATGTCAAAGCTAGTAGACATTTTGAGTGAACTTGCACATAGTAAGATAAATGGATTAGTAGAGAACATGGGACACCTACCTATGTGTCATAGTTATTGACAAAGTTGATGATCAGATTGAAAAGACATATGATCAAGCTAATAATCTATTGGATTTTGATCTTAAGAGGGAAATGCTATAGAAATTTTTGAAAATGTATTTTTCTAGGTATCTTAGTAGAAACTTTGATCATTTTCCCCATGTGCTAAAAGTCCTTGGTAATATTAAAAGTAAAGAGGAATGGGAAAATGAAATAAAAGAGATTATGAGGGTAAGGATGAATGATGTCATCAACAAAGAAAATAATATCTAGTTTGCAAGAACTATGGAAGAAGTAATAAATGTTCAAATATTATTTTATTCTTTCAACCAAGACTTTGAATAGGTAAAGAATTTCAGAGGGAATGTTGTAAACAGAGAGAGAAATTCTTAACTTCAACTAGCCAGATGACAAAATTTTAATGAGTAAATGACATAATATTCTTTAGTATCAAGACTTTTATAGATGACATCCGAGAATAAATCACTAGATAAATCTACAACCACTGAGGAGAAGGAATTGATTGACAAGGGTGTACAAGTAAAAACTAAAGAAATGGAAGGGGTGGCCCCACAACCAGTACAAGAAGCTAAAGATGAAACATCAGAGACAGTTTAGGAAAAGGACATCCAATTATCAACTGAAGCAACCAAAGAATTAGATCAAATCAAAAAGGAGGAGGAAAAGGTGGCCCCACAACCTAAAGGAGAGATAAAAGATGAACATACACAAGAAGTTGTTGCAAAACCTGAGAAAGATAAAGTAGAAGAGGCCCCTACCCCACCTAAGAACATTGACAAATAGCCTAATTGGCAGTAAATAATTACCAGAAAAGAAGGAAGTAATAATCATGATAGTATACCTTACCTTTGTATTTCACCCACTATAGGTATTCCTATACAAAAAATCATTAGAATCACTATTAGACTATTTAGATTATGCCACATGCACTCTTTCCAACTATCGCGTGGGTTTTTGAAAGTGGGTTTTGTCTCTTATGTAACTATGTTTTATTTAGGACAACTATCATTTTCCCTCTATGCTTGAAGCTTTTTAAAACTCATATTATATCACTGAGTTCCCAAGGCTAGAGGATGGCTTGAGTTTTCATTAGTAAATTAACATATAATTTAATTTTTTAGAATTAGTCCAAAGTTGTATGTCTTTATTTTATCTTAGAGAATTTATTAATGAGATATAAAATTGTACATTGCTGATTTAGTATAGAGACTTTTTCTTGGAAAGAGTGACACTAAATTGTATAATTTTCAAAGGAAATAATACAAAAAGAATTTTCAATTTTATTAATCAATTGAAATCTTGTCTCTTCTTATGTTGCTTCCAATTTGCTAGAGCCTGGTGATAATATCTATCAAGTTTCAATTATAATTCTTTTAAGTTATATTTCTATTCATATTTTGCTGATAATATACTGGTTATGTAAATGCAGAATATGAATATGGATGGATTGAAGGCTTTCTAAAGAAGATTTTTATAAGAAGGAGATCTAATATTGAGTACTTTTTTTCCTTCTTCACAAAGTGATAGGATAGATCTAGTCATTTGTGTCAACTTCTTGTGAGGAATATCCCAATAGATAAGGCACTGGTTATATTTTAGAAGTTGATGGAATCTAGGAGAAATTTATACAGTAAAACATTAATCAATTAAGTCCTTTATTTTTCAATATTATGAGTTTAATGTTTAAACCCACACTTGATTCAATATTTTAGAGGTAATGAGAATTAGCCTCCTCTTATTCTCTTTCCAAACTCTTGAATTAGAAGAAGATAGGGCATACTCATCTGCTAAAATGGAATTTATATTGTAAGAGTGTCAACTACAAAGAGCCATAAATTCCTAGGTGCACCCACCTGAATCTTGCAGAGTTCAAAGATAAGAAGACTTGAGAAGTATTTTTAGTTGGTCCTTTTGATATTTTTATTCAAAAACCCACTATGGTTTATTTTGGCTAACTCCTAGGTTTTTCCTTGCATATCAAGTGGTAGTCTAAATCTTGTCAAATCAAGAGCCAACAAAATGATGACTCTACTAGGGAGGCACATGATGAGAGTTGTGTCTCAAAGTGTGGCAGGTCATGTGTTAGAATAGTGCCTTGTCCATGTAATAGAGTTTTCATTTCCCAAAGTGCATCATGATAGAATTTTAATTATATATTGGGCCCCTGTGTCAAATATGTGGTCAATATCTCATTCTCATGACAATCTCTTATTTTTAGTTATGTTAAATTTTTTCCCTTAGTGGGTGGTGACTTAGTCAAAGGTTTAGTAGCCAATGTTATATTTTCATTATTATTTGAAATTTTTGATAAAAGAAGAAGCACATGATTAAATACAAAGAAAACCCAAAGGTCCCTTTATATACAGAACTACCTCAGCGTGGTAGGAAGAACTAGCCTAGGAAAAAGGAGATTCTAGACATACGTGGAAGACCTAAGACAATGCCTTATCCCATTCATAGTATAAGCATGTGGTAGAAAGAGAATCCTCATCTTTGAACTCTGATTCTAAGAATATTAGACTTCTAAGCAAAATTTTCACTACTTCATTTCCTAAAGAAAGAGTGTACCAAGATAAAATAGTCTCTTCCATAGGAGATACTAATTTTAGACCTAATATGTCTAAGGAGGTAAATCAATGATTGGGCTATAAAAACACCCTAGATATTAGGCCAAACCTTAAGCATGTTCCATATGTTGAAAGAAATCTTATAGATCCAAATGATCCTGTAGACTTAGAAACCACCTATGTAGATCCTAATGACTTGCTATCCAAATTTGAAGTGCTTAAGAAAAAGATTATAGAGGAAGATGCCAAATACATACATTTGGAGAAAGAGAAAGAATTAATCACCATGAATTTCCTCATATAGAGGGAATATTTTCTCAAAAGAATGGTAGTACATAATAGGAAGTATGAAGAGAAATCTTTGAATTTATGCTCAGATATATTTCGAGACATGGAAGAAAAAAGGTCTAAAATACAAGATCAAAAATGTGATTTACATGAAAAGAAATGGCCTATTATTTCTCAAGTTCAACCATATAAACCCATTGAATAAAATGTGATAGATCTCACTAATAGGAATGTTGATAAAGGAAAGTAAAAGGTTGTTGGTATTCAAATCAATGAGCCTCATGTTTCCCCCAAGAATGTTTTTATCTCCAAGGTTGATTTAGAGTTGGCAAGAGATAAGAAAGAGAGGGAAGATGTGGCAAAAGAGTTGGAGAAATTTGAAAATGAAGTTGAAGTAGAAAAAATAAGGAGGAGAATTCAATTCCTAAAATCCACCTCTTACATAACAACTTGTAAAAAGCAGACTTCACAAGGCATATCTTCTATATCAACATGTGCTCCTATGTTAAATAGTCAAGGAATTTCCCATTTAGTACCAAATTCTTCTTCTACTACTACCTATTAGTTAGCTTCAACCCAACAAGGAAAAACTTCCATACAAACTCAAGTTGTTGGACCTAGTTCTTCAAATATCTTAGGATCTCAAAAAAGGCCAATCTGTATGGAAAGGTATAAGCATATGTATTTTATAGGTATTTCTAGTTTTCCTCATCCTATCCCTAATGAGTTGAGAGATAAGACCACAAAATTCTCTGGAAATAATGTCATTAACAATGAAAAACATATCAAAAATTTTACTAATATGTTAAATGATTATGAGGTCAAACATGAAGATGTTGTCATGAATTTATTTGTGCATTCACTCATAGAAGATGCCAGGGATTGGTTTAGAAGACTCCCTAATGAAACAATTGATTCATGGGATGATTTGGAAATATATTTCAAGGAAAAATATGGAGACAACACTAATGCTAGTTTTTTTTTGAACAAATTTAACAATATCAAGAAAAACCAAAATGAATCTATTTTTTATTTTAATGTTAGGTTGCAAAAGCTAATGTATAAGTTATTCTAAGTCATGAGATTAGGTGAGAATGTATGCTTGACTACCTATTTCAGTGCTTTTAATAGTAAAATGGCCTATATTTTAAGAGACAAGGATCCTACGACACTAAGGGATGCTATTAAGATATCTATCAACACTAAAAATAATAGAAGAGCATATGGGAAGCTTGGAAGGAGAGATGATCCTAAATTGTTTAATCCCAATGGAAACAAGAAAGAAGGCAATAAAACTATCACAACAAAAAATACTGAGGAAGACAAAATGGATTAGGTGCTAAACTTGCTAAATAATTTGAAACCTCCAGTTAATAATGCAAACAATCCTAATATTGGTGAAAAGCCACAGTTCAATAACAACTATAACATGCAAACTAGATTGCAAAAATACCCCTAAAACACATAATGGAAAAATGGAAAGACCATTAATAACCCTATACAAGGGGAAAATTACAAGAATACACTATATCCACCACAAGGAAATTATGTAAATAAGATAGAAGAAATGTCATGGTGTATTGTTTGTCAATCTCCACATTCTTCTAATTTCTATGCAGTTACCAAGTCATTTTCCACACCTCAACAAACACAACCTAAAGAGGGGGGGAGGGGAATAAAAGAGTCATGATGATGTAGCATGCAATATGATTAATTCTTGTGATTATTATAAAGAATCTTATAGTGAAGAATCTAAAATGGATGTTAGTAACTAGTGAAGTATGTACCAAATCTACCATCAACATATTTTTTCAAATGATGAAGATGAACTTGATGACAAAACATGCAAAATGATCTCAAGGGTTGAACACATGAATCTAAGAAAGCCTTCTAAGGAAGAAAATGACAAGATAACTAGTAAGATGGTTGCTCAAGTTCATAGCACTTATAACTTGGGGAATAGAATAGTAAATAACATTGTTGGTAAAGCTTCATGCATCTTCATTGAAGATATAACCCACAAAATGAATAATGACAAAAAAGAAGAAGATCAAATGGTTGCCAAGATCAAAGATAGTAAAGCTAAGAAATGGGAACCCAAGAAGAAGGTTAAAACTCAAAATGTATATGTAATAAAGAGAAATGCATGACAAAGAAAGATAAGACTTGATGTTGTTAGACAAATTGAGGATCCCACTACTCAAGAAAAAGAAACTAAAGGTAATTCTAGTAAACCTCTTGTTTATGAGCATGTTGATATGGTAACTATGTTGTCACAAATTATTGTGAAATTTTTTGTATAGAAGAACATAAAAGTAAAGCCCTCTCTTGGTTAGGAGGAGTTGGGAACAATAATTTAATTAAGGGAGTATTGTCATTAGGACCAAGGGTACAAGTCACACCAAAAGAAATGGAAGATAAAGGAGTGAATCTCAGATACCCCAAATGTACTTGGATAGTTCATCAGTAGCATATATAGAAAATATTGAACCTTTTTCCTCAGCCTAATCATAAATGGAAAAACTCTAAAGAATTATATGATTGATTCAGGAGCCTCTAATATTGTCATACCCTTTAAGATTATTGAATCACTTAGTCTAAAATTAGACACTAAATAGGGCATATTTTAGGCTATGAATGCAAGGGAGGTCCCTATTATAGGTACTATTAATTCTTTACCATATAGGCTAGTTGCCTATACTAATATTGATTTGACCATGAGTGTCTTGGTGGTTGATATTCCCCCCCAATATGGTATGTTACTCACAAGAAAATGGAGTGTTGTAATGGGAGGAAGCCTACAATGTGACTTGTCTTTTGCTACTTTCCACATAAATGAAAAAGCTATCAAGGTTAAAAAAGAGCCTAGAGTTATTCATATGATTGAGGAAAATATTGATATTGATATTGATTCTACATGTTTCCTAGACACAAAGGTAAATGCCTTTAGAACTGAAATTACTATTTTGGAAACTAAAAAAATAGTTCCATTGATTTCACAAGCAACAAAAAGATGTATTAATTTCGAAAATGTCTAGACAATGTATTTTTATGGGGCTAGTTCTAAAGAAGGGTTAGGGGCTGGAGTAGTTTTTATTTCACTAGAAAAGAACATATTCAGACATTCTTTCACATTGAACTTCAATTGCACTAACAATATAGAAGAATATGAAGTACTTTTACTTGGATTAAAATTAACTGCTAGTCATGGTATTAAAAAATTACATGTCATTAGTGACTCTAAGTTAGTAGTATCTTTGATTAGACATGCTCATGCTTCCAAGAATAAGATGCTAAAATAGTACAGGAATGTTGTATGGGATGAGATTGAAGCATTTGATTTTTTTGGGATAACTTGGATGGATGAGACAAACAATAAAATGGCTAATTTTCTTTCCAATATGGCTATCAAGCCTAATGATATATCTTTCATTGGAGTCTCAAAGACTGAGTTACAAAATAGGCCCTCAATTCCTAATAACATATAAAATTGGCAAATATTTGAAGATGATAGAGACATTCTCAATTTCCTTTTGAATGAAGACATATACTATGGTCAAGAATTAGATTGCAGTACCTTTGTTAAGAACATGAATGTAAGGACACCATTTTTGGTT
This sequence comes from Cupressus sempervirens, assembly GCA_028749045.1. Classification (NCBI taxonomy): domain Eukaryota; kingdom Viridiplantae; phylum Streptophyta; class Pinopsida; order Cupressales; family Cupressaceae; genus Cupressus; species Cupressus sempervirens. The sequence continues at coordinate 794,759,768 of CM053783.1, read as the reverse complement.
AGGAAATCTTGAGGTTAAAGACAAATAAAGTGCCCAAGGGATTAGCAGTATTGGAAAGTGTTTTTGACAATTAGGACAAGGTCTAGCCAGAAGAGCTAGAAGAAATGAATCTCCCAAAAAGGTGTACATAGGTAAAGCTTTGTCCCTTCTATAAGAAATCCTTAGTTGACTTATTAAAAAATTTTAGACATGTACTTGCATGGTCCTATGATTATCTAAAGGCTTATAGGGAAGACTTGTTCAAATATGTTATCCCACTGAAAGAGAATGTAAAACTATTTAAGTAGAAACAAAGGCTTGTTAATCTAACATTAGCTCCAAAGATGCAAAAAGAATTCAAGAAGCTTAAGGATGGTGGAATCATCAAGCCTATAAGACATTCCGCTTTGATATCCAATTTAGTGTTGGTTAGAAAGAAAAATGGTGATATCAAGCTATGTATGAATTTTAGAAATCTTAATATTGCTTCCCTAAAGGATAACTATGGCTTTCCCAAAATGGAGGCTATGTTGCAACAAGTTACTAGCCCTGAGCTAATGTCTATGATGGATGGACTTTTTGGTTTCAATCAAGTACTAGTTGATGAAGTAGAAAAATACAAAACTTCTTTTACCACACCATGGGGAAGCTATGTGTATGTTAGAATTTCTTTTGTCTTAATTATTGTAGGGGGCCACTTTCTAAAGAGCTATGGATGTTTCTTTTGTGGAATACATAGACAAGTTCATGATTGTTTACTGAGATGATTTAATAGCCTATTCCAAGAAAGCAAAGGATCACTACAAACATTTAAATAAAAATTTCTTGAAAGCTTTGAAATATTGAGTTTCCTTGAATCCAAGGAAATGTGCTTTTGGTGTCACAGAAGGGAAGCTATTGGGGCACATAGCATCTAAAGATAGAGTAAAAATTGATCCAAAAAGGGTTGCAGCTATTGACAAAATCCCCAAACCAAAAAATGTCAAAAGTATCCAATCATTCTTTGGCCAAGTAAATTTCCTAAGAAGGTTTATAAAAAAATTTGCAGAGATTAGCAAGCCAATTTCCAAGATGCTAAAAAAAGGATCAATAATAAAATTGGATGGAGAACCTTCAATTTCTTTTCAAGAAATTAAAAATGCAATAAAAAATTCCCCTGTGCTTAGGACTCTAGATTATACCAATATAATGCATATTTTTTGTTTTTCATCTTTTCACACAATTGCAACAATCCTACTTTAGAAAAATAAAAGCAGGTTTTGAACAACCTATTGCATTCTTTGGTAAATCACCACAAGTTGTAGAGCTAAAGTATGATATAAATGAGAAGCATTTCTATGCTCTAGTAAAAGTAGTCAAATCTTTTAGATGTTATTTGGTTAGTACTATTGTTATAGCCTTGTTCCTAGTGCTGCTATGAAAGACATATTTTCTCAACAAGAGGTATCCGATAGAAGATGTAGATGGATAAATAATATCTAATAATTCAACATAGATGTCCATTGTGGAATTGGTGATAGGCCAAAGATTAGCAAAGCTAATGGCTTGGTCTAATTTAGATGCCAACCAAATAAATTGTGTTGATGAAGACCACTAACCCTACACTTGTGATATGGATTGTTTTGAGTTATATAAGAATATCATTTATTATATGCAGCATGTAGAAGCTCCACCTAGTTTGACTGATAATGAGAAGATATTTGTGAAATTGCATGCAATAAGGTATATCATCATTGATGGTAAATTATGGTGGAGAAATTTTGAAGGAGTACTATTGAAATGTGTTAATCATGATGAGTCAATCAAGTTATTAATTGAAATGCATTATGGAATCAATGGAGGACATTACATGGCCAAGAAAATAGTCCACAAGTTGATGAGATCTAGTTTTTAGTGGTTGAACTTATTTAATGATTCTCATTGTATAGTTAGAAAATGTGACCCTTGTCAAAGGTTTGCTAGCAATTTGAAATTTTCTAGGAACACCCCATTGAAACCAATAGAAGTTCAGGCACCTTTTCAGCAGTGGAGAATGGATTTCATAGGAGAGATAGAAAATAAATCTAGAATTAGCTATTCATGAATCCTTGTAGCAACTAAGTATTTCACAAAGTGGGTAGAAGCCATACCCACCAAAAAAGAAACTATTAGGGTTGTAAACAATTTCCTACTAAATAATGTAATCACTATATTTGGATGTGTAGAAAGACTTGTAATTGATAATGCCATGTGCTTCAGATCAGATGAGTTCATACAATTTTGTTACAAGTATAGCATCACTAGATTAATGTCATATCCATATCATCTGCAAGGAAATAAGTAGGTTGAATCCACAAATAAAATCTTGTCGAAGATCATTAAAAGGAATTTGGATGACAAAAAAATGGCATGGGACTCTAGGCTACCTCTAATAGTCTAGGTTGATAGAGTAACAATCAAGAAGAAAATAGAAGTGTCTCCTTTTAATTTGGTATATGGGATTCAAGAAAGAATGCCTCAAAACAACTTGATTGGTTTATACAACTTTGTCCAAAAATATGATGAGGATATTATAGATGATATGCAAGAAAGGATGGATGAACTTGTTGGGTTAAATGAGTACAGAAGAGAAGCCTCTACCAAAAATGAAAGATTGTAGTTGCAAATGAAACACTTCTTTGATAAAAAGGTAGTGGAGAGAAAATTTGAACTTGAAGACCTAGTGTTAATGTGGAATGCAAGAATTGAGGATAAGGGGAAGCATGGAAAGTTTGACAGACTCTATTAGTTGGCCCTTATTTAGTAGACTCCAGGTGGGGAGAAGATTCATACATCTTGAAAGAGCTCAATGGAAATATTATGGAACTGTCAGTTCATGGACAGTTCTTGAAAAGGTATTTCTCTTGAAAGATACCTCTCTTTTCCATGAACAATAGTTAAAGGTTGTACATATTGTTCTCTATGTATATAGGTGTGGTTTTTCTATTGTGTGTGTGGCACTCATTGTAGTGTTGTCAAGTATGTGGTCTACTTCATCCAAAGTTTATGAGTGCTTCTATGAATGGAAGTCATTCATCATTCCTAGATAGAGCCACTATTAGTCCCTCTTTGAGTGCCTTCATGTTCAAAAGGATTTTAAATTTTTGAATTTCAACACTCTTGTTATTTTCTTTTAGGGAAAGAATTTTAGAGAAAACCCTAGGTGTAATATAGTGGTTTAAACCCCTCTCATTACATTAATCCTTCATTAAGATTGTCACTTTACCTAGTTTTTTATTTTTGATGTATGGGGTTAGTTCCCTTTATCCTTGGTTTTATTTTACCCATGGTTATGTCTTTCTCTATCTGTTTTTTGTTTAATTATTCTGGTTATCCAAAGGGATGAGTTATTTTGTAACCATTTGATTCATCCTAGATCTATGTTTCTCGTGATGTTGTTATGCAAAAGTGTAGATTCTTTAAGTTCTATGACAAAGTGAGCTTGTGATACCTATCTAATGGGACCAAAGAATGCTACAACTTTATTGATAAATCTCAGACCTTAGATGTGAAAAGAATCATTGGTTGTCACTTCTTCACTATGGGAACATGTGCTCATTTTAGACATCGTGACATAGTGAGAGTATGACACATGGATGTGGTGGGTCTATAAAATTTTGAAGGGAGTCAAGTCATCATAGGATAGTTGTCATATTGTGGTTGTTTCACAGCTCAAGAAAAACATTTTTTTAAATGTTTTTCTAATCCTTGATAAAATTAAAGATCCATAGATGTTGCATTATCACTATAGAGAAGTACCCAAGTTTTAAGCAGTACAAGAATGTGAGAAGTTGTTGCATGTCCAATAGGTCCCAAAGAGACAGTAAAGTATACAAAAAAATTAGTTGTTGATATGAAAAAAGATCAACAATGGTCGCATTATTGCAATTTCAAGCTACATGTTATTTAAATAATATGAAAAAATTATTTTTTGACACATGTCTAGTTGGTCCACATGAGTGAAGTGATATCAGTATGAATACTAGTCATTGGATGTAGACCAAATCTATGAAGGTTGCATAGTCAAAAAAGGAAGGTGTATGATCTTTGATGAAAGTGAAAAAGTGACGAAGATACATGGATAAGGTGGAACTAGAAGGTTCACGAGCTTCAATAGGACAATTGTGTTAGGAAACAACAGGTGTCAAGTTGTGGTTTCCTCATAGTTCACTATGTGCAATTGTTAAAGTATTGTTTCCAACCCTTGATTAAATTGGAAATCAAAAATCCTTGCCTTGTTTCCATAAGGAGTAACAAGGCCATTGATCATATTGACTATGTGACATGGTGATGTATGTCCTAGTGAGTCATAGACAAAGAACCAAAAAAAAGATTTCTCATTAATCTGATCAAATAAGAACCTATGATAGTCATTTTATCGAAATAAAAAAATGCTCAGTATATAAACTATGCAAGAATGTGAGGACAAGCCATGTGTCCTAGGTGAGCCTCACCTTGAAATCAAAAGTCCATTTTCTTAATCATTGATCAAAGATAGACCAACAATTATCACTATGTTGTTACCCAAAGTTGTGAGGATTTTAAATATAGTGACTACGCAACATTATGATGTGTGTCCAGTGGTACAATGATATGATATATCAACAAGAAAATCTTGACAATCCAACACCAAATAGATCAATGATGGTCATATAGACACAAAAGGAATATGAAGGATTTTTAAGTATGATGAGTAGCTGACTAAGTGACGCATCTACTTCCCATTGGGCTTGTTGTGTGAAGAAATACTAAAAGAACCACAACTATTCCTAATCATCCAATCATTAAGTAATCCATGGTTGTTGCTAAATCACTAATTAAAGGTGCACAAATTTTAAGTCTTGTGACAATATGAGAGGTTTCCACATGTCCCGCCAGTGGAAAGTTGACTCAGTATCATATTTGAATCACAATGGTTAGAAATACTTCAGATCAACGACTAGTTTTTTAACTCTTTTGTGTTGCATGTGCATCTAACTATTGTAGACATTAATGGTGAGTTGAACTTTCCTTGTGTGAATGATTTAAAAATAAAATGTATAAGTATTTGCCTTATTTTGTACAGTGCATAATATTTTGAGCATTGCGAACAGAGCCAAATTTTCAGTATTGTTCAATTTGTATATTGTTGCAATCAAAGTGAAGTTTCTTATAGTTACAATCTGTGAGGAGTGCTGGTAGTATTTTTACCCTTCTTAGTAAAAGTTCTTCTATATTGGAATTATCAAAATTTGGGAAAGATGCCTTCGCGAAGGGATTTCTCCAAAAATATAGGCTATCAAAATAAGAATGTTCATGATGAATTATTGTAATAATTGACCACCTTAACAAATGAAACTACTAACGACAAAGAATTGGATTCCAAAAGCCCCAAATTGAGAATAGATGAAAGCTTGTATGAAGGGGGGAATTTATTAAGAGATGCATAAATCTCAATCAGTAGCCTAGAATTATTTAAGAGGTGGTTTTCACAAAGGAACCATGATACACCACTCAGGAATGCCTGGGAATTTGATGTTGGGAAGCAAGTTGTGTCAGGCGTGTTTATGGATGTCAAATTGTTGACCACAATGGCCAATAGGTACGAACCTATATTGCAAATGGTGAAGAATCATTCTTGGGATAATCTTTAAAGGTTACAAATAAGGAAATTAGAGAAGTTTTTATGTTGAACTCCAATACCGTTCTACATGAGAAGATTTATTTTGATGATTTGTAGGTGAGATATGGTGCACAAAGTGTATATCTTCAAGGTGGGTTGCTACAAGAATATTTTGCTAAGGTGGGGAACCTAACATTAGTGACACCATCTACCCTAGAGCCTCTTTTGAAGAAGATTTTCAACCCTAGGGAATAGGCTTTGTATATTTCTCTCAGTAATATTTTTGGTAGCCATGAGAAAGAGCATGCCCCAATGCCCCTAGTGTTAATGATGGACCAAATCTTGTAGTATGCGATGAGTTCCATTTTTTATTTTTATTTTCACTTGGCTAAAGAGATACATAATGGGTTATTGGGCATAAGTAAGGGTAAGGTAGATAAACCCTTTGGTTGGTATTCTTTTCTCATGTACATGTGTCTTTCTAAAGGTGTTTATATCTTTGGAAAAGATATGCAATTGGAATGAGAAAGAGATGGTGAAAATTTGCCAATTTAGTTATGGAGTGTTGATATGAATTGGGAGGTAATTGATGCTAGTTTTGTCTAATCTAATCAATATTTTGCATCAAAGATGAGGGCATTTTTAGTCCAATACAACCCTCAAATTCCCAAACCCTTGTTGGAGTTGATCAAACCTAAGGATCATGCTAAGGGTTTAAAGGTTAGTCATAATTGGGGAGATATTATCCCATACTCCGTCTCCACTATTTTTAGAATATATGGATTCCATAGGAAGCCTCATGTCTTGCCTTACCAAGTACCATTAAATGTAAGTGTTACTAATTTTTTATGGAAAATTGGAGGGCTCAAAGAGAGAGAGAGAGAGAGAGAGAGAGAGAGAGAGTTGGTGGGAGGATCAAGGGGAACAATCTTTCCAAGATTCATAGTGGTTCACCATTTTGTGATAACAAAGGGAGGATGGAGACACCTGGGTAAGTTCCTAGATAATCATCCTAGGTTTATCAACCTAAAAGGATTTTATGAAATTTTTAAAGAAATAATTAAAGATAAATCTTATAATCATGTGTTTTACTATCCTGAGGATATAACTAGAAATCAGTTCCTTGCAAGAACAGGAAGTAAAAAGGAAAAATGGAGAGTTTTTAGTAGTGTTATTGAATTTTTCAATGATTTAGATAGCCAATACGATCATTTGGGGACATAAAATTTTGGGTAGACAAAGTAAATAAATTGATAACACATTTTGTTGGAATTATGTGAATATTGAATGAGAAAAAGGAGGCATTAATAAAGACATATCTAGATCAACCCAAGTAGGTGGGGAAAAGACTATTAAGTAGAATTGTCACCAGTCCAGGATAATACACCCTCTAAAGAAAGGTTGGATATGTAGTTGCTAGAAATTAAGAGAGAAATTAAGGGAGGATACATTAAGTGAGAAATTAAAACAAATGGGAGACCAGGATGATGTTTTAAAAACAACATTAGAATTAGAAGAAGCAATACCTCAAGAACCCACAACAACACTTTTAGACCTCACAGTTGAAGATTATAAGGGGAGAGAAATGGATCTTATCATAGAGAAGACTACCAAAAAATTTATGTCTGATGATGACTTTATCAATTCTAGGGCCTTCATCCAATTTTTGTGGAGGACTAATATTTCCAATTTTGAGGTGAAGTGTGACAAAATAAAGTCAGAGCAACCTAGTAAATAAGAATCTTAGATTGAGGAAGAGGTTAAAGATGATTTGATGCAAATTTTTGGTCAAAATACCCCTGAAGTGGGAAGACAATTTCTCAAGGATGTTTGTGCTCTAGTACTACCTGAATGGGACATTGCTAATGCAATGATTTTTATGCAATCAGGAAGGAAAATGATACTAAATTTAAAACTAAGGAGGAGGTCAAGGAATCCCATAAGGGGGTGAGGTACAATAGATATCATAAGGCCCTTGTAATGTGGTCAATTCAGATGAGGGGTGAATTTAGACTTCAAGAAGTCTCAAACTCAAAGCATACAGGAAATCTTGTAGGGTACAGAGTCTCTAATACAAACAATGAAAGATATAACCCTCATAAGTAAAGAAGTTATTGATTTTGACTTAGATGTTTCAAGAAAGGACAAGAAAAAATTCATTGAGTTGAACACTAGGTTTGAAAAGGTGTTAGAAGCCTATGATGAGAGGGGAAGGAAAATTTATGAAATCAAGCAAATTATTGCAAATTTTAAAAAAAGGCAAAGAAATTTGAAAATGAGGGAAGAACCTAGTCAACCTATGATTGTAGCATCTACTACTCCACATGCTTCTACTAAACCTAGCATTGACATTCCAGACACATCCCAACATCAAGAGTTTTATACTGTAGAAGAATTGGATCAAGAAAAAGATAAACTCAAGGTAGATCATATAGAAGTACAATTTAAATATGAGAACAAAATTATGGACACAATTTTGATCTTAATTAATAAATTAAATTGGTCCTTGTTCCATTTAGAAATTTCAAACTTTGTAGTAGACATTTGGAGTGAACTTGAGCATAGTCAAGTGCCTTGAGACAAATTTTAGATAAATGGATTAGTAGAGAACACGAGATCACTGCCCTATGTGTCACTATTATTGACAAAATTGATGATCAGATTGAAAAGACATGATCAAGCTAATAATTTCATGGATTTCTATCTTAAGAGGGAAATGTTGTAGAAAAGGTTTTAAACATGTTTTTCCAAGTGTCTCAGTAGAAACTTTGATCATTTTCCCCATGTGTTAAAATGCCTTGGTAATATTAAAAGTAAAGAGGAATGGGGAAATGAAATAAAATAGATTATGAGTGTAAGGATGAATGATTTCATCAACAAAAAAAATAATATCTGGTTTTCAAGAATTATGGAAGAAGTAACAAATGTTTAGATATTCTTTAATTCTTTTAACCAAGACTTTGAAGAAGTAAGGAAGTTTGGATTCTTTCAACACAATTTTTAATAAGTGGATAAAAATAGATTCTTTAGCTTCAATATTTTTACAGATGGCATCCAAGAATGAATCACTAGATAAATCTTCAATCACTGAGGAGAGATAATTGATTGACAAGGGTGTATAGGAAACAATTAAAGAAATAGAAGGGGTGGTTCTACAACCAGCACAAGAAGCTGAAGATAAAACATCAAAGGTGGATGTTGAAAGGGACATCCAATTATTAACTAAAGAACCCAAAGAATTAGATCAAATCAAAAGGGAGGAGGAAAAGGTGGCTGCACAACCTAAAGGAGAGATAAAAGATGAACATGCACAAGAAGTTGTTATAGAACTTGAGAAAGATAAAGTAGAAGAGGCCCCTGCCCCACCTAAGAACATTGATATTTAGCATGATTGGTAGTAAATAATTATCAAAAAAGAAGAAACTAATAATCATAATAGGATACCTTACATTTTTGGTTCACCCAATGTGGGTATACCTATACAAAAAATCATCATAATTACTTTTAGAATATTTAGATTATCCCACGTGTACTCTTTCTGATTGTCTCATGGGTTTTTGAAAGCAGGTTTTGTCTCTTATGTAATTGTGTTTTGTTTAAGACAACTGTCATTTTCCCTCTACGCTCAAAGCTTATTGCAACTCATCATAAATAAATGAGTTCCCAAGGCCAGAGGATGGCCCAATTATTCATTAGTAAATGAACATATACTTTTATTTTTTGAATCAGTCCAAAGTTGTATGTATGTATTTTGTCTTAGAGAAGCCATTAATGGGATATAAAAGGTTGCATTGCTGAGTTAGTATGGAGACTTTTTCTTGCAAAGGTTAACACTAATTTGTATAATTTTCAAAGGAAATGATACAAATAAGCATTTGCAATTTAATAACTCAATTAAAATCTTCTCTCTTCTTTTCATCCTTTCAATTTTTTGGAACCTAATGATAATGTCTATTAAGTTTTAGTTATAATTCTTTTGAGTTATATTTATATTCATACTTTGTTGATAATATACTCATTATGTGAATACTTAATGTGAATATGAATGGATTGAAGGTTTTCTAAAGAATATTGTTATAAGAATGAGATCTAAAATTGAGTATTGTTTTCCTTCTTCACAAAGTAATAGGATAGATCTAGTCATTTGTGTCAACTTCCTATGAGAAATAGCCCAATAGATAAGGCACTAGTTACATTTTAGAAAATGATGGACTCTAGAAGAAATTTAATCAAATCCTTTTATTTTTAGTATTATGTGTTTAATGTTTAAGCCCACACCTAATTCAAATTTTTAGAAGTAATGAGAATTAGCCACCTCTTGTTGTCTTTTGAAACTCCTAAATTAGAAGAAGATATGGCATACTCATCTACTAAAATGAAATTTATATTGTAAGTGCATCAACTAAAAAGTGTTGGAATTTACAATGGGAAAGTAAACCCTAAGAGGGGGAGTGAATCGGTCCTTCTAAACTTTAACCATAAAAACACTCACCACACATCCATCTCATAATTTGCATGTAATTGAAATAGTGAACTAAACATATTCATCCATAGCATGAAAGAAAATAGCACATATGAAACAAAATATTTGGCTACCCAGAAACCCTCCAATGAGAAGGTAAAACTTGTTGGAGTTGATGAAATCCAACTCCGAAGACACCCAAGATCACCTGCATGCAAAAATCTATCAAAGAGAAACCAAGGAGAGAAGAGCGAGGAGCAAGGGAAAAACTCTAAACGGACATGAGAGACCACAAGATATTGAAAAAAAAGAGATAATGTATTTACAATATGCAAGAAGTGATGTGAAATACAATGAGGGAGCTCAAATATAAAGAGCTCCAGGAATCTTCTAGAATGAGCTAGAAGATGCTAGGAGATAAGTGTGACAACTAAGCATACATCCACATAAGGCAAAAAGTCCTCAAACAATGTGAGAGGATAAGTATGACTTAGGAGAGAACAAACTCTCGTATTGTCAACAACTTATAACTAATTTCTAGACTAAAACTAATAAATAAAATGCATTTACCTAAGTAAGCTTAAGTAAATAGAATAAATAATTAGTAAATTTATTATTTACTCTAACAACCCCCCTTAAGTGCAACTTATGAAAATGTCTTAAGCTCACAAAACTAAGAAATGCAAAATGGGTCCTGGCAACGAGGCCATGTTAGGTACCCATGAACAATGCAATCTCTGTAACCAGAGCAAAGGAGAAAACTCAATGGGAAAAACCCCTCTCCAAAAAGAGATAAGAACCTAGTGAAGAACTGAAGAAGCCTCCAACTAGGGGAATGTCCCCTAAAACAGGAACAAGGAGTGATCATGAAGAAACATCACTGAAGCATGTAGAAGCTACAAATCTTCCATTAGAAGAAAATTGCAGATCTGAAGAACCTACAAGGAAGAAGAAGGCACAAACTAAGCCTGTCTATATGGTAGATGATCCATCTCACCGAAATGCATAGGTAGCCAACCACTGCAATCGCCTTGTACACAGGATCAACCACTAAATACATAGTTCACACTAACGAACCATCCCATCAAACCATCAATGCATTAGAACAACAACAAAACCCTCGCCTTAATGTAGACGAGGTGTGATGACAGGCAACTAAGAAGGTGGGCCAAAGTCTCCTACAGACAAACCAAGAATGATGAGAGAGGGAAAGAGGTACAAACACCCATAAAGACACAGTCACACTGACGCTACATGGGGCTAATGTCATGGAAGGGACACTCACTTGACAAAGGGAAAATGCCTAAAACAACAAACAACTATCCCCCCCATGGTGCTTTATAAAAATAGTGCATGTACAACTGACTCAAAAACAACGTTCATGACCCTCAGAATGCAAAAGTGGCACTTTATCTTAGTGTGATACAAAAAAGTGCTTCAAAATGATAGCTACAATTCTCAAAAATGAAAACAAGCTAATACAAAACATAGTACAGGTCAAAACAAAGGAAACCATGCTAGAAAAATGATTCTTGGGCCTAAAACACTCAAAATATCCACCATATAGAAAAAATGCTAAAATTATGATAGAAAGAGCATGGGCCAAAATTTAAGAAAAAGGACCACATTTTTGAAAAGGTAACAGAACTAGCTTTCCAAAAATATAAAGTTTTCAAAAAACTGACATGGGACGCAAAAGATATGCTTGTCAGAGTCAAAAATAGAACTTCAGACTTCAACTGAAAAAAGGGTAACAAAAATGCATCAAAACTTAAAAATACCTACACCAATGTCTCCATCTCAGAACCAGCTTTTCGGTGCTTCTTTTGGATTAGAAAAATACCTTTGTATGCTCAAATTATGGCCAAAAAACTGAGAGTAGGTCAAAAAGGACCTAGAAAAAGAGTGCAAGAAGGTGTGTTGATGCAGTGTTGATGTCATGATGACAACAGCATTTCACGGGATAAAATTTGATAGCTTCAAGGCTATCACCGTAAAAAATAATGCCATGTAGCAGCCACATGGCGATACGGCTGGTGTGGCATAGTACCATGTGGCAACCTTGCCACATCACCCGCAAACTGGGTGATTGTGCTCAGAATTGTAAACTGTGCTAAACACACTATCAGAGGAGGCAGACAAGTGCAGAACCTGTGGCAGTAGCGAATATGGGTGTTGCACCAGCTGATAACTGGTGAAGCAGAAAAACCACCAGAGGAGCTAGGCGGAGGGTGGCGATTTGCAAGCTGAGTGGCAGATGTCGGCAGTGGACAAAAGCATCGTGACGACCACTGCGGGCTATGCATGGGTGGCATGGTGGAGGCCCAGCAGTGGCCATTGGGTGGCGTGCCCCAAATTTTATTTTATTTTTAAAAAATTGCCAAAAATCATCCGTACGGCCCTACAAGCAAAAAAAATTTGCCTCCCGAAGCTCTATCTCCAAAAATGACAAGTTTTATATGAATCCTGACTACAAATGGACTTTCTGATCCAATGGCAGTGTCTGTTTGGGCTGAAAGTGCTCCAAAAATTTTGTTCCCCTGATTTGAAGAATAAATGCACAAACAAACTAGGGTTTGTGACTCCAAATCATGGCTTCAATAATCCTTCAACGAAGCAGTAGCAGGAAGGCTTTGATACCATGTTGGAGTTGATGAAATCCAACTCTAAAGATGCCCAAGATCACCTGCATGCAAAAACCTATCAAAGAGAAGCCAAGGAGAGAAGAGCGAGGAGCAAGGGAAAAACCCTAAACGAACATGAGAGACCACGAGATATTGAAACACAAGAGAAAATGTATTTATAATATGCAAGAAGTGATGTGAAATACAACGAGGGAGCCTGAATATAAAGAGCTCCAAGAATCTTCCAGAATGAACTAGAAGATGCTAGGAGATAAGTGTGACAACTAAGCATACATCCACATAAGGTGGAAAGTCCTCGAACAATGTGAGAGGATAAGTATGACTTAGGAGAGAACAAGCTCCCGTATTGTCAACAACTTATAATTAACTTCTAGACTACAACTAATAAATAAAATTCATTTACCTAAGTAAGCTTAGTTAAATAGAATAAATAATTAGTAAATTAATTATTTACTTTAATAAAACTAGGATGGGGATGACACCCACAAATCTTCACTACTACAGTTATAAAGTGTAGCAAATTAAGGTTACAATAAGTTTGGTCATATACTATGATCTACCCTAAGAAAGGTTTGCCCTGTTAAAGGCTTACAAGGCTATTAAGTCTCACCCTATTAAAGGATTTCAACACCCTACTAAAAGTGTGCCTAGTTCAAGGACTTTAACTTACAATAAAGTTAGTACTCAGTTAAGAGATTTTTACAAAATTTTGCTAGAACTTGAAACCTGTTAGCACTACATTGTTAAGAGATTTTACTGATTCACCTATTAGAATGTCTAAGCCTTGATCCTTTGGTTAGCACTAGTCTATTACCTATCAAATCTTCTCTTTAATGGTCTATACTTGATCCTCCTGATCAAATGTATCACTTCTGTCCTCTTTTCTTCTTTCCTTTGTTCTCTCTAACTAATTTTGCAATAATATCCTTTCACATCTCCTTAGTCACCATGAATGCTATGTTTGCACATGCAAACCTCTTCCTTCACACTTACAATATTTTAGGGTTTTCCCTCCTTAAGAAGACTTAGGTGACTTATGTTTAGGTAGGAATCAATGATTGTGATTCACCCATTTTGTCACTTAGAACATCCCTTAATCTGATTTGTTGCATGTAATTCATAGGGCTCTATAATATACCTTTGTATAAATCTTCTAGAATTGGAAAACAATCCTTAAGTCGGCCCAAAAATGGTTTACATGGGATTTTGTGCCAATACAAGAAACTATGTCCAAAATTGTTTACTCGGCACTTGCAGCCTCTGATGCTCAACATCCACTATATGTTCAATGTTGTCACTCAACCTCTGAATGAATCAACATACACCGCTTGCTTGTCATGCACTTTATAAATATGTCTAAGTATGTAGTCACTCATATGTCAAAACCAATATGAGATTTACAATCTCCCCCTTTGACATGAGTGTCAAAAACACTTTGTCATGCATATATAACCTTAACTTATGAGCATAACTTAGATAATCTAGATGCTTTACTTGGCTCGCATACAAATTTTCAAATTTTCAAAATTTTTCAAAACTTATGACTTATCACTCATACCTCAAAACTTCATAATCCCCCCTAAGTTGATTATTCAATGTTGTATCTAAATCTGATACTTCTACTAAGTAAATATGTTGAATTGTTGTCATCCTTTGTTTCTGCATTAACTCCCCCTTTGCGTATGCTCTCTATTTCTATCTCTCAATTCCCCTTTTCTTTAATATCCCCCTTGTTTGACACTTATTTCATGGATGGTACATGAATAGTGTGTTTGTCCAAAAATGTTTTATGGACCTCAAGTATAATCTTGAGTGCTACATCCCAATTGTTGCACACTACCTCTAGAGATTGAAATTGAACATTTAGCTCAGCATCAAGGTCTACTAAGTCTTAATGAGTAGAAAGATGAGAATCTTTCTTCATAAAATTTTATGTAAACGCTATCTCCTTGTGTAATGCTTCCATGTGTGGGGTCAACATGGATTGGATGTTGATCAAGGTAGCCTAACTGTTGGCATCTTATGCTTGTAATGTGGCTAGCTGACCTTGAGTAGATAGTAGTCATAGAAAATGTGACTAACTTTTACTAGGAGATAATTTTAAGGCTTTACCTATAATCTTTATATCTCCCTCCAATTGATCAACATACCTATGTACTTCTTGTGTGAAAATATTCACATCACACAACTTTTTGTATAGAGAAAAGATATTCTCTAACACCTTCTTCACATCTTCCATTTTGGTTGCAAGCTCAACCTATCTTAGTGCAATGGCACTAGAAATATTTTCATTGACCTTTGATTGGAACTTCTTCTCAAACCATTCTAGTAATTTGGTATTTGTATCTAGGTCTACATAACTTACTTGTCAACAATAGTCACCAATTGCCCAATAATAGGTTTTTCCACATTAGTTCTTGGGAGACTAAATGCACCAAGAAATATATCTTTGATGTCATGTAGAACTTGTCTTTTCTTATGCTCCCTTTTGACTAACACTTGGTGCTTCTTCCTTGCTAGAGCATCCTATAATATGCTCATTTCCTCTATGGTGATTATTGTAAGATAAAACTTTGGAAGTTCAATCACCTCATCTAGGTTGACATCTCCATAAGATGTTCCTTCTCTAACCTTAGATGCATCGGGACTAGGCCTTGATGATTGTAATGGTGTAGCATCTACACTTGGCCTATGAAGAGTTTGACTAGGAACAAGGGTTGTAGAGATTGGTAGGGTAACCAATGTCTAAATTGCTATTTGTTCCTCTAGTTTCATAATCAAAACTTTATCTTATGTCCTGTTATCTTCTTTCTTGTTTTCTTCACCTTGTTCCTATGAGATGGGTACAAGTCTAACTTCCTAACCTATACCGACTCGTGTCCCATCTTGCTCAGCTATCAAAATTATTTTCTTTGAAGCATTTGGCACTAATGTGTTGACATTTGATGCCACTGTGTCCTTTCTTTGATATACCACAATGGGCATTGAAACACGTGTATTAGTGGTGACACCCTATATTCCTTCTATACCTTTTCTTTCTATAGATGTGTCCTTTTTCTTCTCCCCTTTTGATATGTAGTCAATCTCATTTGTGCTAACTAATACAAGATTAGTGCATAATTGTGTAGCTAAAGTAGAATTCTATAGTATCTCATTTAAATCATCCTTTTTCAAAGGATTGATATCTTGTACTATGTTATCAGAAAAAACCTTTATCTTTATTGTTTCTTGTTGACTTGCTTGGTCCACATGAGGGGGACTATCACCTGACATATGTACCTTAGGTACATTCTAATCTTGTTCTTCTTCTTCTTCAATTGTAGCCACTTCATCTATTTTCTTTTTTGTGCCTCCCTCATGTCCATCCTTGACAGATATAGTTGTAATCTCAACTACCTCTTGATAATCTTTGTCCTCACCTACTTCCTTAGGTGCTTGTTCAATTTCCTTTTTGTTGTCAAACCATAGATAACTTTCCATATTTGGGTGCTTTGTTTGATAACCTCCTCAATAATATTCTACAAAATGTTGAAAGCTTTGTATTTGGGAGAAAATCTCCCCTTGTATTTTTTGATGGCCTTAGTCATTGATGAATTGTCCAAATATGGTATTACTTTGGCTAGAGTAGTCTCCCTTATATTTCTTTCAATTGTTAAATTTTATTGCCACCTCTGCTCAACTCTGTCATATAGACTTTTAGGTAAAGAGTTGGCAAGATCAATAGGAGTGTTCTTAAATATGGCCATCATCTTATATACAAACTCTTCCACCTTATTTATTTCTACCTTTCCAAGTTTATAAAACTCAACATGCATGAACCATCACACAAGTTGTCTAAGTTAGAAGAGGGAGTGTGGCTTACCACCTAGAATTGACTGTTGTCATATATTTCTATCCTCTCCTCATCTAATTCAACTGGTTTATCTTGTTGACTTTTCTCTATAGTAGAAATAGTTCTTTTTCCTTTGGGTTTGTCAACTTCTTGAGTCTTCTTTGTAGTAGCCATTGTGATATCCCTAGTGACAGGTACTATTGGCTTTTGTTGTGTAGGTTTCACAACTTTCTTTGGTTTGGTCATAGTGGCTCCTTGGCTTTCCTCTTCTTCTTTTTTGGCTTAGGTGCTTCATTAGTTTCTTCTTACTTGGCACCTTCATCATGTTCTACTTATTATTCTTGGTCCTCTTATTGACCTTGTGTTAGTGCAAGTGGGGATTGAGCTACTTGATCTTCTTCATTATCTTCCTCTTCTTCTTCTTCTACTTCCCCTTCACCAAATATTTCCTTGAGATTCTTCACAAGCTCGTTCTTCTTTTTCTTTCTTACCACAGAAACTGTCTTCAAGTTAGTAGTGATTCTTGACTTGGCTTCATCATAATTTCCAAAAGAGGTTGTAGTCTTGTTAATGTCCTTTTCTAATAAAATTCAGATGGTTGTAGATGCCTCATCAACATTGATTTCATAGGACAATGGCTTGAGCCATTTGAGCCTTGGAATTGTTTCTTGAACATATGTATGATCAACATAAACTAGAAAGAAAACATCATTATAATACTTCTCCACTAGTGATACTGGAATACTCAGTCTTTGTTTCATAGACTTCTTAAAGTCTTCAAAGCAACTTGTCATGACTGACTCAAAATTGTCTCCAAGTTGCTCTATGAATTCTCCAATTTGAACTAAAATAGACCTGTTGGTCTTCCAAGAAACTTTTCCAAATGAAGGAAATGTGTTCTACACATAAAATAATATGCAAACTAGTAGTGAACCAAATTTTCATTATGCACTCTTTGTCTTTCTTATGGCTGCCAAGTTTTCTAATAATTGTTGGACTTGCAACTCAGCAAGGTCATAAGAGTGGTCCTTCTTCACTATCTTGTAGCCTAAATCCACAACCATACAAGACACACTATTCAATTTGATAGATTGAAATAACTTGTGAGCAATTATTCTCACTACAAATGCAATTAGGGGATCAAAAATTGTATCTATAGTCATTCCTTTTTTGTTCCATACATTTGTTGTATTATTCTCAATTACCTCCTTAGCATCACTTCACATGGTCTTGGGTCTATCTAAGGTAGGATGCCCTATTATTTGTTGAATGATCTTTTTTGCAATCTTGGTAGGGCCATTTTTCAACCATATATAGTGATCATGTATTCTACTAAGTACAATCTTAATCCATTCTATTTTGAATACATCTAAAAAATTTAGGGCACAAGTTAACCCTTTTCTTTCTACATTTTTTTTCTACTCCTTCAACACTCCATCCACACATAGTTTTCCATACAAATCTTTGATTTCCACATCTCCAATACTTCCAACCTTACAAGTGTAACAACATCTAACATCCTATATCATCAAAACTTATGGTGGTATCATAGATAACACACCAAATGGATCTCCCTTGTATGCTATCTTAGGAATAGCTTGAAAGAGTGGTTGTTTGATATCATTACTCATTAATTGAACATTTAAAACCTCTTTTCCTTCCTAACAGCAGTTGAAGAGCTAGACACCATTTTAAATAAATAGGGTTTACGATAATTTAGATAGCATATCTTGACACACGATGAATACCTTATGAATCTAATGATTAATAATGAGTAGCAACTGAATCTAGTTCACAAAGGCTTCATATTTCTCCTCAGTTTGCCTTCTTGTCTTTGTGCTCTCTTTGATCTCGAATGAATGTGAATGAGTCAAAAATTGACCATATAACCGTTAAACTTGGCAATAAATGCTTAATGCTTACACAGCTGTAAGCTCAACTATCATAGCAATTTCAACTCACTTAGCTTACACATGATTTCTACTATGCTTAGCCAATACTATCACCTTTAATAGCTTGACATCAACTAAAATTTCATTTTCACTCGACAACGTCTATGTAAGTTTTCATGCTCAGCAACAATATGAAAACTAACAAAACTTATAGATTTCTTCCAAGTTCTAACTAATACATTGCATCTTAATTCATGCATATATAATCTTTTGAGAACTTATATTCTTGGAAATGATGTAGAATATATCAATGAAAATATCAGTCCTACATACCTTTTGATTGTCTAGTTGGAGGTGATGTGTTCAACTGAGCCATTGGATGAAGCGGCCTCATTTGAACTTGATGTGCTGCAATCTTCCTTTTTCTTCCATGTCTTATTCATCTATACTTTGACTTTCTCAACATCAACCTTCTCTTTTCCTTTGTTGAATTCACTTCTTGGTGTTTTTGACCTTGTTGGACAGTTTATGCTGATGTGACCAGTCTTCAAACAACTAAAGCATATAGTTTGACTCAACCATCTATTGTAATCACCTATAAAATGTGTTGTGATGCAATTTTTAGAAATATTTCCATACTCTTGACAATAGTGACAACTATACCTTGTATTGTCATCCCAATTATAAGAGTTGTCAGTATATTTCCCCTTTGCTTGCTTATTTAATGACCAGTTAGGCTTGGATTTGCACTCATATGCTCTATGTCCATATTTCTTATAGTTGTAGCAATAATCTTTAAATATTTGTGTGCTTGAAGTCTTGGTCTTACATTCATGTGCCTGATGTCCTTTCTTGTTGCGCTTATGATAGTTACCTATGAATTTCTTCTTAGGGTTCTGATTTGCATTGTTGCTTCTGCAAACATTTTTTGTATGATCTAGCTTTCTACAATTATGAAAAGTGGGTTTGTAGTTCTTACCTTTGTTGTTTCTTTATTCACCACTCGTAGATGATTCTCCTTACTCAATACTGGTGTATCCCAATCTAGTAGTATCATCATTAGATCTAGGAGATCTAATAGGTTTCTCAAAGTACTTGATGGCTTCACTAGGTTTGTTTTAACTTTCAAAAAATTCCTTTTCTCTCTTCAGTTAATTCTTCAATCATTCATTTTGTGACTTCAGCATTGTGATCTCAATATCCTTTACATTCAGTTCATGATTTGCAATCATTAGTTGATTCATTGTATCCAGTTGCATGCTAGTAATCCTCTGTACCTTTGATGTCTTCTCTTCTAGTATGTTGGTCATTTTTTTTCATCTTCAATCATGGCTTTGTTTTCCTCATATTTATTTTTTTGCTTGGTCACCTCACATAACAATACTAATTGGAATTCTTATTCTATCTTAAGATTTATGACCTCTTTAGTGAGGGCACCATTCTTTTGCATCAAATTTGCAACTACTACATCAAACTCACTTGAGTTTCCATCTGCAAAAAACTTAGTAGTCTTCCTCTTGGTAATGTGTGTCATTCTCCTCAATAGTTATCTCTTTCCTTCTCTTTGATGAGCGCATCAAGTCATCTCTTGCTTCACTCAACTGATGTAGGGCAAGCTAGATTTTAATATTTTGGTTATCAATAGTCTTTCCCAATTTGTAGACTTTTATCTTCAAGACCTTTCCTCAAAGTTGCAATGCTTTCCTTTCTAGAGAACCAAGGCTCTAATACCAATTGTTAGAATTAACAAAAACATTCACCACACATCCATCTCACAATTTGCATGTAATTGAAATAGCTAGCTAAACATATTCATCCATAGCATGAAATAAAATAACACATATGACATAAAATATTTGGTTACCTAGAAACCCTTCAATGAGAAGGTAAAATTGGGATGTGGATGACACCCACAAATCTTCTCTAATGCAATTGTAAAGTGTAGTCAATTAAGGTTACAATAAGTTTGATCATATACTATGATCTACCTTGTGAAAATTTTTCCTTGTTAAAGGCTTACAAAGGTTATTAGGTCTCACCTCGTTAAAGGATCTTAACACCTACTAAGAGTGTGCCTAGTTAAAGGACTTTAACTTACAATAAAGTAAACACTCGATTAAGAGATTTATACAAAAGTCTACTAGAACTTAAAACCTATTAGGGCTACTCTATTCAAAGATTTTATTGATTCACCTATTAGAATGTCTTAGCCTTAATCCTTCAGTTA
Organism: Cupressus sempervirens; assembly: GCA_028749045.1. Classification (NCBI taxonomy): domain Eukaryota; kingdom Viridiplantae; phylum Streptophyta; class Pinopsida; order Cupressales; family Cupressaceae; genus Cupressus; species Cupressus sempervirens. The sequence goes on along the minus strand of CM053783.1, from coordinate 794,739,111 downwards.
GCACTAGTTTGATAGTTATTAGATCTTCTCTTTATTGGTGTATACTTGATCCTCATGATCAAATGTATCACTTATGTCCTCTTTTCTTATTTCCTCTATTTTCTCTAACTGATTTTTCTATACAATCCTTTTACATCTCCCTAGTCACCATGAATGCTCTATCTACACACACAAACCTCTTCCTTCTCACTTACAATCTCTTAGGGTTTTCCCTCCTTAAGAAGACTTAGGTGACTTGGGGTTAGGTAGGAATCAACAATTGTGATTCACCCATTTTGTTGGCTAGAATATCCCTCAATTTGATTTTTGTATGTACTACATAGGGATTCGTGATATACCTTTGTATATATCTTCTAGAATCACAAAATAATCCTAAGTCAACTCAAAAGCAATTTACATAGGAGTTTGTACCAATACAAACAATTATGTCCAAAATTCTCAGCACTTGAAGCCTTTGATTCTTGGCATCCACTATATCTTCAATTTTGTAGGTTGGCCTCTGAATGATTTGGTATCCACTGCTCGCTCGACATGCACTTTATTAATATGACTAAGTATGTAATCACTCATATGTCAAAACTAATCTAAGATTAACAAAAAGAGCCTTAAATTCCTAGGTGCACCTACATGAAACTTGCAGAGTTCAAAGAGAAGAAGACCTAAGTAGTCTTGTTAGTTGGTCCTTTTGATTTTTTTATTGGAAAACCCACTATGGTTTCTTTTGTCTAACTCCTAGGTTTTCCCTTGCATATCAAGTGGTAGTTTAAATCTTATCAAATTAGGATCCAACACAATATTAACCTTGTAGATCTTAGTATTAACTGAGCAGTGAATAATTTTGCAGTATTAACCTTGCAAGTCTTAGTATTGACCGAGTAGTTGGTTAAAGAAGACCTTCCAGTATGAACTAAATAGTTAGTTAATGGAAGAGAATCTTGCTTGCAGTATTGACCGAGTGGTCAGGCATCAAAGGGCTTTCAATATTGACTGAGTGGTCAGGAATCAAAAGAGTCACAATGTTAATTGAGTGTTCAATCCTAGTGTTGACTGAGTGACAACAAAATGTAATTGACAAATACTTTATTAATTGAGGCCGAATGTTTGGATGTTTATTGTTGTTTTGGATTTGGAAGGGTATTCAAGTTGACTTGTCTACTCTTATGATATATAAGAAAGGTTAAATTGTGATGATAAAAGTGTTGAAGAATTATATGAAATAAGATGGATATGTAAGCAAAAGGCAGAGAAGGAAAGTGTGGAAGATAAGCTACAAAGAGCATCTGATCAAGAAGGATCCAAAGGTCAAGTCATAACAGAGATTTGAATATGTAAAGGGAGTTGCTTCACCAATCAGGTCAAACTTATTGTTGCGTTCTAACTATTGTAGCAGTAAAGAAATCTCTTAATAGAGTTGACTTAAGAGTCATTTTGTAAATCCTCTAGCAAGGTGACAGTTCAAGATTGAAGTGTTTAAAGACCTCTAACAAGGCCACTCTTAACAGGGTGATTTAAATCCTCTAACAAGGTCATACTTAAAAGTATGTTTTGTAACTTTTAACAGGATTGGCTCCTAACAGGGCTTACTTCGTAATAGTGAAATTTATTGTGACTAGTTGCAAGGCAATTTTTCTCAAATTGGGTTTCCACGTTAAATCTTGGTGTCATCTGTGTTCATGTTATTCACTTATGCTTTATGGTTCTACAACTAAGTTACTAAAGAGATTAATAATCTTAAGAATTCTTTGTTAGCTAAGTATCGGCAATATTGTAATGTTAACTGAGCTAGTTAGTATTGCATGATTAGTGGAAGTTTTTATTGACATATAAGGGAAGTTTGTATTGACATATAAGGGACAATGGTTTATTTTTGTGGCAACTAATTCATCTGTCCCCTCTCAGTTAGTCTCTTACATTTCCAATAGAAATTATTCTGCATCTTAGAGTAGAGTTTTAAAAGTGCCTTTAAGATATTATTCCACATACAATTGTTAAATATAAAGTAAAATAATATCTCATAGTATACACATTTTTATTCTTTATTATATTGCTTACGATATAGTTTACTTTAAGTGTATATAGTTATTCTTGGTATCTTCAAAACTTTTGTCCAAATTTTTGTAGTTTGTTTGGTTTATTTTTTATAAAATATTTATTCAAATTAGACAAAGAGAGACATATTTAATTTCCAAGTTTAAAAATTATTCATATTGTATGATTTTCATTTTAGATTGAAATATCCTTTTACCTCTAATATCATTTCAAGTTACATGTTTTTAAAACTTGTTTAGAATATGAATTATTTATGTCAACTCAAAATTAACAAAATATAATTTCTTTCTTATATTTTCATTAAATAACTTAATCAATATTCTTATAATTGAAATTTAAAATAGTATTATATGTTATATGGAAACTATTCTCCATCTTAGAGTATAGCTTTAAAACATAAAAGTGATTTTAAGATATTATTCCACGTACAATCGTTAAATATAAAGTCTATGCTTTCAGCCTGGAATATGTACATCTTGGTTGCAGCTTTGCTTCAGCTTTCTTCAGTCATGGCTACTAATACTTTGAAGGAATCACTGAGTGCATTGATGGAGATTTGGAAGCAGTTGCCTTATTCATTTTTAATATTCTCAATGTTGTTGTTAACTCAAATGATTATTTTTTATAATATAGCAAATCTTGTTATACCAGACAGCATTGTATTTGTTGTCATATATTTGTAAATATTTATTTTTGTTAATAAAATGCTTCTTTCAATTTTTTTTAAAAAGTAAAGTAATATATCATAATACACAAATTTTATTCTTAAATTATATTGTTTACTACATAGTTTATTTTAAGTGTATATAGTTAATCTTGACATCTTCAAAACTTTTGTCCAAATTGTTGTATTTAGTTTAGTTTTTTTTTTTAATATTTATTCAAAATTGACAAAGTGGGACATCCTTAATTTTTAAGTTTAAAAAGTATTCATATTGTATGATTTTCATTTTGGATTGAAATATTTCTTTACCTCTAATATTGTTTCAAGTTAGATGTGCAACTTGCTTAGAATATGAATTACATATGTCAATTTAAAATTATCACTTTCTAATGCTTGAGTGCATGCCAAATTTCATTGCATTCATTCTAACTATCTAGAAAAAAAAAACAAGAACTTAAATCCATCTCTTATGATAAAAATTATTACTAAAGCTAAGAGACAAATTCTATGAAGTCATAAATACCATCAAACTTACAAAATAATTGAGAGATCAAACTTGATCATGTTGAATTAAATTTAAGAAATTAAATACATAATATGTTCAACAACTTTAGCTTGTTCTCAAGAAAGATTATTTATTTGTCAAATATTTAATTTCAAACTTTATTTCAAAATATTTTTTCGATCTCAATTGACAAAGCCTTATGAAGAATCAATGATATCACATATTGAGATTTTAATTTATTTGCACAAGTTTTGATAATTTTCATTAATTTATGGATTAGGAAAAATTAATACATTGACTGAGTACAAGTTTATTAATTTATTTAGTTAATCATTTTTTAAAATATAAAACAATGAGTGCTACTTTCTAATTTGTAATTAATTTTTTTAATTAAGATGATTTTTATCTTATTTTCTATTGTTTCATATTGGAAGAGTATAAATAATATTATTACATAAAATTTATTATAGGTCACATCCTTCTCTTTTTTATAAGCTTTGAACTATATCAACAATCTAAATCTTAAATTTCAACTATGCTAATATTTTGTTATTGCTTGAATGACATCTAATATTATTATAGTCATTATAAATTAGACATATGATCATATATAATAAGGTTTTGATTAAAAGAGAAATCTTTTGAAAGGAGAAAACTTAACATAACTTAGTTTGCTTCAATATTATGGTACACCCAAGTTTATAATTTATTCACATTATGTATTTATTATTTTTTATGAATATTAATGCATGTACGGAATGCAATTTTTAAAATTTATATAATCTATTTAATTGTGTACTTAAGAATATTAATTTTCTTTTCTTTTAATATATGGTAAAAAAATGATTTTTTTTTAAAATAAATGTTCAAGTATTAACTAATCTTGCTTAATGTCTAGGTGTATGAACTTCCTCGCATACTTACTACAATCTTTAAAAAAAATCATTAAATCTTCTTTTAACTTTTCTATTATAAATCTTCATTTATGCTTTCGGAACAAAAAAAGCTAGAGTGTATCCCTTGCACCTCCTTCAAATGCTAGTAGTAGTTATAAAACAAGTTTTATTTGCCTCTCTTTGTAGGTAGACAAACATGCAATGCACTCAATTGTCTAACTTTCTTTGCACGAGCCATGCTTGTTTGGTTCTTCCGGTTCAATGAAATTATAGCCGTTTCAATAACTTTCTCCATAAAGTGGGTAAGTCAAATAGAAAAAGAAAACTCAAGTCACGGTTGGAAGGTTAGATTCAATGGAATAATAATGATTCATTCAATTTGAACTTGAGCTTTGTCCACCCAAATATAAAAATCTTCACCATCAAGCCCCTTGCAAGAAATTCATTTTGAAAATTAATGTAAAGGAAGATAAAATGTGTAAATATTTATTAATATATGTTTGCCTACAATTGCACTCTTTGAAATAGTGCAAGAGCTAAGTGAGCACATTCTTCCTTTGATTTGAAATATACATTAAGCAATAAGTGTTCATATTTAAGCATTTAATACTAAGGTTATTCTAATTTTTTTAATTTCACATTCTTACTAGCTTATGTTTAAGATAAGTAAAGTAACACAAAGTTTTTACATTTCAAGTAGGCCTTGATGTAATTTTTTTAAATAAAGCTCTTTATAAATTCATATTTGTTATTATACTTTCTTGATAAAAAGATAAATTTTTAAAACATTGAAGATTTTTATAATGCTTGTTTGTTTATTTTTATAGATTTACTTTCACAGTTTTAATGCTTAATAAATCTTTTTATTAATTTAATAAAATTATTTAGTTTATTAAATGTTTATAATTATATATTAATAAATTAAAATTTATTATAAAGAAAAGTGGCGTAAAGTAATTTTAGGTTAAATGTTAAAGGTCTACAATAGGAAAAGATGGTTAGACTACATAGATTTTTGGTTACTATTCATTTAGTTTGAAATTGATGTCATTAGTCATTTTTAGAAAGATCATTAGTTTTAAGAGTTTAAAAAGTCTATTTAAGAAACAACTTTCTTTAAAATTTTATCTTTCATGAAGATTGAAATGGATTTATCATATTGCCCCCAATATAAAAAAATAGAAATTGGAAAGGTTTAATCTCATTATAAAAAAATTATAGTTTACATTTTAGTTGTTTAAAACATAAATAGAATGAAGTGATTTCCCAACTAGGCCATATCATTTTGGTGAATCATCTATAGAATCGGTTGATTGATTTTTTTTACAAGAAAGGAAATCTCTTTGATAAGATATTGTGAAGATAATTAAAGGTGTGTACTAAAATATATATATAGAGAAGTACAAGAGAAGACTTGATATACAAATGACAATTTTTAAAATATTCAAATCAACTATGATTATGTAGAGAAGAAAAAAGTAAGTAAATAAAAAATGAAAGAGTTCATTCTTAAATTATTCAAGTTTCTTAAAATCTAGAAGATGAAAAAAAAATCATGTTTGATTTGGATAGGGGAAGGTCAATTAAGTAGTAGTTATAACCCATTTCACTTTTTGATATTAAATAGTGATTGGAAAATTATAGATATTAAATCTAAAAGAGAACATCCAACTACCTAGAGTCACCTTCAATCTCTTTATTCATTATCACGATAGTTAGGGTGTAGTGGTGTGTATTTGTACGTGACTTTATAAATGAGAACTTGGTAATCGGTATAGTGAGGAAGCGGTCATTAAATGTACTCCTTAATTAATGGTGCTCTTTAAATGTCCTTAAGTAATGTTGATATTGTTGGAATTACAAGCGGGAAAGGTAAACTTTGGATGGGGGTGAATCAGGAGTTTAAACTTGAATTCGTAAAACTTTCACCATTCATACATCACATGCATTAACATATTGAAATAACATGTAAAGTAAATGCATCTAAAACATGTAAGTAATCAAACACACACACTTGACACCAGATATGATTACCCATAAACCCTCCAAATGAGAAGGTAAAACTGGGGTGGGGATAACACCCACAAATCTTCACTACTGCAGCAATAAAGTGTAGCCAATTAAGGTTACAATGATTTGACAATGAATCATGACCTGACCTGTGAAAGGCCTACCTTGTTAAAGGCTTACAAAGACTGTTAAGTCCCACCTTGTTAGAGGATTTCAAGACCGTGTTAGAAGTGTGCCTAGTTAAAGGACTTTAGGTCATTCACTTGGAATGCCACCTTGTTAAAGGATTTGGTAAAGCCTGTTAGGACTACTCTACCTAGGAGATTTAACTAAAATCACCTATCAAAATGTCTTAGCTTAGATCTTGTGGTCGGCACTTGCTTGCCTGATGACAGATCACCTTTATCCAATCTCTGATTAATCCTTCATGATTTGATATACTAATAATGTATCCTCTATCTTTTGTTCTTCACTTAACTGATTCTGCAATTCGCTCTTATTGCTAAGTCACCTTGAATGCTCTACAAACTGTCTTGTTTGCTCCTCCAATTCAATCATTCACCCCTTCACAATGCTCTCAACAACCTTGAAAATTTAGGTCTTCGTCCTCCTTAAGAAAACTAAGGTGGCTTAGGGTTAGGTATGAATCTATGGTTGATATTATCCATTTTTCCGCTTAAACTTTCCCATTTTTAGATTGGCTGCATGTAATTGCATAGGGAATCTGCATGTAGATTTGTCCTTATCTCTAAAAGATCAAAACTATCCTTAGGTCGGTTGAAAAATGGTTTATATAGTTGTTTGTGTCATATCAAACAAATATGTCCAATCTATGTTATTTGGCATATGTAGTTACTGATGCTCGACATATACTATAATTCTACTTCTAACTTGGCACCTGAACTACTCAACATCTACTGTTCACTCGGCACTTGAAGCACTTAGCATGGTCTATCTGCTTGGCACTTGAGTGACTCGGTACTTATTGCAACTCGGTATGGTCTAATATTTACATGTTGTACTTGGCATATATTACTAGTTCGGCATGAACTAAGTAAATGTCTTAAGTGTGTTGACATTCACTTGTCAAAACCAATATGAGATCAACATATATGTTCTAGTGAGAAGAGTGACAAAAATGAGTTGAAATTCTTCTATATGGAAGGTTTTATCATACAATTTGTACCAACCAAATATGTCTCCATTGAGAACCCCACAAATTGCAAAAAGTAAATTCCAAGACTAAAATACATAAAGTAACAAGGGCTAATTGTGAGGTCATATAATATATATACACTATTGGTGTAACCATGAGAATTTGAACTTGTTAGGAAGAATATATGGTTAGTCATTATTAGTCCCAACCTTCTAAAGGCAGGGACTATAGTTTTTACTTCACACATATGAATTAATTGTTGCCTTGAAAACTGTTTAAATTAAGAAACATTCTCCTTAAACTATAGTCTTCTCATTAATCCTTATTAAAATGATTTTTTTATTCAAAATTCTTGATTTTTTCATTGGTAAAAGTTTATTTTTCTGGCAGTCTTTTCATATTTCTCAATTGGAAATTCTATAGAAAAAGAGTATAATAAGGTTGTGGCAAGTGGAATGCAACATGTTACTCCACCCTTTACTTGCAGGTATTATTGCATGTATCATTCACACATTTGGATAGATTACAGGGCATGTTGTCATGCTTTTTTTTTTCCTCAATAACATATTGTACTATTCCTCTTCTTTGCTAGCAGATTGTTAAAGTTTCCTGACCCAACAAGAACTAAGATATACTGAATTTGGGTCCTCAATCCTACCATGCCTGCATTCATGCTTTTCTTGGCTATGCATTTATTGTTGGTCTTATCTAATTATCATACTACTTTTCTTGTTTTTCAAGATCTATAATTCTTTCTAGCTCTTGTTTGCAAAGTACCAATGTCGATCGAGAACACATATGGTAAGCATGTGTATTGGATACTCAATAGTGTAGTATTTTAAAATTTGTGTTTACAGAGCTTCATTTTTTGGGTTTTGTACAATACCCAAGATTGGATAGAGTGGACATATATTTAGTTCAATACTTCAATTTTATGGCCTTATTCCATAGTGGGTAGGGTTAATTTGGGTATTGTAATTTTTGATGTGTAGACATTATTAAACACTATCAAGATAGATGAGCTGCCCAAAAGAACTACCCAACTAGACTTTCAATTGTTGAAGCACTGGTCAAGTAGTAGGGCATCACAGTGAATTCATTCTGTAGTAAGGCCCAATTTTATAATCCCTTTCTTAATATTACTATCCATCTATTCTAATATGGCCTAGTTGCACGATTGTTAGCATTTCTTATCAAACTAAGGAGAATTGCCTATTTATAAGCCTAAAATTTAAAGCATTTCTCAAAGTTTTCACTGCATGAAATCCAAATTTTGAATCATATCTCATAGTTTTCTCTACTTGAAAAATTTAATATATATTTTTAGCATTGCTCATGGTTTTCTCATAGTTCTAATTTTTTATACTCTCACATTGTAATTCTTTCGAGGTAACTCTACTTATAAGATGCCAATTATTTGGCTAGTATTATAAGCATTAAGGAAAAAGTAAAATAATTACTTGGCTTGAACAAGGTGAATCAACAAAATTAAATAAATTAGGAATTATCTATCAAGGAAATGTTTGTACGTCAAATGTTTCTATGTCAAGATCACCAATTTCATATGCGCCAGTACTAAAAAAAATTCTACTAGATTGTAGGATTTCAACGAATAATCTTTTTTCTAGAAGGTATAGTCAATTTCATTTAACTATTATTTTCTACTAGATAAATGATCATTTTGTTGGTTTAAACAAAAGAGTATGGACACTTCAAGACAGTAATAACTCTATAAATTCCTTAAAAAATGCTTTTTTTGAATACAAGAAACTACAATGTTTGCTTGGTAGAATTAATTCGTAGGGACATGATTGCAACAAAAGGTGGCGTTAATGAATTCTCATACCTTATGATTGAATGTTTTCTTTCACCAATAATAAATTTTGCAATATGATAAATAGTGGCAATCAAAGGGAGACATGTTGCACGGAGCTTCATAGATGGAAAGGCACTCAACAATTTTAGGGACCTAGCAATTTATGGAAAAGGATATGTGTCATACTATATGTAACATATCAGTTTATTTAATAGATGGTTTCACAAAAAGAAATATATTTACTTTTAAACTATGATATAAAAAGTATATTTTTTAATTTTGTCAATGACAAGAAACCTTCTACTTTACCATTGATAAGAAGCTTTCCATAATTCACTAAATTTCTTCTCCTATAAAATCGTCTCCCACTTATCACTTTTTCACACCATCTTCAATTATAAATTTCCAAGCTTAAAGAGTATGTGAAAAAGTTTGATGTGCAAGATGTTTTGAAATAATCTTTAGCTGCAAAAAAAAAAAAACTATGACATTAAATAGGTATAGTGAGTTCAGATTAGAGCATAGGTAGATGTGTTAAATGGTGCTAGTTCAATAAATGGGCGGATGGCTTTTACCGAGACTAGATCATTGCTTAACATGTCATTTTACTGGGACTAGATCATTATTTAATATGTCAAACACAAATTAAGACAGTTAAGCTTAATGCTTAAATGCCATTATTGTTTTTCTTATGTCAATTTGGCAAAGCTTGAGCTTTCTCTGTAACGCATTGCTTGGAGGCGATATAATTTATATGGGAACTTTTTGATACTATGCCCACTTTAAATTTGGTTAAAAAGATGAGCAGACAAGTTTTCTAGGTGGTAGCTATTCGATAAATGTATAGAAAGAGGCAGGTAATTCGTTGCCATCCCTCCTTACCCTATATCAATTTTCCATTATCTTCCCCTCCTCCTTGTATGGTGGATACAATGTAATTTTCCTTTCTCTAATAGATGTATGCTACTAACTAGCTAAGCTCAAAAATCTTAAATTCTAAATTCTTTTTTCAAAAATATCTCCATTCTAGAAATAATTGAAATATAGTAATAGTGATGATTTCAAAGTTATTATTATTTGATTTATTGAAATATATTACTTGGATTTATGCCACATACACATATAATATAATATAGTAATAGTGGTGATTTCAAATTTATTGTTGTTTAATTCATTGAAATATATTACATTTCAAGCTTATTATTGTTTAATTCATTGAAATATCTTACTTGGTTGTATGACCTATTGATGGTTCATCCTTTCTACTATTGATGGATGGAAATATCATCTATATTTTTAGTTTGGTCATTTAGACTAATTATATTTTATGCTTAATCCTTCCTTCTTTACTCTTGCTTTTTCTTAAGTTTTAGGTTTTAGCATTGGACTGTTGGTTAATTCTTCCTTCTTTACTCTTGCTTCTTCTTAGGTTTTAACATTGAACTATTGGTTGTAAGTTTCAGCATTGAGTTGTCGGGCAAAGATGAATGGCTCCATTGAATTTTCCAAAATCCATTAGTTATTAGTGCCCTGTTTTTGAAATGACAACCCCATAAAATGTAAAATGTATAATTGAAACCTCCAAGAAAGTTTACAAAATTATTATAATAATGGCCCTAGTCTCATTGTGACTTTATTGTTGTCCAAATCTAATAGTCCACCTATGAAAATAGAAGTTGATACCTATGACATAATTCCTAATGTAGTGCAAGGTAGGAGAATCCCCAAAGGAGATGTCCAAACCCCCAAAAAACAACCACACAACGGAAATACAACAAAAAAGCAACACTAATGCAAGATCTGATACCAAATCACAACTCTTTATTCATAGATATAATTGATTACATGCAATGTGCCCAGCTATAAGGCCTTCCGAGTTAGGGCCAACTAGAAATAGCAATTACAAAATCAGTTTTGTAAGATCCAACAAGATCAACTTACAAACCCAATCCTAGCTAGTCCAGATACACAACTGGATAAGAACACCAAGAAGAATCCACACTTGTACCCTTAGGTCCACCAAGCAATACTTTGGTTTCTCAAGTCGCAACCCTAGCTCTTCATGTAGACACCTAAATTTGATTACACTATTTTAGTAATCCTATTTAGTTATCTAAAAAGGGCATTATTAATTAAATTTCTATTTAATTAATCCTTTGTCATCCCCTAGTTGATTAATTTAATTAATCATCTATAGTCCTAATTGATAAATCAAATAATCTATTATTTATCAATTAAATCCTATTCTTCTATCTAATTCCAAAAATCCCCATTTATTAAATAAATCTATTTGATAAATGAAATCCTCAAATTCAAAAACCCCTAATCTATCTCTAATCCTCCATTTAGCCTAATCCACCCCATCCACCCATACTAACCAAGCTTAGCCACTAACTCACCCACCCTCATTAATGCCATCCACTTGCACATCTCTAACATCCCTAATCTAATCCTAAACCCAAGCCTAATCCACCCCCTAATGTTGTCACATTCCTTAAACAAGTTTAAGACTTTCCTAATCCAAACCAAAGTCTCCCCTCAAAAAGCCCAACCACTAAGTCATGAGTACTCTTACAAAACATAAAAGACTCTTACAAGCCCACTCATGACTCTTACACCCATCTTCCACACTCTTCCCTCTTCCACACTCATTCCTCTTACATCCCTCTTACATACTCAACCCCACTCATCGTGCCTTTAACCAACCCTTTACCCTACCCTCTCACACTCATCCTCCTTGTGACAAGTGTCACCTTCCCATTGGTGCTAAACAAGCACAATCCATGTGCTCTCCTTTGAGTGCATCCTAGCCCTCCTTAAGCCTTCATCCATCCTTGCATCTAAGCCCTCCATCCCTCTACCCCTTAGCATATAAATTGAATCCCATCCCAAGCCATTTCATCAACAATCTTTGAGCTAAAGTTACCATGCTATTTTGAGAACCAAAGCCATCAATCTTACCCTTATAATGCCAAATTGAGAGCTCACAAAGCTACCAATTTTCCATTACCCATCTCCATTGAAGCAAGTTTTTGAGCATCTTGAGCATACATCCACAGCAAAAGGACACATCTACAGAATCAAGAAAGCATGGAGTGTTTTCTCTTGTGAGGTTTGCACTTCTTGTTTGCTTTCTTTGTCTAAGCATATATGTGAATTTAGTTTTTGGTTTGTGAATGTTTACTTTATTTTTTAATGTTCTTTGCATACTAAATCTTGTTCTACACTTCAAAATTCACATCTACACTTCATCCCTTTCTCCAAGCTAGAATGATAACTCCCAAGACTCCACAAAACCCTTTACTTTTATACCCAACTAAGACACAAATCATCCCAGCTCATTACAAATTAAATTAAATCCCTTACATTAAATATAGGTTGACCCACAAGTTGGTTACAACACTAAATTAAATGCCAAAGTTAGCTCATGGATAACTTGACATGAATAGAACCAAGACCGATATCGAGACTCAGCACATACATGAACACTCGACATCCACTAGAAAATTTGGCACCAATAGGTTCACTTGGTCAACATAGGATTGCTATAGTAACTTGGCATCCACTAGGAGCTATAGTAACTCGACATACATTAGAGCTATAGTAAATTGACATCCATTAGAGCTATAGTAACTTGGCATGTACTAAAGCTACAGTAACTCAGCATATACTAACCAACTTGGCAGTGACAGAAAATTGAAAACCACTAGCACTCGGCTCCAACATGTTGGATTGAAAGAAATCCTAGGATGCTCCTACATCAAACACCCTAGGTTTGAAAATATGTTCTAGTAACTAGAAGAACATCTTCTTGGATTCAACACATAAATCCCAAACTAGTTCTTCACATACACATCCTCTACATCTTCAACTTGTACACTCTTTCCCTTGTTCTTCTTCTGCTTCCTCACATCCATCTGAGGTGTGCTATAGGTATTCTTTCCACACTAATCTTCAACCTTCTTAGAATTTGCCAACTCAACTCAACTACCAATACTCAGGCTCCTCCTACTGAGCTCTTCATTCTATAAAGGAATCAAGAAAAACTTTCTGCCACCTTTCTCAATAGTAAATACATTATTGACACAATCATGCACAACCCTACAATCATACTGCCAAGGTCTACCAAGCAATACGTGACAATTGTTCATGTCCACAATATCACATAACACTTTATCCTTCTACTGCCTAATTTAGAAATCAACAAGGCATTGCTCCCTCACTTCTAAAGCATGTTCACCTTGCAACCAACCAATCCTATAAGGATAAGGATGTCTTACTCTCTTCAAACCAATTTTTTGAACCATCTCCTTAGCAACAAGGTTATTAATACTACCACCATCTACAATCATCTTGCAGACTTTACCACCAAACTTACAATAAGTCCTGAACAAACTAGTCCTCTAACAAGAATCCAATGTCCTCTCATCAACCAGTACTTGTCAAGCCAGCAAACTTTATCCTTGCTCAGGTTTATTGTCTTGAACTACAACCTCATTCATACTAGCAGTTGTCTTGCTAAGTGGACACTCAAAAGACCTATGCCCTTCTTTCCCACATCTGAAACAATTACCTCTGAATCCACCTCCACCTATTCTCCTTTTCTGATCAAGAGGTTTTGGTTCACCTTCAACACTCGGTTTAGCTTGTGCCAAGCTATCCTGGTTCTCCTTCCCTCTAGCATTACCTTGACCTTTCATCTTCAACTTATCCTCTATCTTCAGGGCATACTAATAAGCATCCTCAACTAAAGAAATATTTAGCATACCAACCTCATCCTGAATATTGAATCTCAAACCATTAATATCCTAAGCTACCTTTTTCCTTTGACAATTCTCGATGACTAGACCAAATAGTCTACTTGTAGAACTCCTTGGTATAATCCTTTACATGCATATCTTTCTATTTTAGATATTCCAACCTTTTAAACAACTCAAGTTCATAATCATCAAGGATGAACTTGGCCTTCAACTTATCCACCATCAATCTCCATATAGAGATCTTCATTTCACCTTCCTTTTCTCTGTCTCTTTGTAATTCTTACCATCAAAGAGCAGCATGTCCTTTCAACTTAGTTTGTGGCAACCTCACTCTAAGTGGATCCTGAATATCCTCAAGCTCAAAGTAGTCTTCCAATTCACCAATCCAATCAACTAGGTCTTTAGGAGTCAAAGTACCTATGAAATTAGAAACCTCCATCTTATGCTTCAACTTCAACTGGGATCTAGGTCTAGCAAATTGACTAGCCCTAGGTCCAATAGGTCTCTCCACATGACCAGTTCTATCCTCACCACTAGATCCAGTAGCTTCAAAGTCTTCAATAACTTTCTCATAACTACCTTCAGTACCCACATGCCTAGGTACACCACCTAAAGCACTTACAATTTCAGTGATCATGTCACTTTTCATCAATGCAATCTCATATTTGAACTCTACTCTAATCTTCTCTAAGATCCTTTCTTCCATAGCATCGCTAAGATCATCAATTTCCCTAGGGTCTAATCTTCTTGGAGGTATCTTCCAAAAAAATTATAAACCCAAAGTACTAGATCCACAAAGCAAGAAGATCAATCAGCCACAAGATCAACCTTCTCTGCAAGTCCTAGTGTAAACTACCTCAGCTTTGACGATCTGTCAACACACTCAAGAATGACCTAGCTTTGATACCATCTAACGTAGTGCAAGGAAGGAGAATCTCCAAAGGAGATGTCCAAACCCCCAGCAAATAACCACACAATGGAAATATAACAACAAAGCAACAATAATGAAAGATCTGATACCAAATCACAACTCTTTATTGATAGATATAATTGATTACATGTAATGTGCCTGGCTATAAGGCCTTTCGAGTTAGGGCTAACTACAAAAAATAATTACAAAATCAATTCTACAAGATCCAACTTACAAACCTAATCCTAGCTAGTCTAGATACACAACTAGATAAGAACACCAAGAATAATCCACACTTGTACCCTCAGGTCCACCAAGTAATACTCTAGTTTCTCAAGTCATAGCCCTAGCTCTTCAAATTTTGCATATGAACTTCATCCCTTTCTCCAAGTTGGAATGATAACTCCCAAGACTCTACAAAACCTCTTACTTTTATACCCAACTAAGCCACAAGTTGGCCCAGCTCATTATTGTATATGAGAAATATGTTAGCAAGAAATACTAATCTATTAAGAGAACAAAGCATTAACTAGCATAAAAATCATAACATATATGAGAGACAAAGTGAAACCCTCAAATGAGAATATGAGCCATAGAATGGCTCTCCCAATGAGGATGGTCACTTGATTTAGGGATGAGTCTATTTGCTTAGGTTTGGTATTTATGATCAAACTTGCTCTATGCTTCAATGGTGGGGATGAGTAAATGGCAAATTGGTAGCTTTGTGAGCTCTCAATTTGGCATTATAAGGGTATGGTTGATGGCTTTTGGTTCTCAAACTAGCATTATAACTTTGGCTTAAAGGTTGTGATGAAATGGCTTGGGAGGGGATTCAATTTATAGGCTAAGGGCTTGAGGGATGGAGGGCTAATATGGAAGGAAAGGAGAAAGCTTATGGAGGGCTTAGATTACATGAGAGGAGAGCACATGGATTGTGCTTTTTTACAGCCAATCAGGGAGTGACACATGTCACAAGGTGAGTGGATGGAGGAAAGGGCAAGAATGAGTCAACAAAGGAGGCTCAAGGGATAATATCTTCGCAAAGACCCTTCATAAATGGCTTGTAAGAGCAATGAATGGGCTTGTAAGAGTCTTTATGGATTTTGTAAGAGCATTGAAGGCTTAGTAGTTGGGATATTTTGGAGAGAGTTGAGATTGTTGACTTTGCTTGGCTTAGGAAAGTCTTAAGCTTGCTTAGGGAATATGACAAGGTGGGGGGGGTTGGTTTAGTGGTGATTTAGGATTAGATTAGGCTTGTTAGAGATATGCAAGTGGATGGCATTTAATGAGGGTGGGTGAGTTAGTGGCTAAGCTTGGTTAGTATGGGTGGATGGGGTGGATTAGGCTAAATGGAGGATTTAGGATAGTTTAGGGGTTATTAAATTTGAGGGCTTTATTTATCAAATAGATTTATTTAATAAATGAGAGATTTTGGAATTTAGATAGAAGAATAGGATTTAATTGATAAATAATAAGTTATTTGATTTATCAATTAGGAC
Organism: Cupressus sempervirens; assembly: GCA_028749045.1. Taxonomy (NCBI): domain Eukaryota; kingdom Viridiplantae; phylum Streptophyta; class Pinopsida; order Cupressales; family Cupressaceae; genus Cupressus; species Cupressus sempervirens. The sequence continues at coordinate 794,722,846 of CM053783.1, read as the reverse complement.
TATAGATGATTAATTAAATTAATCAGCTAGGGGATGGCAAAGGATTAATTAAATAGGAATTTAATTAATGATTCCTTTAGAGATAACTAAATAGGATTACCAAAGTGGTGTAATCAAATTTAGGTGTCTACATTTTGCCCCTCTTTGACATAGTGTTGAGAAAACACTATTTCAAAGAAGTTTGAATGAAGATGACATGAGGAAGATGTTTTAGCAACAAGGTTGCCCCAGTCTCGGATAAGAAGAGGAGAGACTAGACTTATATGATGCCCCCTCAAGAAGGTGATGGAGAGAGAAATGAGGCTCGACGGCTTTTTGAAAAGCACCAAAAATTGAGATGAGCAGAGACACAGATTGGCAAAGAGAAGGGGCTAAATTAGCTCAACCTCTCACTACAGGAGAATGATAAAGGGAGAATCAAACACTAAAAAGGATGCAAGCTTAAGACGTTCTAGGATTGGAGGGAGCATGAAGGAGCGGAGCACTATAAAAAGGAATTCAGGATAGGGAGAAGGGATGATGGAATGATAAAGCTGATGCAACAGGATTTCAAAGAGTCAAATTAGCGAAAGATGGGTTTCGGAGATCCCTAGGATTAGGATTGTGGATCTCGAAAGATGAGGCTTGGTGGATTGATTGGATTGGTGGATCCCTAAGACTAGGATTGTGGATCCCTAAAGCTAAAAGTGATGATTGATTCTGAGAGATATTGATGCATAAGCTGGGGTAGGAGAGATAGATGCTGGATATGGATGGGGGATAATGGAGATGAAGGGAATCCATTGAAGTGTATTGAGCCGGGGGATACTTCAAAGAGAAGTACCACCATGTAGTTGAGCACTAGATTTTTCTATAGGACTATTGGGTAATTTCCAAGGTTACCAAGAACATCAAGGCCTCTTCACCAACCGTCCAGAGGACTAACGAACTGACTCAAAACAAACATGCAAGGATTTCCCTAGCATCACACATGATTCCCAAAGGAAGCAGCATGGAACGGACACTAGGTAACCCACAAGTAGAAAAAAAAAATAAACAAAAGACCTGATCAAGACCTTACGCTTAGATTGCCCCATTCACAGTATACCATGATATGGAAGATCATGGCAACCTTGAGGAGGGAACAAAAGGATTGCTTGGAAAAGATACTTCAATACCCAAAAGGGAAGATTCCAAATCAAAAGAAAGTGAAAATCCAAAAGAGAACTATTTGCCAATGAAATGGGTGGGACGAGGTACTAACAAACCAAGATCAGACATGAGGAAAGCTATATCTTACAAGGATTTATCAGAGAGCATCTAAGCTGATGGATCTGGATGAGTGATGCGTCTGGCAAGCTGAACTAAGAATGATAACACTTTGGTGACAGGAGATCTAGCTAAAGGATGCATTGGAATAGCTAACCAAGGGTTGTACGATGTGTGCAAGATGTTGATCAAGGAGGAACTAACATGAAAGATAGATAGATACAATGGTACTAAGCTAAAGAGGATGTACAAGCTGACAGACCAAGATATGTTACAAATGTACAAGGTTGTTCATGTTTTGGTTTTGTGAGATGGAAATGTGCATGAACAGTGGGATGTATGTAATAGTTGATAGGCAGATAGGTAGATGGTGTGTGAAAAGCTTAAGGAAAATGGGATTCTTTGTGTGCATGTGATAGGATACAAGCTAGGATACAAGATTTGGCATATAATACAAGCTGGAATATGGTACAAGCTTTGGACAAGATTTGGATATACAAGCTATGGTACAAGGGATGATACAAAATTTACAAGCTGGGGTACAAGATTTACAAGCTGAGGTACAAGATTTACAAGCTGTACAGGAGGTATTTACAAGCTTCACCAGATTTTGGATATTTGGTTGGAACACCAAGGGAACAAGCAGGTGTATTATGGGATGGTGAGCAGATGGATAGGATAGTGATAGATAATGGATTAGTCTTAGTACAGAAGGCGCCTAAATTACCAGGTTTTCACCAAAGTACCTATCCAAGGTGCTTGAATTGCCAAGTTTTCACCATTGGACGCTTATTTCTCTTTACTATTTTTTTTTTTTTTGTATTTTTCAAAAGCTGGGTATACCAAGGATTTTCAAGCATAGAACTTCTTGAGATGAATGATGTTAGAAGGATCATTCAAGAGTTCTCCTTTCGATGTAGATAATCGATAGGCTCCGGAGCCAAAGGAGGCAGTGATAACATAAGGACCAAGCCATGTAAGTTCAAACTTGCCTTTCTTTTCTTGATCAGCTTGGACTTTCATATTTTCTTTGAGGACCATGTCGCCCGGCTGAAAGTGTTGTGGAAGCACCTTTTTGTTGAAATTTCTTTTGAGACGAGTTTGATAGACTGTGAGATGATCATAGGCTTGTCTTTGCTTCTTGTCTAAGAGATCTAGCTGGGTGAGTCAAGCTACTCGGTATTCTTCATCTGATATTTGCCCTTGCAAAAATATGCGCAAGGAGGGAAGTTCAACCTCTATGGGTAGTACCGCTTCGGCACCATAGACTAAGGAGTATGGATTTGTTCCTATGGATGTACAGAAGGAAGTTTGATAGGCCCATAGGGCTGGATTTATTTGTAGGTGCCAATCGCGGCCGAAATTATTGACAACTTTCTTTAGGATTTTGAGGAGGGTTTTGTTAGTTGCCTCTGCCTGGCCATTACCTTGTGGGAAATATGGGCTAGAAAAGCGATGATGGATGCGGAGGGAAGTGCATAATTCTTCCATGTTGAGATTTTCAATTTTACCTTTGTGGTCAGTGAAGATGGTGGATGGGATGTCGAAGCGGCAAACAATGTGGTACAAGATGAACTTGGAGAACTGAACTCCTATAGCTGAGACTAGGGGGATTGCTTTCACCCATTTAGTGAAGTAGTCTGTAGCTATTATTATCCATTTATGTCCATCAGATAAGAGAGGTGTGATAGTTCCAACTAGATCAAGGCCCCAACAAGCGAAAGGCCAAGGTGGTGCAATAGGCTATAGATCTTGTGTTGGAGCGTGCACAAGATTTGTGTGCTACTAACATGGTAGACACTTTCTGACAAAGTCACAGGAGTCTTCTTCAATGGTAGGCCAATAGTAGCCTGCTCTAAGGATTTTTTGTGCGAGGACAATACCACTTGTGTGGGCACCGCAAAGTCCAGAGTGTACTTCTTTTAACACCATCGCGACCTCGTTTTGGTCTAAACACCTAGAGAGAGTATCGTGATAACCCCAACGATATAGGGTATTGGCTATGATGACATAGTGGGATGATTTTCGGATGAGGTTCTGGCATTGGGTACATGTGAGGTGAGGGGATATGATACCATTGTTAAGGTAAGCGTGAATCTCATGGTACCAAGGGGATTGGGGACCAACCAAGATACAAACACGGTTTGAATCCTCATTCCCATAGGTAGGTGTGAGGAGCTGCTTGACTAAAAACTCATACTATGTGGTTGCTTGGAGAATTTTCAAGAGCGAACCGATAGTAGCCATAGCATCTGCTGCTTTGTTCTTCATTCGAGGCACTTGCGTAAACTAAAGCTTTGTAAAATATTGGGTCAGCTGATCAACTAGCTCTTTGTAGGGTAATAGCTTTTCATTTTTAGTTTGATATTCATTTAGGCTTGCTTGATGATGAGCTAAGAAATGCCAAAGATTTGTAACTTAGTAATGTTCCATTTTGTAGCTATCTTTAATCCTGCTATGAGAGCCTCATATTCAGCTATGTTGTTGGTGCTAGGGAATTGTAGCTTGAAGGCTTTTGGAATGTAATCCCCTTGAGGTGTGACCAACAATATTCGTGCCCTTGATCCATGAGATGTGTATGAGCCATCAAAATAAGGTTGCCATGGGGGTTGTTCTTCAACTAGACAGATATGCTCATCTGGAAATTCTGTGATCAAAGGATATGCATCTATTAGAGGTGCATTAGATAGGTGATCTGATATAGCTTTCCCTTTGATTGCCTTTCTGTCCACATACTGGATGTCAAATTCGCTAAGGAGCATAACCCATTTGGCCAAACGGCCTGTAAGTGTTGTTAGGGAGAGCATATACTTGAGAGGGTCAATCTTGGAGACTAGTTGGATGGTATGACTTAGCATGTAGTGGCGAAGCTTTTGAGTTAAGAAAACAACTGCCAAACAAGTTTTTTCCATAAGAGTATAATTGAGTTCATAGCCAACTAGGGTTCTACTGATGTAGTAGATGGCTCTTTCTCTGTCATAGTCATCAAGTTGTGCTAGAAGTGCCCCTAGAGCAGTAGGCATTGTTGATATGTACAAAATCAAGGGACGACTAGGAACCTGTGGAACCAAGATAGGGGGATTCGTGAGATACTACTTGAGTTGATCGAAGTTGCGCTGACATAAAAGATCTGACTTGAAGTTTTCATCCTTCTTTAGTAAATGTGAAAATGGTGTACACTTATCTGCAAGCTGGGAGATGAAGCACCGAATGGATTGAAGCTTTCCTTGAAGAGAGTGAAGCTGTCATAGTGTCTGGGGAGGAGGCATGTCTAAGATAGCCTTGACCTTCTTGGGGTCGATCTCTATACCTCGTTTAGAAACTATAAAGCCTAGAAGCTTTCCAAATGTGACCCCAAAGACACATTTTTTGGGATTTAGCATGAGATGATATTTGGCTAACCTATCAAAGACTTTTTTCAGGTTAGCAAGATGATCCATGAAGGTATGATATTTGACCAAGATATCATCCACATAATTCTCCAAAATGCTATGAATAAGATCATGGAAAATGGCTATCATAGCTCTTTGATAGGTAGCCCCAGCATTCTTTAAGCCAAAAGGCATCATGTTGTAACAAAAAGTTCCCCAACAGGTAGTGAATGTTGTCTTATGTTGATCCTCTTCTAGAATCTTGATTTGATTGTACCCAAAAAATCCATCCATGAGGGACAAAATTTTATGTCCAGCTGTAAGATCCACAATCATATCTATGTTGGGCAAGGGAAAATCATCTTTTGGACAAGCTTTGTTAAAATCTCTGAAATTAGTGCAGATTCTGATGTCACCGAAAGGTTTAGTGATAGGGACCATGTTGGAGATCCACTCTGAGTAGTCGATAGGTCGGATAACCTTAGCAGATAACATTCTTTCTAATTCAGCTTTGACCAGTAATGCCACCTTGGGGTGCATTTTTCTAAGCTTTTGTCTAATGGGCTTGATCTTTGGATCGACTACAAGATGATGAACTACAAGCTTTGGATCAAGTCTTGGCATGTCCTGATATGACCATGCAAATTGGCCAATGTTCTCTCTTAAGACCTCAAAGAGAAGGTCAGCTTGGTCTTGTGATAGGGATGCAGCAATGTGAAAAAGTCTGGGGATCTCTAAAGAACCGATGTTGACTTCTCTAGTATCCTCAATTAGAATAGAAGACACCTCTGGTCGATTATCTTGAGGAGGCAATGCTAAATCCTCATGTTCTACTTGTGGCTCTGGATTTTCTTGCTAAGGGGTTCTCTTCACTGCCTTAGCTAGTCTTCAATTCACCTTAGGTCTAGTTTTGGGTGTATCGGAACTAGGTTGGGGATTTTCTCCAAAATACCCCTTGGGATCTAGCTTATTGATGTAGGCAAAATCTGGCTTTGTTTTCTTGTGAGGTGTTTCAGCTCCCATGAATCTCAAAAGTGCTTCCTCTTATGTGAACTCATCAATGTGTATGATGCTTGGTTGGTCCCAATCTATGAGTTGTGGATGGGTGAGTGGTAGGTCAATGAAATGGATGGATAGTTCTTGGAGAACAGAGTCTCTGAGGAAGATTTGGTCTGGGATATCATCGTAGGCTCTCTTTTCAACTTCCTCAGGAATGTCTTTGATTTTGACAAGGTCATGGTGAATGTTCAAAAAACTGTGACCGTCTGTATTGGTGCCCTCAGTTGTGCGTATGCCAAAGCCAAGACTTGACTTCATTTCCCACTTGTGTGCTTCGATGGGGTACTGCATGCCTCTTTGTTGTAGTCCTAGACCACCACCTTGATAGTTCCATTTGTCAGTGATGAGCTTATGTTCTTGGGGATAATTTTGGCTGAAGTGATCAAGGCGTGCTTGATTTCTTGGAGGTGCATCCTTATGTAACCAATTGTTGATATCTTGAGTGAGCTCCTCATGAAGAGGGATTTTTGAGGATACAAAGGTTTTTGGGCCAAACTGTATCGAGGAGGTGGAATCTCCTTAGCTTTGTGATATGTCGATCATCCATGGGCATGTGGATCAAGTGGGAGTGCCCCGATAACAAATGCATCTGACAGACTATACTCTCCACAGCCTTTGTTATTGATCTTGACGGTAAACAGGGTGGAGGCGAGGATGCTTTCTGGGTCATTACAAGTGTGGGATGATCTGGCGATGGCTGTGTTGATATCAATTCCAAGGCAATGGTTTGTATATGAAGCTTCAACCGCATTGCAATAAGCAAAGGGTTCTAGATCGGCATGGATGGTTACCTCAATGCCTTGATGCAGAAATTTGACGCACTGATGGTAAGTGGATGGAACGACTTTCATGGCATGAATCCATGGGCAACTGAGGAGGATGTTAAATGGTACATTTAGATCAATAAAATGGCAGAGTGTTTCTTGGGTGACTAGCCCAACCTTGATTGGCAGCAAAATAGTTCCTTCTATGGTTCTTTCCAAGTTGTCATAAGCTTTGATGGTGATAACCTCACTGATGATATCTGCCTCAATATACCCAGCTTGTTTTATGAATTTTAGGGTGCAAATATTCAAGGCTGATCCATTATCTATCATTACTCTTTTTACAGAAAAATTGGATACCATAATGGCTATGCAAAGCGGAAGGGTGTGATCTAGCTCGACCACGAGTATGTCGGTGGGTTTGAAAGATAGGGCACATGAGGATGAAAGGTGTCCAACAAGATTACAAAAATTAGTAGCGTTGATATCTAAAGGGACACGAGATTCTATGAGAGCACTGTCAAAGATGCTTTTGTACATAGGACTGGTGCGGAGAAGGTCTAAAATGGAGATTTGGGCTGGCATGTTCCCAAGGTGTTCCAAGATATTGTACTGGCTTTTTGATGGAGTTGATGGTGCTGGTCAAATGGGTGGGCTTGCAATGTTAAATTGCACTCTTCAAGTGGTGACTGCACACTCATTGTTTGGTCCTTGGATATTGATAACATTGACAGAAGGCTCTTTCTCGGATATACAACCTATGAGGCTACCATAGTCTATATAGGATGAAGTGTGGTCATTGTTCTTCCCATGCTGTTGGTTTGGCTGGTTGTTGTTGGTGTTGTTATTGTTGGCTTGGATAGGTGCTTTTCTAGGATTTTTGTTGTTGTGAGGAGGAAAAGCATTTTGATAGATCTGTAAGCCTGCATTGGGAGAGGTTTGGACACCAACGGTGATTTCTTTCCGATCAATGAGGTCCTACACATAATCTTTTAATTTCATGCATCTGAGGGTAGTGTGACCTTTTACCCTATGAAATTTGCAGTACTCATTATCTTCGTACCATGCAGCTTTGGATTGGCTTAGGTCAATTTTTTGGGTAGGAGAAAATTTGATGAGGTTTTCCTTGACTAATTTCTCAAAAATGACATCCAATGGCTCACCAAGGGGTGTATAGTTTCTAGGTGCAGGTTGGAATCTGGGGATTTTCCCTACAACTACATTGATAGCATTAGCTTGATTGCTAGATCCTTGAAAGTTGGGTCTTGGATTGTGGTTTTGATAGCTTTGGTGATTCTACTGTTGGTAGTTGATAGCTTGTTGATTTTTTGGTTGATATGGTGGGTTGGACTGGTTTTGAGAAGGACCAACAATATTCACATGTCTGGTGTCAATGACGCCATCTGTTGCAACATGCTTGTTTTTGTTCCCATAACTAGACTTGTCATTTGAATGTGTTTAATTTTGGTTGGCTTCTTTGTAAATCTTGACCACACCATCTTTAATGAGTCCTTGCTCAAGGATCATTCCTTTCTCTTTGATATCTTTGTAGCTCTGCAAATAGTTCATGGTCATGTGGTGAGCCAAGCTAGGATGGGCATTATCAATAAACATTTTCACCAAATGGTGCTCTAGCAAGGTGCAAGATATGTGGGTGGTAAGGGTTTGCCATCTTTGCAGATATTCAAGAAGGCTTTCTCCGTCTTTTTTCTTAGTGTGGACAAGATCAACTATTGATAGCTCTGTTTCAACAAGATGGGCATATTGGGCTACAAATGCCTCAGATAATTCAGCAAAAATTTTAATTGTGCCATAGGGGATTCTATAAAACCATTCAAGAGCTGATCCAGCCAAGCTTTTGGGAAAGAGACGCAAGAGAAAGACGTCATTGTATGCCACTTCTTGGCAGTGCATGTAAAATTCTTTGATATGTGTGATAGGGTCTCCTTTTCCTACGAATTTTTCAAACTTGGGTGTCTCAAAATGCTTGGGGAATGGAGTCATAGTAATGGCTCTGTCAAATGGGTAAGGACACACATTCTCAAATTTGAAGGTTTTTGGATCATTTCCCTCTTGGATGTTCTTCAAAGCTATCTTCATGGCTTCCCATTCTGAATTAATGGGTGATGGTTGGGGTGCCCCCAACGTAGGAGTGCCCTGAGGTAGGTATGTGCTAGATAGGGCAATGGAATATAGATGGATTTGAGGTATGGGCTGGTAGGGATTGTCCATGGCTTGGGCAACTGAATGGTGGATGATGGGTTGTTAAGGTGGAGGTGGCACATATTGCTACATGTGTTGCGAGGCTTGTTGTTGGTATGGTATTTGGGATAGGGATTGAGGGATGTAGGCTGGCTGTGGGATAAATGGATTTCTTTATGGAGACAAGGTGTAAGATGGTTGTGAAGCTTGGGGAAAGGATCGGGGAGCTTGTGGAACTTGACTTTGGATTTGAGGAGTTTGACCAATGTATGTGGGTTGTGCCCCCATTTGGGAAGGTATCTACATGGCAAAAGAGGCCAAGTAATTGGTGGTTGTTGGTGGTGGATTTCTTCCTAGAAGTGGCATAGAAAAATAGTTGGCAATAGGAGGTAATGGATTAGTTGGTGGTGGAGGTGGTGGGAATTGAAAGATTGGAAATGGAATTGATAAGTGTAAGAATTTGCTTAAGGGAAAAATTCACCCAAGAACCAAGAACTCAAACACAAGCACACAGTAGACCAAAGAAGGATATGATCAATTAATCAGAGTATGTCCGAATACATTGCTCTGTTCAGAATGTAATTCTAATACACTAGGAGTGCCTGATTATAAAGGCTACAGGAGAACTTCTAGAATGCATAGAAGTTAGCACCATGAAGTGTCAAACAACCAAGCACATGTCCACCAGATATGGATTATCCTCCATTAAGCATGGAAGTAAGTGCGGTGATAAGAGGATAAGCCTAGAAGGGTGGGACACACAAAACAGTGTTGTAGACACCATGTGCTCAAATAAAGGTGCATACTCCTTTGTTGTCAACATGACAAATCACAAGGTGGCACAAAATCCTAAGTGTCTCATAATAAAAATAATAAAAATAATGCAAATTAATTAACTAATGCATTAACCTAAGTATACTTAAGTAAGTGTAAATAGTAAAGTACTAATTTACACCAACAATAGGGTTTGATAGCTTGGTGGCTGGATTTGAAAGCTTGCTAGAGTGGTGGCAAGAGTTTGGGTCACTTGAGAGCTTGGTAGAACATTGGTAATAGCTTGTGGGGTTTGATAGCTTTGTGGAATGAGGGTAGTAGCTTGTGGATTTGTGGTTGATGGCACTGAGCTCTAAGGACCTAGTGGAAATGATGGAATTATGCTCTGAGATGAGGTAAGCAAGTTGGGGGTGATGAAGGGTTGATTACTTGGCCCCATGGGTGGCATCCCGGTTGTATATTGCTGAGGTTGGCCAAAGATGCTAGCACTAATTTGGGAGATGGGTGAATTTAGAAGGTTGGGTTGGAGACAGTAGCAGCAATAGTGAAGGGAGTGAATGATGAGGTGTTTTGGGCGAAGGGGGTTTGGGATGAAGTGGTATGGACCAATGGTGGAGTGGTGATGGTTGGATTGGCTTGTGGAAGGGAGATTTCAACTTGAGTGGAGGCCGGTATGTTTGGGTCTATTGGGTCATATGGGGTGGGTTGAGGCTCTTCTTTTGGAACATATTGAGGATAATTTGAATCATAAGAGCCTATGGGTGGTGGGAGTTGTCCAAACAATGGCTAAGATGGATCTGATAAGGGAGGAGGTCTTCCAAAGTCGAAGGCTCCTATGTTAACCTTTCGAAAGTTAGCCATGATTGTTTCCTTATTTTTGTCTATAATGACGTTCACCAATACTACATTTCCTGGTTGGTTCATGAAAGCTTCAATGTTAGTAGGTGATGGTATGGTGTTCTTTGGGCTGAAGGATGGTTGACTACTCAAGGGGAGAGATGTTGTTTGATCCAAATGATAGGGCTCCATTGTTTCCTTCTTCTTAGCTAAGTGAGTGACAGGTGGCATGAAAATGTAGAATGTTTCCTAGGGATGAGATGCAACAATGTTGATGGATGCAAAAGGGGAAGGCTTTTCTATGCAAATGATTTCCTAGGTTGAGGCAAAGCTATATGACAAAACCTAAGGAGGATTGGATTGGAGATTCTAAATTCAAAGATATGTTGCCAAAGCACGAAAGGTCTACTTTCCTATGTGCAAGCTTGGTGGTGATTGTGTTAACTTAAGGATAGACTGATGATCCTTTAGGAAGAACACAAGATTGACCACTTATGGATCCCAACCTTTAGCTCAAGGTGATGAGGGATAACAAGTGACAAAGCTAGATTACCCTAGACAAAGCTCTGTCAAAGGGATAACCTTGGTGAGATTGGTGGATTTGGAAGATGTTAGGAATGGCAAACTTTTGGCAAGGTGACAACAATTTTGAAGGCTTGGGTGTGAAGTTTTTGGATTACTGGCTAGATGGTTTGGTTCTAAATGAGATGGATGAGCTAAAATGCTTAAGGGGAGGACTAAATATGGCTGGCTTTCCTACAAAGATGACTCTAAAGTGAAGCTTATGCAAGAACATGTGAAGAAACAAGGGGGTCTAATCATAGACATCATGCCTAGTTGGTAATGCATAAGCAGGGTTAACTCCTAGATGTTGGTTAAGTTGGATGGTGCGATCTAACCAGGCATCTTGAAGGGCTTTGTTGACAGCTTTGTCCTCTACTTTGTGGAGTTTGGCAATTCGAGGGCTTGGTGTTATTTCCTTTCTCTTGGCTGAAAGTCCTTGGTATGCCTGAGATGGCTTGAGTTTGACTTTGTGAAACTTCTATTTGAGTTTGGGTTGCTCTGACATGAATTTTTGAATCTACTTGGCTTTGAGAGATCTCAGTTGTTTTGCTTCAACTTGTTCAACTTCTGAAACAGGCAGTGACTACGCTAAGTGTGCCCTAAGCTAGGATTGACCAAATTTGGCAAACATTCATTCAACAAATAAAAAATTAAGCAATAGATAGGAATAACCAAATAGAAGTTTTTGATTCTCAGAATGTGATACTTATGCCAAGGAGTGTGTATGTTTTACAAATGTTTTGATCAGTCACTTCAAACACATTAACACCCTAGATGGTTGTCTACAAGGCTGACAGTTGGTTTAGCTAGGGAGTCCTTGATATACCCAAGGTACGTGAGGCCCAAATCCGTAGATGAAACCAAAAAGATGTCACACAGTCAAGAGGAGTGGTAACCCACTTCTCCTCTTTAACTTCTCAAGGGTATAAAGTTCCTTGAGGCTTAGCCCGAGTGACAAAATCTTGATTTCAAGAGAGGTGTCTTTAGATTCACCTCCTGATCTCTATACTTCGTCGAAACACTGGAGTTGAGGTCATCCAAGGGGTGATGAAATCTCCAAGCAGGCCTTCTGAAAAGAGAAACAAGGTTTTGGATCCTAATCTTATGCACCTGAGATGGCCTCGAAAGATGACAAGGGGAGAGAAGACTTGGATGACCTTGGGCTAAAAAACACGCTTGTTCCTTTACCAACTGACTCTTATGTTTGTTGATCTAGACTTTGCAAGCACTCATGTTTAAGATGCAAATGTTCAATTCCAACTTTGAAATGTGCCAACAAAAGAAAAATTGATCGAAGAATGCGAACAAGAAGAAGAGTTAGGGTCAACAAGAAAGTAAACCCGCGCACCCAGAGGCCCTCCATGTCAAGTATCGATTAATTTTCTTTAAGGCATTCAAGAGTTGGTGTGATTTTATTTTAAGCCCAAAAAGAAAGATGTATAAAACTCAGTTTCAAGCGCACGCCCGGAGTCCCTTCACGTCAAGATTTGTTCAAATTTTAATGCCCAAATGAAGTGTTAGCGAGCCTAATGTGCATTCAAGAAATTTTCTAAGTTAGAAAAATTAATAAAAACACAAGTAAGTGAAGTTTGATCTTTGTGGAGCACTTAACACCCTCTTAGGTGGACCCATCTCCATAGATGGCACTGAGATTGCAACCAATGGTTAAATTGATGGGTGATTAAAGAGGGTGAGTCCAACTACAAACTCACTTAGAGCGTCTTTATTTGATTTTTATAATTTAAGAAGTTTCTATAATGTAGATTCTTTTTATGCTCCAAAAGATGATTATTTGATCTATAGCATTCAAGATTAGATTTGTTGTTTTAATCATGCATTTCAAAAATAAATTGATTTTAATCCATGGCATTCAAGATTGTGTTTGAGCAACATTCATTCAATGAAAAATGTTTAAACATTCAAGTTCATTTTAACAACATGCATTCAAAGACAAGTGCTTAAACATTCAAGTTCATTTTTCAAGCACATTAGACCATGCAAAGAGAACCTGCAAAAAACATGATTAGTGATTTCATATGTGCTCCAACTTGCAATAGCTACAAAAAGCCAATTTGATTAGTAACCCAAAAATCTCAAAATTTGAAGCTTAACTATGAAAAAAATAAAATCAACTTTTTTTGTTCTTTTTCCTAGGCATAAAAATGCTTAAAAAAAACTCTACTCTATGGAACTACCAAAAGTTAAAATTTTATTTATACTCTTTTTTTTTTTAAAACTAAAAAGTGCAAGAATAGAGATGTTAAAAAGAAATGCAACAAAGACAGGCGGAGATGACAGTTCATCAGGCATAGGCACCAAATTGCAGAGACGTTGATCTGTGGAGACGATAAAGAAAGAGGCAGAGACGACAGTTTAATTTGGCAGCGCAAAAAATAAGAAACTAGGCGGAGATGCTAAACTATAGAGACACTGATCTACGGAGATGATAGTTTAGGTTGGCGGCATAGAAAATAGGAAACTGGACAAAGATGTTGAACTGCAGAGATGAGATGACAAAAGACTAGAGGCGGCGGTAGAGACGATAGAGTATCTAACGGAGGCGTTGATCTGCGGAGACGATAGTTAAGGATGCAGAGACGATAATCTAGTGGTGGCACCGATAGCAGAAGACTAGGTAGAGATGCCAAACTACAGAGACGTCAGTTTGGTTGCGGAGACGACAGAGTAGCTGGTGGAGATGACAGTTTGTAGGTGCAGACGCCAATCTGCGGAGACGACACTGCGCGAAAAGAATTAAAATGCGCAAATTTTTTTCAAAAAAAATTAATTTTTTGGTTATTTTCAAATTTTAGAGGGTATGTCTTCTTCCCAAGTGTTCCCTTCAACCTGCAAAAACAAGTGAAACACCTTACAACTCACTCAAACAACAAGAAACATTAGATTATTAGAAAAAACAACATATAGATAGAAATGGATGATTAAATGACCCATAGTGGGGTCCCACCGAGTGTGCCAAAATGTATATGAGAAATATGTTAGCAAGAAATACTAATCTATTAAGAGAACAAAGCATTAACTAGCATAAAAATCATAACATATATGAAAGACAAAGTGAAACCCTCAAATGAGAATATGAGCCATAGAATGGATCTCCCAATGAGGATGGTCACTTGATTTAGGGATGAGTCTATTTGCTTAGATTTGGTATGTATGCTCAAACTTGCTCTATGCTTCAATGGTGGGGATGAGTAAATGGAAAATTGGTAGCTTTGTGAGCTCTCAATTTGGCATTATAAGGGTATGGTTGATGGCTTTTGGTTCTCAAATTAGCATTATAACTTTGGCTTAAAAGTTGTGATGAAATGGCTTGGGAGGGGATTCAATTTATAGGCTAAGGGCTTTAGAGATGGAGGGATAAGATGGAAGGAAAGGAGAAAACTTATGGAGGGCTTAGATTACATGAGAGGAGAGCACATGGATTGTGCTTTTTTACAACCAATCAGGGAGTGACACATGTCACAAGGTGAGTGGATGAAAGAAAGGGCAAGGATGAGTCAACAAAGAAGGCTCAAGGGATAATATCTTCATAAAAACTATTCATAAATGGCTTATAAGAGAAATGAATGGGCTTGTAAGAGTCTTTATGGCTTTTGTAAGAGCATTGAAGGCTTAGTGGTTGGGATATTTTGGAGGGAATTGAGATTGTTGACTTTGCTTGGCTTAGGAAAGTCTTAAGCTTGCTTAGGGAATGTGACAAGGTTAGGGGGGGTTAGAGGTGATTTAAGATTAGATTAGCCTTGTTAGAGATATGCAAGTGGATGGCATTTAATGAGGGTGGGTGAGTTAGTGGCTAATCTTGGTTAGTATGGGTGGATGGGGTGGATTATGCTAAATGGAGGATTTAGGATAGTTTAGGGGTTATTAAATTTGAGGGCTTTATTTATCAAATAAATCTATTTAATAAATAAGGGATTTTGGAATTTAAATAGAAGAATAGGATTTAATTGATAAATAATAGGTTATTTGATTTATCAATTAGGATTATAGATGATTAATTAAATTAATCAGCTAGGGGATGGCAAAGGATTAATTAAATAAGAATTTAATTAATGATGCCTTTAGAGATAACTAAATAGGATTACCAAAGCGGTGTAATCAAATTTAGGTGTCTACAATTACAAACTAAATTAAATCACTTACATTAAATATAGGTCAAGCCACAAGTCAACTACAACACTAAATTAAATACCCATTCATAAATTAAATGCCAAAGTCACCTCACAGACAACTCAGCACGAACAGAACCAAGACCAATACTAGCACTCAGCACATACATGAACACTCGACATCCACTAGAAAACTTGGTGCCAACAAGTTCACTCGGCACATGAAGGAACACTCAGTCAACACAAGATTGTTACAGTAACTCGACATCCAATAAGAGCTACAGTAACTTGGTATCCATTAAAGCTACAGTAACTCGGCATCTATTAGAGCTCTACTAACTCTGCATGCACTAAAGCTACAGTAACTTGGAATCTATTTGATCTTAATGAAAAAGTCCTTCACAACTAAAGAGATAGGAAGATCATTGGGATCTTTCCAACAAGCTTGACTAGTCACAACATCTACTGCCTCAACATAATCCACTGCTAATCTCTTCTAGTGGTTTTGGAATATCTAAATGTAATCATCCTAACTAAAAGATAAAGATAAAGAGGGGAAACCATTCTACGAATCTTCCCAAGACATTGCTCTTTCTCCATTATACACTCTCCATGTAATGAATTTGGTAATCACATCTTGGGAAGAGATCATGAAATTTCAAATGGTCAATTCCTTAGGAGGGTCTACGTAAGTAAATATCCTTGTGGGATCTTGAGAATCAAGATATTTAAGCTACATAATTTGGCACCATTTATTATGTGGTCTCTCATACATTTTCCATATTAATTTCCCACCAAATGCCTTATTTATTTTGGTGAGATCTTGAAGACTAATACCTCGCTCAAGTTTTTCCAAAGACATATCCTTAAGAGAAGTGAGAAGGATCTTGGATTCTCCATTCATATTGCTAGACCATATACAACCCCTAATAATTGTCTCAATTTTCTTTATAACACCACTCGAAGCTTGAAGAACGGAAAAATAGTAATTTGGAATTGTAGACAATACAGATTTGATGAGAAGAATCCTACCTGAAAGAGATAACCATTTGAACTTCCAAGAAGTAGTTTGAAACTTGATTCTATCTATAATAGATTTCCAACACAAAACCTTATTAGAACCTGTAAAGAAAGGAATTCCCAAGTAAGTGGAGGGGGTATTGTGCTGGGAGAACTTCAATCTTACAAATTTTGCTAGAAACAACTGCATTAGAATTGAAGATGAAGATCTTTGATTTAGCAACATTTATCTTTTGACCTGAAATTTCTTTATAAAGATCCATGGTTGATTTGATATGTTTTGTCTCTTTAACACTAGCAACACCAAATATAAGTGTATCATCTGTGAATAGAGAATGAGTAACTAAAATTGAAGAATTGCCAATTTTGACCCTCATCTACAGACCTAAATCTTTTTGGTCTATAATGATCCCATTGAATGCTTCAACCATCAAAATGAACAAAGAGGGAGATAGGATATCTCCTTGTCGAACAACCTGGGAAGACTTAAAATAGATAAATGGATATCCATTAATAATAACTGAGAAGTGAAATCTAGAAACACAAGCCTTAATCCATCTGCACCATTTTTCAGCAAACCCAAATTTTTAAATGACTTTCAAAAGGAATGACCAATTTATTCTATAATATGCTATCATCATATCAAGTTATATAAAAAATTATTGGAGTTGGCTCTCATTAATGCTATGAAGAGCCTCATGAGAAACTAAAGCACCTTTCATAGTTTCCTTTTAGAGAATGAAACCACCTTGTTCAAGGGAGATAATCCTAGTTAAAGTATGTTGCAACCTCAAATAAATAGCTTTTGTAAAAATCTTGTATATGTTGTTGCATAATGAAATGGGTCTAAAGTCTACAAAAGTTTGGGGATCCCCAACCTTAGGGATGATAGGAATATTAGTTGAATTATAATAACATTGAAGCATTTCATCTTAATTCCTCTAAAACCAACATAAGATCCTAACTAATGAAATACCAACACTATTGGTAGAAAAGGTTAGTAAACCTGCCTGAGCTAGGTTCTTTGTCGGGAGGCAAAGAAGACACTACCTTGTGAACCTCTAGGAGTGAGAAGGGGGGCATAAGAGCATCATTTTCTTGAGAACTTATTAAATTTGGAATTGATTCAAGAAGAATATGATCTCTACCATCATTTATAACTAAGGGGAAGGAGGATCAAGAAGCCCTTGGAATAACATAAGACCCTCATTTTGAATACCTCCAGCATTAAAGTTGAGATTACCCAATCAACATCCTTAATAGAGAAGATATAACTGGCAGCCCTACGTTGTTTAGCTGAAGCATGAAAATTTTTAGTGATCCTATCTCCCTCTCTAAGCCAAAGTTCTCAAGACTTCTGCCTCCAATATTCTTCCTCCCTATTGCATAATTCAACCCATTTGATTTGTTTCTCCTTCAATTTTGCAAATGACTAAGGATTCAAACCATGGGTTATGATTTGTTCATTGGTTTCTTCCAACTCCTTCTCAATCACTTCTTTTTGTGCAAAAAAAATTAAAAACCTTTTTATTCCAAACCTTAATGCGTCTTTTAAGAAACATCATTTTTTTTATAAAACTGGAAAATTTTGGTCCCTTCTTCAAGTGGGGCACTTACCCACCACTCTCTAATTAGAGACAAGAAATGAGGATGCCTAAGCCACATTCTTTCAAACTTGAAGGATGTCATTTGTTTATGTAAGGGTTGTGAAGGTGACTAATCAATGGTAAGATGAACTAGAAAATGGTCAAAACATGAAAAGGACAGAGTTTCAACCTCAACCAAAATTCCTTGAATTTTTCGATCTTGGGAGATGAGGAATCCGTCTAATCTTTCTACAATTTAAAGAAAACCATATCATTTGTTGTTCCAAGTAAAAAACCCATTAGATGGAGTAATATCTTGAAGCTCATTAGCATTAATGAATGAATCAAAATCCTCCATAGCTCTTGTTGGAGAAACAATGCCACCCTTTGTCTCCTTAATATTTCTCACAACATTAAAATCTCTCCTAATAATGATATTACGAAGATGAGTTTTTAATAACAATGATTTCTAAAATTTGTGGAAGGGAAAAAAATATTACAATCTAAAGACAAAATTTAAAAGTAAAGAATATCACATAAAAACAAAACAAAACAAAAAAAATGTATCTTCAAAGTAGAACATAAATTTAACTTAGTCCTAAAGACTAAAACTTTCAAATCACAATCTTTCATTTATTCTTGAACACTAACCAATATTAAGTTTCAATATATAAATCACTATTATAATATCTTGATTACATCAAACAATCAAAATCAATAACATAATAAAAATAATATATTTTTGACTTTGTATCATAATATCTTAACTAATTAAAATAATTAACATCAACATAACAATTAAGACTAAATTAATAAACTCTTTTATCCTTTTCAACACTTTAGTAATCTTCATAAAAATTTAAAAAACACTTCACTCATCTTTGTATCTTGAAACTTTCTTTAGTCTAAGATTTAATCTAATGAGAATTATTTCCTTAAATTTTGTAAAAGAAAAAGTAAAGATATTACAAAATACCAACAATTAGTAAAAATGTCTAAATGTAATGATTTGCATGGTCCATGACATTCGTGATTAGGTCACAATCTTTCAAAAATAAATCATGATAAAAAAAAATTGATGTAATGATTGATAGATTCCTTTTATTTTAGGATTATTTTTTTACATTTCCTAAAGGAAGCTCATAATTGGTGGGGCATTTATTTAGGAGGAGCTCTCTACTTTTCACTAGTAAAAATAAGGCATCATTTTTAACATAATAGATATGGAATCTAAGACAAGAGACACAATGCGTCAAAGTTCCTACCTGAACCTTATATTATTTGAAGATGTGTAAAATTATAAAAGTTTGAGAAAAAAATAAAACAATATATAATTAAAGTGTATACAAAGTTTTTACATAGGACAAGAGAAAGGGAGTCATACATTTGATCACTCAAGGGGGATATAAGTCATGAAATTGCTACATTGTTTAATCCCCAATTTGGTACAAAATATATGCCTACTCATTAAGGAGAGGGATGAAAGAAATAAATAAATAAATAAAGGAACCAACCACATTTTTAAGATATTGCTTGAATTTGATGGTGTTACTCGATGTATTACATGAATGAATAAAATAATTGTTAAAATACTTATATTTTGTTTTGTACAAATAAATATACAAATATTTAAAGTTAAATTTTGTTTAAAGTAAAATAAACAATAATAAATTTTAAATTTTAAAAAGATGAGAAATATTCATTTTAAAATATGATTACAAAACTAAGCATTTATGTTTATTAAAATTTTAATATTAATTTTGATAATAATATAAAATATAATTTAATTATCAAGTCAAATTTTATATAATAAAATTTAATATAGTACTATTTTCTACTTTTATGTGGACAAAGCTTGTATAAAACTAAGCATTTGTGTTCCTTAAAATTCTAATATTTATTTTGATAATAATATAAAATATAATTTAATTATCAAGTTATAATTTATATATAATAAAACCTAATATAATACTATTACCTACTTTTATTTGAACATGTCAGAAGACAATTCAAAAGATTTGTATATTAAAATAAAATAAGGATAGAAAAAATGTCATTAATGCACAATAAATGTGCAACTTTTCATGTCTAAAACAAGATTTTTATTACATTTTCAAAAAATCTCTATTTTCTGTGGGAGGAAATTGATTTTTAAGCTTACCAAAATTAGAATTGACCAATCAAGTTGAGAAAAAATAAGATTTATATAATCATGTAAAATAAAAAATATTTTTTTTGGTCAGTAATAAGTTTTTTTATTTATATTGTAATAAAATATCAACATTACATAAATACTTACAAGCTAAACCTATCTTCTTTACATACTTCTACCTGGTAAGGTCCTTATACATTCCATGCTTACCACCCTGTATCCCTCAACTCCTAAACAAAATACACCCACCCTAAAAACATCTTAGCCTTTCATAATTTAGCTTTTTTGAATACATCAATAAGACACAAAAAGATACACAAACCAAAAAAATCATCATTGACATTCCAAGATTTCACTTTTTTCTTTGTCGATTGATCCTCTTTTTCCCGGCCTTCGTTCGCAGGCATTTTGTTCTTCATTCTCCAGCCAACACTAAATTGGCATTGGTTTTTTCTATTCGTTCTTGCTAGTCAACTTCACTTTCTTGCTCCCTGGCATTTCACACAAAATTCACATCCTTTACCTTTAGACACATCCGCCAATTCATCATCACAAAATTTAGACAAAATTTCCATGCCTCCCCTTCTACTTCCTCAGTCTTCCACCCTCACCAAGAATTTCTCCTTAACCATCCTCCTTGTACCGATACTCCTCTTCTTATGGTGGTTTATAAAGAAACCTTTAACCCTCTGGCCACTCTCGTCCATGAAGCTCTCAATTTCCATCCTCAAATTTGCCCTTGCCTATTTTGCTTTCTCTTTATATAATTCATTATCCACTCTTGTCAACCACCAAAGGAAACCCACTCTCCCTTTTCTCAAACCTTCCTCATAGTCTTCGTATCACTCACTATAATCCAATCCTTTGCTAGGCCAGGCCCACTCTAAAAGGGACTATATCCCCCCTAGTAAATCATCAAGGAACAAATTTTTGACCACCCACTCCACTTCTTCAATCGAACATGCAATTTCCAGTCCCCACGCCATTACAATGGCCACAATATCCACGTTGATCTTCCAATGATGCATGGAGTTTTAGAAAAGTTCACCCACTATCTCTTTCATAGCCACTATAACTCCTAGCATTGGGCACTTCACCGATTGTTTTAGTCATTTATCCTACACCGGTTCAAAGAGGGCTTTTTGCTATCACTTTGTTTGAAAGGTAAATGTTGCCTCCATCTTCTATCAAATCTATCACTTTCACTGCTACAGTTTACTATTTTAGATAGGTTTATTTCCTTCATACAAGAATTTATTAAGTTTTCTGACTACCTTGCTCTTTAAGCCATTATCCCATCATTTCACCACACATTTCAAACTGGCTAATTGTTGTCTTTTCGCATTATGAAAGTCATAATTGATGATCTGCATAATTTTTCCCCCACCTTTACTGACAGTTCTTTATATCCCACTGACATTAGCCATCACTCCTTCCTTACTCATTACCTTTGATCTTGTATTTAAAAGGTTTACATTTAAACCCCATTAACTTCATCAACCTCCAAAATATTCCAACGGCTAGATAATTCATAAATTGGTCTTCCATCCTCTATTAAACTTGTCACCCACTTTGATAAAGCATCTTCCTCCCTATTTGCTTCCCTATAAACATGACAAACTTTAAACTCCTAAAAATCCTTTAATTCCTCCATTATAGCTTTTGAAAAATTTCTAAGTTGTCATGCATGGATTGAATTTTTACTAACTGCCTGCACCACCACCATTGAGTCTCCTTCCAAGATAATTTTCCTCCCTCCACATCTTTTAATACACTTCAAAGCTAACAAAGTAGCTTGAAACTTTGCCTCATTATTTGTTCCATCTTTCAATTTTAGTGCTCCATAAGCCACTATATTCCTTGCATTATCTCTTACAATGCAGTCTACTCCTGAGCTCCCTAGATTTCTCACTTTTAACAAACCTAAATCGGGGGCTTCTCATGTCACCTCTTCCCTTCTCTTGGCTCTACAATTAGCTTTTCCCATATCTCTAGCCTTTGCCATTTTCATCCCCGGCCATCTTTTTTGAATTATCATATCTACTTTCATGAACACACAATTTGATAGGTTTTTCCTAATGACTGTTGCATTCATCACTTCTTCAATCGAATGGTCAATTTTGTCTAAAATCTACTTTGAAGTCTCTAATCTATCTTGAAAAATCTTCCTATTTTGTTCTTTCCAAACCTCCCATATCACAATTGATGGACCAATTCTCCATATACATTCTAATCAATTCCTTTTTCCTCCCCTTAGCCATGAAATGAAAAATGGCCTTAAGAGAGGGACTCCATGGGCCTTCCCAACTGAGGTTTTCCTGAATGTGCCTCCAACAATTTGCTGCTACCTCAAATTAAGCAATAAGTGATCCACATTTTCCTCATCCTTTCCACACATAAAATATTTCGTAGGGCCCTAAAAACCAAATTTGCATCTTCTCCCCTGTTAAGATTCTTCCTTGAATTGTTAACCATGCAAATGTGCCCACCTTCGGGAGAATTTCCTTACTCCAACACAAATCCTTTGCCTCAAAACACTCATCCATCCTAGAATCAAGAATTTCATATCCCAACTTAACTAAGTATTTCCCTAAGGTTGTTGCACACCAACTGATCTTGTCCTCTTTATTTAATATGCACACCTTTCTACCCTTAAATATTTCCTTAAGAGTGTGTTGTTGTCTTTTTGATAGACCCTCCACTCTCCAATCTTTCCATTGCCAACTTTTTCCCAAAACCCCTTCACATTCTACTAAATAGTTTTTCACATTCCTAACCCATCTTTCACACAAGATTTTTTTCAAATTTTCATCACCACATTCCTCTTCTAAAGATTTATTTCCATTCCATGAATCCTTCCAAAAAATTTCCCTATTGCCATTTCCTATGACCCAAGAGATATGGTCAATAATGAAATGTCTACAAGATAGAATAAAATTCCATATTGTTGAGCCTCTTATCAGACTTTGGATAGTTAAAATCTATAAATTCTTAGTAGTATCCAAATATTTAGCCTTTAGAATCCTCATCCATAATTGCTCATCATCATTTGTCATCTGCCACACCAATTTAGCCCCTAAGGCTATATTCATTGTATTCCGATCTCTAATTCCAACCCCTCCAAACTTCTTAGGCCTACATATTTTCTCCCATTTTAGTAAAGGCCACTTTTTTCCTCTCTTGCCCCACTCCAAAAAAATCTCTTCATTTTCCTTTCCACTAAATCTATCACCTTCTTAGGAATTTTTAGAGACATCATTGAAAAAATTGGTACTGCTGAAACCACAAATTTTAACATCAGAATCTGACCACCTGAAGTTAGCCACTTACCTTTCTAGCCTTCCATTCTTCTAAGGAATTTCTCCACTAATTCCTTCCAAACCGCTTCTTTTTTTTGTCCTTGGAATAAGGAGATTCCTAAATATTTACTTGGGAGAGCTCCCTGCCTTATACCTATAGCTCTTCTCTTTGAGAGGGGGGTATTAAAGAAAAAAAATTCAAACTTTACCCAAATTATTTTTTATCCTAACACCTTCCCATATATTTCTAGAGTTTTTTTCATAACTCTAGCTTCCCTCTTAGAAGCTTCTCCTGTAAGGAAAGTAATATCTACAAACTTTAAATGTGAAATAGGGTCCACACCCCTTGCAACTTTAACCCCTTTCCATTGGCCCTTATCCCTCCTATCTATAATCAATCTTCACAACACTTCAGCTAATATTATAACTAGAAAAGGGGACAAAGGATCACCTTGTCTTATTCCTTTATCTAATTTTAAAAAACCTTGGGGGCTTCCGTTAACCAAGACCAAGAACCCCACTGAATTTAGACAATCTTTAAGCCATCTAATCCAATCCTCATTGAACCCAAATTTTTTCAGAACTTTAAATAAAAAGACTCTATTTACCTCATCATAGGCCCACTTTATATCCAGCTTAACCATCATTTTGCTCAATTTATTTATTTTTACTAAGTGAATCATTTCATGTGTTATTATCACCCCTTCAAAAATTGATCTTCCAAGTGCAAATCCACTCTACTCTTCTGACATTACATTGTTTAGCACCTCTTTTAGCATGTTAGCCACCACCTTTAATATGATCTTATACACAATATTGCATAAAGATATCGGTCTAAAATCATCAAAAGAGTTACATTCCTCCTTTTTTAGGAACCAAAGCAATAAAATTATTATATAAATCCTTAAGAACAAATCCTCCTCTTCTTGACTCCTCTAGCATTTCCCAGATTTCATCTTCAATACACTCCCAAATAAGTTTGAAGAAACTCCCTGTGAAACCATCAAAACCTAGACTCTTATCTTTCCCTAAGCCCCATAGTGCTCTTTTTACTTCTTCTTTCAAAACTACAGCATTTAACTTTGCATTTTGCTCATTCGTAATGCACTTCTAAATACTTTCTAGCACCTCCTCATCTAAATCCTCCCCCCCATCCTCAATCTGACCTCTATCCTTGAAGAAATTAACTGCTTCCTTTTTTATCAAGGTTTGATCATTTATGATCTCACTAGTACTTTTTTTTTTTTAGAAGATTTTGTTGTGAGCCCTTTTAATTTTAATTGAATTATGAAAAAACTTTGTATTCCTATCTCCCTCTTTCAGCCACATTTCCCAAGATTTTTGCCTCCAAAATAATTCTCCTCTTAACAAGGTCTCATCATACTCTTTTTTAAGCTTCTTTTCCTTTTTAAAATCTTCCTCATTCATTTCTCCTTGAATTATCTTATCATTAAAGATTTTAAAATCTACTTCTACGTCTTCTTTCCTTTTGAAAATGTTTTGAAAAGTTTCCTTATTCCACACCTTCAATTTTCTTTTGATGAACTGAACCTTTTTAAAAAAATTAAAATCCATATTACCTTCCCTCTTTAGAGCTTCCTACCATCAACTTTTCACCATTTCCTTAAAACCATCCGTCCTCATCCACATTGCTTCAAATTTAAAAGGGCAGTAGTCTAGAGTTAGCTCCTCCTGTAATCTCACACTAATGGAAAAGTAGTCAGATCCATGAATAGGCAAGATCTTAGCATCCATCAACCAATCCACTTTGGTCCAGTGCCCCCCTAATAGAAACTTGTCCAATTTTTCAGCAATATTGACATAACCTTGCCTCCTATTGTTCCATGTGAAGTCACCATATTTAAAAGGCATATTAATCAACCCATTATCCATAACAAAGGAGGAAAAGTCTTACTATGAGGTAGACCTCCATCTCTTACCCCCTTTTTCCCCTCTAAGTATAAGATCACATTGAAGTCTCCCCCTATAATAGTTATCTCTTCATGTAAAATTTCAAGCAAATTTGTAACTGTTTTCCAGAAATCTCTTTTTTCTCTACTTTGAGTTGGGCCATAAACATTAATGACATTTAAGTCATATCTCAATTGTTTTGAGGAAATCTTTAACCACTGCCAATTCTTTCTTGACTACATTTGAACTCCCTTTATTGTTTCTTTATATCAAAGAACACCTAAACCCCCTGAATCTCCTTTAGTTGCTTCCCAAATGCTCTCCCATTTGGAGAACTTACTTCTCAATCTTCCCACATCTTCCAACTTTACCTTCGTTTCTTGCATGAACATTATATCAAGCTTTGCTTGGTCCAGGCCTCTCCTGACCAAGAAAATTTTGCCAAGGGCATTGCATCCCCTAACATTCCATGAGAGGATCTTCATCCCTTCTAGGAGGGGTTCTTACCCCTTCCCAATTTTAGTTTACTCTGAACTCTCGCACTTCCTACTATCTAAGTCAAAGCATTTATTGTTCTTCTACCTCTCTTCTGACTCTCTCCAAATGAAGCTTTGTGCTTTTTGTTCTCTGACTTCTCAATGGTTCTATATTCTTTTAGGATCAAGTTTTCCTCTACTCCAAAATATTCTTCATCCTCTACATCCTCCCCTTCTTCCTCCATCCCATTTAGACTCTTCTCAGAGCTTGATTCCCCTAATTTCCCCTTCAAATTCCTAATTGGGGAAATTTCAATATCCTTAAACACCTCCTCGGTCCCCACTTCCATATCCCCATCCTACCCTATCAAATATCCTTCATTTTCTTCCCATTCTCTGGTTGTTTCTCCATATTTCTCAGCCCTCAGTTCATTATGGCACTACCTCACCTGAGGTTCTCAATTAACTACCTCTTCCTTGTTAATCCCACTTACATTTCTATCTACACCCCCCTGACAACCTCTCTTCTCCCACTAGCCTAGTCCAAACATTCATTCCAATGTCATCATTCACCTGTCCTAACCCCCCTTGTTCTACCACTTCAACCACCTATTTTCCCTGCACTCTATTTTTGCTTCCTTCCAAGTTTCCCATCCCCACATCTAAAACCTAAACATCTTTTAAAAACTTATTTTCCCTCCGACCATCTTTCTGACAGTTGTTTGCTCTCATTTTTGCCATCATAATATTTTCTATGTCTGCAATATCCCTCTTCCATCTACTATCATTTCCATCCTTTTGCCCCTTTAAATTTGTTGCTATCTTTGTTGCCCTTCTAAGAAGATTTTCATCTTCTTATCTTTATTGTGCCCCTCTTGTTTGCATTCTTTAGAGTTATGTTCCTCACAAAGACAGAACTCACATACCTTTAATCTTTCCTCTATTGACATCAATTGTCTCGATACATCCCCATCAATAAAGATTTCAATCAATTTCGAGATTGGATGTCAATCCTTCCACATTATTTACACCCTAGGAAACATTTACAAAGTTACATTGTCTACCATTTCTACTACTTTTATATATGTTCCCAGTTTATTACCTATCTCTTTGTAACATTGCTCCTACTAGTATTCTTGGGGAAAATTCCTTAATCCTATCCATATAGGGATCTCCTTTATTACCTCCTTTGATGGGTCAATTTTTTTGTTCATTTCTTTAAATAGAACCCATATCCATCCATAAAATAAGGGTCACTATTCAAAATCCAATCTCTATCTTGTGCTATGTCCACTATCACCATATAGAAACCATTCTCCAAAGTTTTGAAATCTTTCACTTCCCCCCACTTCTTATCGCACCATTCTTTCACCTTCTCTATTTCAAAAACTAGCCCTCCCCACTTTAGAAATAAAGCATTTTTTGCTAGAAAATCACATCTCTCCTTTACCACACATCTATCTATCACTACCTTCTCCATTGTACAGCATGTCCAATGCTAATACAAAACTCTTTGTTGCTCCAAATTTACCACTGCTTGAGGTTTTCTCATTTTTGTTGCTATATTTTCAAAATCCACCTTCCCACCCAAATTCATCGATGTAAATCTTTGCACTAGGTGTATTCTTCCTCCATTTTCATTCTATTTGGCTCGCTCATTTTTCCATTTATCTCCATTATTTTGGCCCACTTTCTTCCATTGAAAACTTTCACTGAGAGTTTTGTGCCCACTCTGCCATCTCCCTTTCCTATTACCCAATAAAACCTTCCCTCACACTTCCTAAATGGTTCCCAACCCTTATCAGCCCTTACAAACCAACCAAAGTTTCTCCTGTTATCTTGAAACCCTCTCTAGTTTCATCTTTGCCATTTCACACTTCCGCACAGAGTTTGTAAAATAAAAAATAATTATAAAGTATAGTAGTTGCATTAATTTTTTGATATGATCGGTTAATCTAATTGTAAAATTAGATGAAATGATTGTAATATTATTTGGTAGGAACTAAAAATTTTCATTATACTTTTCCTATTCCTTGTATAAATTATTTAACTAAAATTTCATTTTCCCATTTCTTTCAAACGGTGATATTTTATATAGATTTAAGTTTAGTGAGAATAATAATTGATTAATTGTAAAAGACATGGGAAAAAAGTTGAAGTGGATTATATTGATCAATGGGAGCTTTTTATAAGCATTAAAATCTAAGTTCTTTTCCAACATGTTTCCATGCCACTACTTAGCTTATTTTGATAAGCAGTGACTACTCAACAATCATAAGAAATAATTGTGGAGCTTGTGGCCTCATGAACATACATTTTGTTGCTTATTTTGAAGCAGGAAACTTATAGTCCAGATTAATTAATTAGATAATTTTTTACAAAGATGAAATTAGAAATAAAATATTTTTTAAAAGGAGGGAAAAAATTGTGGAGCCACATGGTGTTTTTGGCAATAAGCAACAACCACTTATTTTCAGCCCCTCCTCTTTTAGCATAGCTTATTTTTTATTGCTAAATGATAGTCGCTCAACTAAAATAGTTAGAGATTCTAAAATTATCATTTATAAGCACTTTTAAATTTCCATGAGAGCACTAAACTGCTTAAATATAACTACAAAATGCACTTAAGCAACTGCATGGGAACACAAGGTTAGTCTATGTGATATTGAAGGAACATCATCATTTTACATTAAAAACTTACTTAACATACTATAATATAATTTATAGGAGGGCTACCTTATTCTTAGAGTCTAAAAAATAGTAGAAACAAATTATGATTTGATAAGTATAATTAAATATGTTGAATTTAAGTTCTACCTTCTTCACTGAAAAATGATTGCTACATGTGTAAATTTATAATTATGATATCAATGGCATAAAGATCATAATGTTACAAACTTCACTAGAATGTATAAAGAAATGAATCACTCATATGGCTATGGAAATCTTGTTCCTAAAACAATAGTAGGAGTACTCAAATGAAATTCAAATCGTCACATTGATCATCTTTTAAATCAATATGCATCATACTTTTTATAGTCTATGATGGAAATAAGATTGTTGATTATTAGAATTGCCTTAGTTATGTTGAAAGATATTATTATATGATTTATATTCAATATATTTAAGAATATATAACAGTGAAATGGAAGTTGTGAACTTAAAGGGTTTAGTTACTTCTAATATTAATTTCATTGCTTATGTGTGCATATGTATAAAGAATGAACCAATGGTTAAATTTAATTAGGTTTATACATGTAATATTTTCATATATGTCTTATATAATTAATCAATAATAAGAGTCAACAAATATAATATGTATGAAATAAATAAAAGTCATTTACATGTGCTAGTTCTTAAAGGATCAATATAGTATCCAATTCAATTAGTTTCAAAAGTATTAGATAATTATTTCTTGTTAAAACTTTTAATGATGAAATTTATAATTCGAGGTCAATCAAAAATAGTAAAGTTTAAGCTATAAATTAAAAAATTACTCTTTTTTTAATATATTTTTTGGTCATTCAATGCATATACAATCTTATACTTGTAACTAAAAAATGGTATTTTCATTCATGTTAAAAAATTAATCTTAATAGGTAGTTATACTTATAAATCATAATAACGTTACTTAAAAGAACTTCTAGTCAATAATGATTTCTTGAAAAAACTTCTAGTCAATCTCTACTATTTTTTTTTGAAAAAAGGGGGTAAAAACTTTATTGAAGATTAGAAAGCACCATTACAAAGAAAGCAAGGACCTAAGGTCCTGAGAAAACCAAAGCACCGCCCCACACAAAGATAAAACAACCCTCACCATCATCTGTCCCCATTCTCAACCCTATCCTCATCTAGAATATTCATTGAATCAAGACAGATCTCCTGAGGGATCAACTCCCACTCCTCAATTCTCCATCCCTCGACATGCTTAGAAGCCCATTTTGCCAAATAATTAGCTACCCTATTCCACTCCCTTTGAATATGGACAAAAGTCACTATTTCCATCAAAGAGCTAATCCATAAAATTTGTTGCGCAATCCTAGCCAATTGCCAGCTAACATTAGCCACTTTATGTTCAATAAGAAAATTGATCAAAACCTGGGAATCAGATTTGCAAACTATCCTTCTCCACCCTAAAGCGTGAGCTCTCTCAGTAGCAACAAGAATAGCCAGGCCTTCCACCAATCCTGCCAATACTGACTAGACCTAGATTGCCCCTTGAAGATCCATCAATATCGATCTTCAAAAATCCAAAGGGAGGAACCTGTCATTTGCTAACCCTGTCAATTTTTTGCTTATCATGATGTCACCTCTTAGCCCTGGTCAAGGCCATAGAAGACCCTAGAATCCCCAATCTTTTCACCAATTATGTATCTCTCTTCCCCATAGGGAATTCCACTTCATGCTTAGCCTCTATTATCTCTTGAACCATGCCCAATATCCTCTACCAAATTTGTTGCACTAGTCTATATTCTCCACAAAATATCCTTCGATTGCGCTCCAGCCAAATCTACCACAACAAGAAGATAGGCCCCATAAACCAAACCTCCTGTAGAAAGGGAGCCATGGAAGGGGGCTAACCCATCCCCTGCCAAAACTCAATCAAGGAAGAAGCATGAACACAAGGAGTTGTCCAAACACCACACCAAAAGTGCCAAAGTTGTAGGTTAAAAGAGCAATGAAAGAACAAGTGGGTAGAATCCTCCTCATTAGCCCCACACATAACACACATAGAAGGACCAAGAAATCCTCTCTTCCAAATATTATCCCAAGTCAAACACTTATTCCAAGCCAACATCCAAACAAAACAATTACATTTTGGCCAAGAAAGCTTGTTCCAAACCTTTTTCCACCACTGCATTTTAGGCCCAACCAACTTATGAGACAGCAACCTACTATAACCGGAGGCTATAGTATAGATCCCCATAGGATTGGGAGACCAAGAAAACACGTCATCTTCCTAGAGAGAGCAACATCTTCGACTGGAGAGGATATTTTGTAGCACATCATAGTCCTTCTATAACCCAGCAATAGACCATTCATCTAGGGACTTCCATTTAGCCATCTCCATCTGACCACAGAGGAAGAAGGACTTAAAGTCCCTCACCCGTGACCAACTAGCCTCCTAAAACTACTAACAAAGAATCCCCAAGTTGGGAAACTAATAAGTGATGGGAGGATAACCATCCCAAGAATCCAACCAGAATTGGGCCTCCTCCCCTCTCTTGCAAATCCAAAATAATCCATCCTTAATAAGCATAGCCCCTTTCTTAAGGGTGTCCCAAATCGTAGATCCCTTCCCCACAAGGGGTTAACTAGAGATATCGAGAGGAGTGATCCCCGAGAGATACTTCTAAGAAAGAACCTTGGCCCAACTCTTATCCTACTCATTATACCACTGCCAATAAAGTTTAGTAGCCAAAGCTTCCCTAATCAAAGCTGACTGCCTCAAGCCTAATCCACCATATTGTTTCGAACTACACGCCACTTCTCATCTAACCAAACTCCATTTGGAGGACTCCAAGAAACTAGCCCATAAAAATTGGCACACCACAGAAACAAGATCCTTAAGAAAGCCCATAGGAGCAACCTAGAGCATGCATCTATAAAAAGGCAGAGCCTGCATAATCGACTTAATCAACTGGACGCGACCAGCAAAGGATAACCAACAATGAGTCCAATGATTAACTTTCACCCAAAATTTATCCAAAATAATCTTCCAAGACTCTCTAGGTAGTCTACTCACCAAGATGGGAATGCCTAGATATGTCAATGGAAGACTCTCGATTTGAAATCTCAAAGTTTGAGCAATCCTTTGTTGAATATGGCCTAGAGTATTGAAGAAGAAGATAAAATATTTTCCCTCATTAATTAGTTGATCGAAGGCAACCAGGTATGCATCTAAGACCCTTCATAGATTAGAGGCTTCCCTCATTGTAGCCAACCCCATCAAAGTAGTATCATCCACAAATTGCAAGTGAATTTGCGAAGGTAAGGCTCCACCCCATTTCCAACCCTGAATAAGACCAAATTCCATATTTTGTTTAATCCATATCACCAAGCCTTCAGCCAAAAGAATAAAAAAATAAGAGGAGAGATGGTCTCCCTGATGAAGCCCCCTCAAAGCCCCAAAAAGCTCAAAATGACTCCCATTGATAAGCACTGAGAAAGAAGCTAAAGTAACACAACTCCAAACCCATTAAATCAAATCTTCCACAAAGCCAAAAGCACTAAGAACCCACTGAAGGAAGGGCCACTTAACTCTATCATAAGCCTTAGCCATGTCTAGTTTGATAAACATCGCTTTTTCTTTTGATTTGGGCATAGCATGGATGACCTCAGTTGCAATGACAATCCCATCTAGAATTTACCTCCCAGCTATGAAACCACTTTTCTCTTCAAAGATCAAATCAACAAGCCCCTTCTTCAACCTATCAACCATAAGTTTAGAAATAATTTTATAGATAACATTGCATAAAGAGATGGGCCAAAATTGGTTCAACCTATCAACCCCCTCCATTTTGGGGATAAGAGCAAGGAAGGTAGCATTTAGATCCCTTAACATCTGCTTATTGTGTTGAGACTCGTGAACCACAACCAAGAGATCAAATTTGATGATATCCCATAATTCTTGAAAAAACTCAATTGGGAAACCATCTGGACTTGGTGCCTTCCCCTTCTTCATATTAAACACAATCCCTTCAAGCTCTTCAAGTGAGATATCTCTCATGAGCTGTTGATTCATGTCTTCGGAAAGAAGAGAAGGGATACAAGAAAGAATTTTCACTTCCTTAGGAGACCCCCCTTATGAGTTCTCTCGAAAAAGAGACTCAAAGTACTACATTGCCTCACTAGAGATTTTTGGGAAGGAAGAAAGATGGTCTCCCCTGTCATTTATCAGTCCAGAAATAGAATTTTTGTGGTGTCTAGCTTTCATAGAGTTGAAGAAAAAAATAGTATTTTTGTCCCCTTCCTAGAGCCACTCAATCTGAGCCTTTTGTTTCCAGTACAATTCCTCCCACAGTTCCCATTCTTCCAATATTTTCACACCCCGAGCCTCATCCTGAAATAATTCAGCTATGATCCCCTCCTCCCTTATTCTCCTTGTAATGTCATCCAGACCTGCCTGGGCCAACACCTTTGCCTAGAAGGCATTCCCAAAATGCAGATGATTCCACCATTTGAGCTCAAGTTTAACATATTGAAGAATTTTAGCAAAGACATACATTGATGTGTCATAGGCTAGTCTCCCCTTCCTCCACCAATCAGAAACCAAATCATTCAATGATGGGTCCCATAACCACATGAGTTGGAACCTAAAAGAAGGCTTACAAAGCACTCGAGTTGACTCCATAGTCAGCTTGATAGGCCAATGGTCCAATCCTCTCCAATCCAAGATCTCAGAGCAAGATGACCACATCTCTCCAACCTAATAACAAGAAACTAGAAATCGATCTAACCTTTCTACAATACAAGACTCACCAACCCACTAGTTGTTCCAGGTGAATTGGCCATTGTTTGGTTTGATATCAACAAGATTCAAGATACTAATATTGTCTCTAGGAAGCAATGCAGAGGGCTCCAACCTTCTAGTACCACTACGCTTCTTAGCCAACTCACAAATAGCATTGAAATCTCCAGCCAAAATCCAAGGATGGAAAGGCATCATGCTATGAACCAAACTAATGTGAGACCACAAACCTTGTTTACCCTAGAAATTAGTAGGAGCATAAATATTGGAAAATAATATGACGTCCCAATCTCAAGGCTAGTAGCAATCATAGACATAGAGGATTTAGAGGAAATCCACCAAAGAGGTTGGACTCTTCAAGGATTCCATAAACAAGTCAAACCCCCAGAAGCTCCATGAGCTCCAATGCATTGGCTCTCCCCATTTCTCCACAACTTAGGCATCAAACCTTGCATACTCTCAACAGATAACTTAGTTTCCTACAAAATGATGACATTAGGACCTTGCCTTCTGATTAACTCATGAACCGCTTTTTGTCTAGGGCCGTTGTTCAAGCCCCTTACATTCCATGATAGAACAATCATTTCAAGGGGCTTGAAAAAATAGAATCCAAAGGCTTAACTACCCTTGACTCTACCAAATTCTCACCAGTTAGTTTAATCTTTTCCATATCCTTTTTTCTGTAAGATTTAACAAATTTCTCTGCCCCACTCTTCATAATGTCTTTCTGCAAAATGCCCAATTTAGGCAAAGGCTTAGGCTTTTCTGTTGAGTCTGAACCATTGTTCTACCCAATAGATGGAGAATCCACTCCTGTTGTAGTAACAATGGCCAAGGGTTCCTACATCTCAAAAATTCCCCTTTGCTGATCTGTTTCCAAGTGCCAACAATCATCCCCTTGTGGGTCCATAGAAGCATCAAGAATATGATCCTTCTAGACTAAGTCCACAAGCCCTTGATCCAAGTTGATTAAACCCAACTTCACCTCCTGTTGGCTGAGCTCATCCAAAACCTCAAACCTATTGAATGTACCATCATCATGCTTTTCATTAAAAGGACTCTTTTGACCCCTATTCTAATTTCAAGTCTTGACCGGTACAAAACCATTAGAAGCCTCTACCTCCTCCAGCGAAATACTCTTCCCCTTATCTATTACAGGAAGATTACTCATAGGTTGTGAAGGTTAGGTCTCCCTAGACTTGTACCTTGGGCATCGTTGCTGCAAATGGCCATATTCTTGGCAGAGCCAACATCGAAAAGGAAGAGTTTCATAGTCCAATTGTTGCACCTAAGAATAAGAACCCGCACACATCTCTATTACATCTAGTAAAGGCCTACTTAGATCAATTTCAACACAAATGCATGCAAAAGTCATTACATTTTTGCCCAAGGTCTGCGATGATGTCCCTACAGGGTTACCAAGTACAGAGGCCAAAAGGTGCAACACATCCTCTCAATAGCATTCCACCGGGAGCCACAATAAACAAACCCACACCGGGACATGATTTGGAAGCTCCTCTATAGGGTTAAATCCAGCATGCCATGGCTTGATAAACAACCCTACCTTATTATGAAAATAAGGCCCCCCCTCAAATACCTGATTGCGATCAATAATGCAGTTAAAGGTAACCATGAAATTATTATTTGCTAGTAACATAATCTCCATTTCCCCCTCCAACTCCCAAGTCCTCTAGGCCCAAACCTCCAAAAAATTGTAAGGAAATCCTCATCCCCAAAAACTTACAGTATAAGGAGTGATGCGAAAAGTACTCAACATCTTTAGCAATCATTGCAACTGGAATAACTAGTTTTGGCCTTTGTCAATCTCTAATAATTAAGATATTTCAGACTTACTAAATTATTTTAGTAGTACTAGGATGGGTGACCTTCAGGGAAGTCTCGGTGCTTCACCTCTATGAGCATCACCTAGATCCAATGAATGCTAAGTGTTCCATTTATCAATGTCACAATTTGACTTGCTATGGAAAATATCTCTAAATTTAATATGTTTTTTTTAGTTTACTTTCAAAAAAGAATTTCAATGTCTAATTAATGCCGATAGGCATTCTATAATGGCAGAATGGGGGAGTGAGACGGTGTGAGCATGTTAATGTTAACTTTTATTCTTCTAGGTTAAAATTGATAAAGTCTACATGTCAAAAGTTTAAATCTTATTATAAATAGAATATACTTTTAAAATAATTTAATAAATACCACAAAATATCTGTTTAAATTATAATATTTGGAGATATAATCATCTATTTTTTAAGAAATTAAAATAAAAAGATTGAGTTAATAAAAAATTAAATAAATGGAGATAAAGGAAAGATAAATAATTTTGGATGTAGTAAATTATATTATATTATTTTGTGGTGGATATCTATCGGCATTTCTTTAGATAGATTTATTTAAGATATCTATACTAGTTAATATTTCCAGTTATGCTTCACTAAAGTTTTAATTAAGATGATAGCCCATAGTTGCATTCAAATTTTGTCACGTGTCATGTGAATATCTTGTAAATAGAATACTACTATGTGATAAACAATTAGTTTTATGTGAGTTACAAATCAATAAAAAAAACTAAAGTGCGTACAAAAAAATAGAAGTTGTGAGACTCATTTAAATAATGAAATCACTTCTTGAATCTCAATCTATAAATAAAAATCACTATAGGTTCAAACAAAAGTGGGTGACATCGAGTTACACTTCATTCTAGAGTGTACAAATTATGACGATATTTGTAAGAAGCTAGAATTTTTCTTGAAGGGTGATAATCTAAACAAACTCTTTACAGAGACAAGACTTAACAAGTTAGTTCATAATAGAAAATTCAACATATAAATAATTTGAAAATATGTTACTATTGTTACTTTTGGTCCTTTAAACTATTGTCTTATAAATATCACTTAAATTTTGTTATTCATTCATTCATCCATCCATTAATATTACATCAATTAGACAAAAGTTGTTTAAAATCTAACTAGAATGCAATCAATAGAATTGGTTTTAAAGATTATTTTTACTTTTGCCAATTTTTTATTTTTGTTGTATGAGATGAGTTTTTGAAGTGTGATCATTTGTATAGAGTTTATATCAAACTAATGTAACTGTATTTATGTCTGAATTATTAGATGTGAATGAGATAAAGGACAATGGAATTGCTACTTGAAATAATTGTGTTAGAAAGGTTGAGCTAGATAAGGTTGTTTGATAAAAATTAAAAATATTTAATTTTATGATTAAACATTATATATATATATATATATAGTTTTTAAAATATTTTTAAGGGTTTGTTGTTCATTAATAGATTATGTACTTAATTGTTTTGTAATTAGCTTTTAGTTGTGTGTAGGTATCGACAAAAATTTAACTAGTTATTAATAACTTATATTTTAACCAATTAAATAAGATATTTTTTAATATTCTTAATAAAAAGTTTGTTGCCCATTTTTTACAAAACATCTCTTTTTTCTTGGAAGGAAGCACATTATTTTGTACATTTTATATAGTAAACCATACTTTTTTTTATGTTTACAATTTTACATTTATACATTTTTGTTGTTGGTCTATTTCATTCATTCATTTTTATGTCAACTTAAATAGATTTATTTTTTCCTAAAAAATTTGTGAACTTATCAAAAAACTATATGAAAACTCATTGATTTAGAAAATCTATTTAGGAAAAATTAATCTATTTAAGTTGGCATACAAATGAATGAATGAAATAGAACAACAACAAAAATGTATAAATGTAAACTTGTAAACATAAATAAATAATAAATAAATAAAAGTATGGTTTACTATATAAAATGTAAAAAACAATGTGCTTCCTTCCAAGGAAAAAGAGATGTTTTGTTAAAAAATAGGCAACAATTTTTTTATTAAGAATATTAAAAAAATCTTATTTAATTGATTAAAATATAAGTTATTAATAACTAGTTAAATTTTTGATACCTAAACACAACTAAAAACTAATTACATACATAATTTATTAATGAACAACAAACCCTTAAAAACATTTTTTAAACTTCACTAATTTATCAAACACAATACAATGTTACAAATAATCTTATAAATTGTAGTATCGTGAGATATTTATTATACCATAGTCCTCATAGAAATTTTATGGAGATCAAAACTTAATGATATATTCTTTGAGGAAGATGGTATTTAACTCTTAAATATACGTGCAAACAAGAGATGTTTTCCTATAGAATATATCCGTTATAGGCTCAAAATCTCAAACATTGTGGGGTTGCATGCATGTTTGGACAAAAATAGAAAATCCACATACCATACCATGGGACAAGTTGCCTAGTGTTCTTGAAGCCATGCTTTGAATGGAATCTTATTAATACAAAAAAAACCATTTCCAATATGATATTGATGTTATTTTTTTAACTTTTCCAAGTGAAATCCATTATTAGTGATGGGGAGATGACTCATTGAGTGTTTTGTACAATAATGTATTAGTTTATACATTACAAAAACAATATGATGAGAAAAGCTCCATATTTTTTTTAGTGTGGGCCTTTACACACTTCTAGTCATTATTGTTGTTGTTGGCAACCTTATCATGCTATGACATATTTCCTTATAAATTATAATTATTTATATATATAGTAAACTTTATAAGTTAAGTATAAAATATGTATTGTTTTCTCTTAAGTTAAAAATATAATAATTATCAAATTCTAAGTAGAAAAAAATAAATATTGTAGTTTGTAGTTAATAATAGTTATAAAATAATTGTTATGATATAAATATTAAATATGATTTAGATCATTCTACATAGAAACAAATCAATATTGCACTTTATAGCTAATAGTAGTGATATAATAAATAATCTTGTTATTATAACCTATTAATGGGCAGTTAAGGGTTAAACCTCATGGTGCTATGAACAAAAACAATGCTTGAAGATCATTAGATTTGGGGTGGAATAAAGTCAATTTTGGCATGGATTTTAAGGCTAACCCAAGCCCATCCGGGGTAGGATATGTTGCAAGAGATGAAAATGGCAATATTTAGATGATAGATGTGAAGAAACTAGAAAAGGAGCTAATAATGAAGCTAAATGTCTTGCTACAATAAACGCAATCTTGATGGCAAGGAAACTAGCTGTGAATAAAGTCTATTCAAAGACAATTATAAATACGATAATTAAGGGGATGATGGATACATGGTATTTGAATAAGAATATTTGTAGAATCAAGGATTTGTTAGAGACATTTGAAGAGTTCAAGTTCACACACACATTGCTTCAAATTAGGAAGGATTTTAAATCTTGGAAGATTTTAGAGATGTTCACTTAGATGATTTAGTCTAATGGTATGGTAGTGTTGCAATGTGTTCATATAGCACTTAATGATTTGGTGCTCCTTCAATTTTGTGGGGCTACATAGTTACTTCAGAGGACGTTATACTTATTAAAGGGGATGAAAGCCTATGATTATTTGGCGATCCTTAAGTGGCAATGAATAAGGCATGTGATCTTTTCATTATGTTGTGGAGGGAAAAATCAAGATCTTTCTAATTTTTTTGGTAGCCTTTTTAAGGTTTTGTACTTTAACATTGAGGGTACATTTGAAAGCAACTATTAGTGTGTGAAATTGGTGGTGAGAGTTCAACATGGAAGTCAATTTCTCATTAGGGGTGAGACTAAATTGAGAAGACTATGGGGAATATCTAAACTCGATGATGAAAGTTTGATAATAAGTGAATTGCAAAGCTATGTTCAGATGGAGCCGAGAGAATCATAAAGCAGGTAAAGGAGAAGAAAAAGTGTAAGGTGGACACCCCGAGTGGCACCTTTATTACAAATTTGTCCAATGATGAATTGATGAAAACATATCTCAAGTGGGTGGGCCTATGTTTATTTATAGTGTTTTTTGTGTTGTATGGTTGTATCAAGTAGGACCAATTTTGGATGGTAGGCATAATAGTAGTTATAGCAAGGCCGAACATGTTTGCAATATCATATTTTAAAATATAGATAGCCAAAAGGATAGTTGTAACAACTTGTTTTTTGAAATGTTGGTATGCCATGTAATCCCAAGAGACATCATATGGGATGGGTAGTAGATTAGAAAAATTTTGGGTTGAAAATGCAAAGGGACTTCTACCATTTAATGGCCTCTATGTAATCTTTCTTATAAATATTAATAGAAAACTCAACCATCCCCGATTAAAAACAATATTGTTGTTAGAATATTTTGAAAAGTGATTTATTTGATTATATTATGTATTTTGCAAAACTCTTTTTTTTAAACAACATATTTAATATTGAAATAATTATTTATGTAGAAACAATGACCAACGAATAAAAACTTTTCAAAGAAATATAAAGCACATAATTTTAACTGCATATAATTGAAGAGAAAGCCATTTTTGAGAGCTTGTAAAAATGAGATTTAAAAAACATAGATATAGGAGAAGTTATTTTATTGGATGAAATTTTAAAGTGTTTAATGCATATTCCATTCTATGCTTGATTTTTGGTCTATATTCTTAATAATTTAAGATATGTATTATCATTTCTACTACTGAATGTGTGTGTGTGCGCGCGTGCATGTGTGTGTGTGTGTGCATGTTTAATGCATATTCCATTGTATGCTTGATTTTTGGTCTATATTCTTAATAATTTAAAAGATATGTATTATCATTTCTACTACTCAATAAGTGTAAGTGTGTGTGTGTGTGTGTGTGTGTGTGTGTGTGTGTGTGTGTGTAATGCATATTCCATTCTATGCTTGATTTTTGGTCTATATTCTTAATAATTTAAGATATGTATTATCATTTCTACTACTCTAAGTGCACACACGCACGCACACACACACACACTCACTCACACTTATTGAGTAGTAGAAATGATAATACATATCTTAAATTATTAAGAATATAGACCAAAAATCAAGCATAGAATGGAATATGCATTAAACAAACACACACACACACACACACACACACACACACACACACACACACACACACACACACATTTATTGAGTAGTAGAAATGATAATACATATCTTAAATTATTAAGAATATAGACTAAAAATCAAGCATACAATGGATGTGTGTGTGTGTGTGCGCATGCGCATGTGCATGCGCTTAATGCATATTCCATTCTATGCTTGACTTTTGGTCTATATTCTTAATAATTTAAGATATGTATTATCATTTCCACTACTCAATAAGTGTAAGTGAGTGTGTGTGTGGGTGTGTGGGTGTGTGTCTGTGTGTCTGTGTGTCTGTGTGTCTGTCTGTGTGTATGGGGGGAGGGGGGTGGTGTTAAATGTCAATGTGTGTGTGTGTGTACATGTGTGCATGTGCTATGCATGTTAAATGCCAACAACATCTCTTGAAAAATTGTTCTTACTTTATGGCTAATAACATCTTTAATATGAGGGTTTTACTACTTAGTGTGTTGATTAAGTAGTGGTGGTGTTGTTATTCGCACCCAGGTCCAAATCTCAGCTGGACCATTATGATTGCAAGCCAGTGTCTTTGTTGATACAATGTGCTTGAAGGATTGAGCCTCAACTTTGTAATAAGGAGGTGGAATCCCCCATTTGTGACCTCCTAAGTTCATGGATCCAAGTCAAAAGTGTTTCACTTGGAGATGGAAGGTTTGTCATGCCAACATCATCGGGCACGTAAAAAAAAATTAGAAGTCACTTTATGTTTTTCAAAAAATAATGTATTTAATGATAATATAAATTGGAATGATACAACTGTCATAGTAATAGTTTGCAAAGAAAGCTAGGGTTGAAAGGCCCTTACAACAATTTTATCTTGTAGAAGGCTTTGGAAATGGCAATGGGAAAAAAGATAATTGATGTATAGGTGGAGTACGTGTCCGGTAAGATTGGGGCCTTTTTCAGGGGTGTAGGTGGTTTGAGGTGTGTGCTAGTTGTTAAATGGTTGACTATGAGTCCATGAGGTGTATGTTTTTGAAGACAAGTGTATGTTGTTTGAATCTATTGTGGGCACTTTATTTTATAGCTTGTGCTTGTAGGGGGTTGTTTTAACTGAGGTTTTGGTGTTGAAATCCTTGTGTTTTATTTTTCCCCCACTAGTTCTTGCACTTTATTTTTCATGACATTTTTAACTTCTCCTAAGCATACCAAATCATTTTGAACTTAAATTCCATTTATGAAAGTTTTAACAACAACAATCCTTGGATTAGAATACTTAGGCATAGACAACTTGGCCAACATAATGAGATAACTATCTAAAAACATTAACAGTTTGAGAATCTCTCCTCTTTTTTCCAAGTCTTTTCACACAGGCTTCCCTAATAGACTTAGTAGAGGCTAATACTTCCTTGATAGCATCCAACATAGGTATTTTGATGGTCATTCAATTTAATTGATTCAATAGTTCAGTAGCAATTGAATTCTCAATTAGTGTTCCATGTCGAGTAAGACTTCGAGGAAATGGTAGAAGCTTGGTTGTAGGATTAGAAACAGATATGGAAGTAACATCAATTCCATCTCCCTCAGATGGAATGTTGTTAATAGTTACTTTTTTATGACAAGCTCAATAGGTGTAGGAAGAGTAGTTCCTGACCTTAGGTGTATATCACAGATAGTGATGGAATAGGTCAGTTGTTGATTCAAATAAGAGGGATAGAATTTATATTGGGGTTGTTTATTGTTGGGATTAAGATCAGGTCGAGATGATAATTGAGTTTACTTAGGAGAACTTGTATTTGTTAAAGGAGGTGGAGGCATTATGGCTCATTTTTGGGGTTGTTGCAAGGCACTATATTGCTGGTTAGGCCTCCATTGAGGTAATTGTTGCCAATTGCCTTATAGAAGTTGTCATTGATTAGGTTGTTACTACCAACTTTTTTAGGACTAGTGTCATTGATTAGGAGGGTTTGGTTGCCAGTTTTGCTAGGGTTGTTACCAATTTAACTATTATCATTTATTAGAAGGAGTTTGTTATCAACTTTGTTGGTTATTTCATTTGTAAGAGTTTGATTAGGCCGAGGGTTATTCCAGTAAGGTGGAGCTTGGGAACCAAGATTGTAGGGATTTTGACTTTTCCACTAATTATTATAAGAACCAAAATTTTGTAGAGGGGCATGAGGAATACCTTATATTTAGGCCTAAGGTCTTCATTGAACAAAACAAAATAGCTCCTCATGTCCGTTGATAGATTTCATCTCAGTAAGCAAGTATTTTCTCTCTAGGTTGGCCAACATTTTGCATCAACAATCTCTTTTCTTATACCTACAACATGAACATGATTTAACCAACATAGCCTCAAATTATTCCTATTTCTTCTTTGATTGCATTGTTTCTAGTTGTGTTTCCATGTTATTAATGGCATCTTTCTTGAAATTAGATAATAAATATCTTCTTCTTTTTTGGACACTCTAGCTCTTGTAGCATTTTCAACATTGTTGAGTGGTCATTTTGCACAATGCTAACGACAAAATCTCTCTCTTGAAAAGCTAGTCAATGGCCAACTCTAAGGTTCTAGATGGTTGTTTTTCAACCTGCTAGGTAACTCAATTGAAGATAAATATGAATCTTCACAAGGAAGCCTTTAATGGTACCTACCAATTCTGCACAACTCTGTTGAAACCTAACCACAAAAATGACATATTTTATATTTTTTGTTTTATGATGAATGCAATTTCTAATCAATGCAACTATATGAATTCCTATTTTAACAAATTATTTGAAAAGAAAATAACATAAATAGAGTAACAAGATATTTGAAGCAAATTATGAAAGGGAAATTCTGAATGGGCATAAACCAAAGTAACAACATGTCTGTGAATTAAATTATCAAAAGGATCTGGTAGGAAACTAATGAAATTAGGAGCAGTGCTTTCTCAACTCCATTGATGCAATCATCAATAGGAACTTTATTAAAAACTAAAAGATGTTTCACATTTCATAAAGTCATGAGGTCATAGAAAGTGCACTCACATGAGAGAAAATGATACACAAGAAAAATAGTGATCCTTTCTCCAATTCGTCACAACAATGGAATTTCTTAACATAAGATAAACACCAGAATTAAAAGATCACATAATTATAACAATGAAATAAAACCATTAGCTCCATTATCATTCATGAACATGAATTCACACAAAATAACACACTCTTGAAATATTTACTACACTCAGAATGAGATCACCAATAGCATTTATTATTGCATCAAAATATTGGCCTGGAGGACATATTAGATTCATGTATTTAAAAGAAATAATATCCTCCTTTTGTGTTAGGAGTAAGAGATTTTGTAATGCAGATGCATGCTAAAAACTAATAAAATAAAGCTA
Source organism: Cupressus sempervirens (assembly GCA_028749045.1). Lineage (NCBI taxonomy): Eukaryota > Viridiplantae > Streptophyta > Pinopsida > Cupressales > Cupressaceae > Cupressus > Cupressus sempervirens. The sequence continues at coordinate 794,679,676 of CM053783.1, read as the reverse complement.
ATTACATACAGATTGACTCTATAAATGGTTCTATGTAGGTCTCCACCCTTGTTTATATCAATTAATGGGTGCATGAGCCTTTGCATGACTTAGATCAATAAAAGAAGAAAAGGATAAGAATATAGAAGCCATGAAATGATATGAGAGTCACTAGGACTTCCAAAAATGCAAGCTTGGCCTTCTCTAGGTGTTTTTGGAAGTTAAACTACCATCAAAATGCATTTTCAATGCATGGAATGCTCAAAAATAACAACTAGATGTTAACTGTCGGCACACTTCTTTTTCTTCAAAATTGTTAGCACACCCTGGAAAACTGCAACTTTGAAAAGCACACCTTGATGACAAGACCAAAAATATCAAAATTTTGGTGTCAAAACTAAATTTCTAGTATCTAGGTTTTCTTCCCCTTTAGACCAAAATGATTTCTAGATGTTTGCTCTTGCATTTTTCAATTATCTTCATGATCTTCTTAGCCTTTGGTAAGTCTAATGACTCATATTAATTGTGTACAACCTAGTGATAGTTACTATTTCTATCCTTATATCCACAAAGTCTTCTATCTTGGAATCTAACTCTAGTAAAGCTTCTTCTATTTTGAAGATTTGTCCTACATCATCTTTAGATGAAGCAACCTCAAATAATGATTTGAGCTATTGAACCATTATCTATACTAAAGAGAGTTGAGTTCTTGACTCATCTCCAAAAAATATCTAGTCTAGCAAAATTGTAATATTTGTCCACTTCTAAAAATTGCCCTCAAGCTTTATTCCTTATCTCTTGTATATCCTCATAGAATCCTTCCATGACTTTTCTCCCTACTGATACTTTTTCAATCCAATCATCTAACTTATCTAATTCTTCTATCATATAAATCTCTATTAACATCTAATACCTTTTCCCTTTTATAGATTTCAATGCTTGTAGATCTTTGGCCCATGTATGCACTTCATCCATCATCTCAAAATCTTTGTTTACAATAACAACCAATTTGTCGACATTATTTTGGATGTTGTGCAGAAGGTTCAAATTACCTTCTATTATATGCACTCCTCTATATTCAAAACTATGACACAACCTTTTGCAAGTGTCCAAAAATGAATAAATTTTGTCTAAGGCCTAGCCCACCTTTTTTCTCTCCAAATCTACACCTAAAGAATTTTTTGGATGATTATTGTCTATCAGACCCACTATCTTATTCAAGTATCCTCTTAGTAGCTCATTTTTCTTCCTCAAAACCAAAAGCTTTGACTCATCTTTATCGAGGTGTGAGAAAACTTGATTAAAGCCCATGATGATTAAAAGTTTTGTTGTATCCATTGTGGGCTTCCCTAGTACTATCTCCTTTATTAGGTAATCTTTAGGAGTCAACTCTTTTGTATCTAGGTGAGAAGGTAGAACAATAATATGCACCAAAAGATCTTGGTCTAGATTCTTCATAATGAAAGCCAATGTTTTAGCATCACTCTTGGGTGGCTTAGGATTCTTGACCACTTTTATCAATTCTACCATGCCCTCTTCTTTAGTCAGCTCCACCTGTCTCTTTTGTCTAAATAAGACCTCCATTTTCAACCATGATGGCACTGTTCCCATTGGAGACATATATTGTGTTGAAAAGGTGGATTCTAATGCTAGTCCTTTCCCCTTATCACTCCTCTCCAGAGTCTTCTCATGTTGAGGAAGAACTTTAGAGTGAGCTTCTATATCAACAGGAGTTGGGGACCTAGGCTCTATCCTAGGAGGAGCTTGATGCCTTTATTCCATAATCTATCTCTCTTCTAATACTTCATTGACATGTAACTGAACATATTATCCTTCCTCTAACATTTGACTCTTGGGTTCAACTATTGGAGGAGGTAAGCCAACTAATTCTTGGTCCATTTGAAGAGGTACTGATAGAATACCTTGTGATGGTGGAGGTGGAATACCTAGAGGCCCTTGTGATAAAGGAGGCAATTGATCCCAATCTTCTCCCAATGGCTCATTCCAAGGAGTATCATGTATCTTCTCTCCTTCCATTTCAGTCCCTACTAGCATAAAGTCAAATTTTGAGATGTTTCTTTGATCCATTATAGTTGTTCCTCTTCTAGGGACTCGATGTGGATAAGATCTTGAGGAATATAAGGTGGTCTTTGAGTCAAACTATTTCTTCTTTCTTCTTTTGTGGCTTTGGTCAAGCAAGTTCTTTTGTTCAAGGGTTTTTCTATTTTCTCCTCTTCTTCCTCATCTTCCACCTTGGGGATAGTTTTAGGTACCTAGGGTGATGGATTGCTCTTTTTCTTCAACCTCCTTCTCTTGTCTTCTACCACCATCATCTTAGTTCTGGCCTTTTTAGGTACAGATAGGAAGCTTCTACTATAGAGTCTTTAGGTGTTGGTGCTTCCTCTTTTGTTGGTTGAGCCTCATCCTGCAAAGTTTGGGATTCTTCTCTTTGGGTAGTTGGCTCTTCCTAAGCCTCTTCCTCTTGATCCCTTACCCGAGTGACCCTTTTTCTCTTCTTTCTCTTTACCCTTTTAGTTTAAAATTACCCTACCTCCTACTCATATTGATGTACCATTTCTAGTCATATTGGTGACTTCATAGGGTAGGTAGGTACAATAACTTTGGTTTCCTTTCCCTTCTTAGGTCAATTTATGGCTTGAAGAGTTAGGGCTTGAGGGACTGGGTGTAGAAAGAAAGGAATTATTGTCTATTCCCTCGTCAATTTTCCAATATGTCAAGCCCAATGATTAATATCATCATTTTCCTCTCTCCCAATTTCTTCATTCATAATGGACCTATCATTATATATTGTCCCTATTGTATAAGGGATATAGCACTCTGGGGGCATCCTTTTCCACACCTTGAGAGATATCTCCATGTTAAGCACATTTTTAGCAATTTGCAGTAATCATCAAGAGGATTTCAATCCTATTCTAAATCAAATGTAGCAATATCCTACTTTTGTTTAACTTTGAAAGCCACAATGGTGATTAGCCACACCTAACTATTCTTATGTTGCTTCCTCACCCTATCATAAGTAGAAGCTAATTTTCATGCTATCTCCAATAGCAATAGTCTATCCAATGAATATCATGGGATCTTCTTCAAATACAAGAGAGTACCAGCTACTCAGATATAACTAAATGTCTTGAATTGAATGTATTAAGCTCCAATTTGTGGCTTCTACTAATATTCTTTTGGTATAATCTCCTTTGATGAACTAAATTATGACAAATGTGAACCCATCATTGACCACCCTATATTCAAAACTCTATAGGGGAATTTTCTTCTTCACCAGGTAGGGATAAACTACATATGGCCAAGAATTTGCATCTTGTACAAGCCTAGGTAGTTAGTGGGTCTTGCTGCTAGAAGATACACCATGTAGGAGGTCATATAAAAGTAGGGGTCATTCTTTACTAAAATTGGCTACTCATCTAGATTATCACTAAGTATAGTAGCCCAATCAATAGGCATATTCCCCATTCTTATGGTTTCTATGAAGTGCACCATCCATGTTTCTAGATGACCAGCTGTGCGAAGGCCCATGGCTCTACTTAGAAGAACTATAGAGTAGCCAATTTCATCTATCATAGTGCCTTGGGTCATATCTACCTTTCCACTTCTCCTACCCAAAGGTGTTCTTTCAATAAAGTACTTCCTTGTGCCAACTATTTGGGTTCTGATTCGTTCTCCTTATACCATCTGTATGTACCATCATATGTATTTTTAGGTATTGATCTATTCCTAGAAGATGGAAGACCTTCAAAATGTTTTGAAGGCTAATGTCCAAGACTATCTCTTCAGTCACACTCTTGACCATTTTCTCTTCCGACTCATAATGGTGTGTTGAAGTCATGATCAGTTCTGATGATTGAATTGACATCGAATGAGAGGCAATATTTATCAAACCACTTTGGATTAATGTTAACACCATGGTTGACCTCTCTTTGGGCTTGTTACACAATAACTAAAAATCATTCTAGTCAAAATGCCCCAGCTCGGTGTCTTAGATTTCATAATTCTTGTCCTGAAATCAAGATTTCTTCGATGCTCCTTGATACTTGAAGGTGATTATTTTGGTGCTATCTTTGTAGCCATGGAGGATGAAGAAGATGCCTTTTTATCTACACAAAAGAGAACTGTTAGTACCATTGATGTCGGAAACCTACGATGACCCTAAAGCATGACTCAAACTGACAAAAGACTAATAAAAATAGAAGAAACTATCAAAATCCCCTAACTATGCCCAAAATTACCACATGCACACCTTATGCACTTTTGCATGTGTGTAAGGTGTGTGTACACACACTTTGCAAGCATAAACAACTCCAACTAATAGAAGGTACATAGTTGTGCACCTAGCGCATGTGCACAAGTATGTACTTCAATTGTGTGGTGAAGAACATGTGGGGGCTTGTGTTATGTGCACCATGCACACCTATTGGTGGTGCGCACATGTGCATACACAAATGTACACATCCCCAACAATTTTTTTTTTGTACCTTCAAGAAGGAAGATGCCCTTTTGTTGAGGTTTAGAGGAGCGGAGCTGCAGAGTCTTGAGGGGTGTGAAGATGTAGTGTTCAGTTGCTGAAAGTGGACAAGTGAGGATGAAGGAAGGGGAGGTTTTTATTTATAGGATAGGGCTATCATGTTGTGCACCTTTGAGGGTCCACACCTCTAATTGTGTGCACATGTGCATGTGTGCATCCTCAACTGGAAGTGAGTGCATAGATGCACACTTAGTGTGCATGTGTATGTGAGCACTTTTTGCACTATGAAGAAAATTTTTGTATTTTTTACCCTCAATATGATTGAATCTTTCCTGATCGGGGACCACATGTTATCCTAGACCTAGAGGAAGATCCTAGTCAAGCAAGGCACCTAGCTAGGTAAAAAGTTGGATCCCCATTTTGGACCTATCAAAATTGGGCATGTGTTGTGAAACCACAACAAATAGCCCCGATAAAAGGGAAGAAATGAAATAGGCATTTCTTCATCAGTGAAAATTTTTCAAACTTGTATCAAGTGACATTGACTCCAAATACTACAAATGGTTTTGCTACAAGTGACTTTCAAGTACTTGGAAGCCAAAAATAAAACTAAGAATGTTAAATCTTGAGGCTCAATGTGTGCTTAGTGTTCCAATTCTTTTTGAATTCTCAAGATTTCATCCATCATGAGTGCTTAGCAATGAGGAAACAATCCTCAGAATAGAAATTGGAAATCCCCATAAACCTGATTATCCATCACTGTATGACTAGATGAGAGAATCTGTTTTGAGGGCTCTTAATGAGTTATCAATTTCTTTCTTTTGGTAATCTTATTTAACTTTCTTCGCAGAGCTCACCTATTTACACTCGATTCTTCCTTGAAGTTTTTTGTTCATTTTACAGAATAAGTTAGCAATTCATAATTTTTATCCCTATATTTGATTACCTTTTATAGTTGTCTAGAATCTTATATGTGACACCTTTATGATTTTTTTTCTTTTGTTTCTTACCCTAACGACGTTTAGATTGTGTGGTTGCTTTTCAACATGTTGGTTAACTCAATTGAAAATAAATGTGAATGTTCATAAGGAAGCCTTTGTTGGTACCTATCAATTCTACATAACTTTGCTAAAATGTAACCACAAAAATGATATATTTTGTATTTTTTGTTTTATGATGAATGCAATTTCTAATCAATGCAACTATATGAATTCCTATTTTAACAAAGTGTTTGAAAAATGAATAACGAAGATAGAGTAACAAGATATTTGAAGAAAATTACTGAAAGGGAAATTTCTAATGGACATAAACCAAAGTAAAAACACATCTACAAATTAAATTATCAAAAGGATCTAGTAGGAAACTAATGAAATTATGAGGAATGCTTCCTCAACTCCACTAATGCAATCGTCGATGGGAACTTTAATAAAAACTAAAAGATGTTTCATTTTTCATCAAATTGTGAGGCTACAAAATGTGCGCTCACACAAAACAAAATGATATGCAAGAACAATAGTGATTCCTTCTCCATTTCATCACAATAATAAAACTTGTTAACATAAGGCAAACACTAGAATTAAAAGATCACATAATTATAACGATACAATAAAACCATTAGTTCCATTATCATTCATGAACATGAATTCACAAAAGATAACACACTCCAACAAGATTTGCTATACTCGTAATGAGAGTGCCAATAACATTTATTATTGAATCAAAATATCAGCTTGGAGGTCATATTACATCCATGTATGTAAAAGAAATCCTCTCCTTTTTTGTTAGCAATAAGAGCTTTTGTAATGAAAACTCATGCTAAAAACCAATCAAATAAATTTAATTTCATACAAACTAACTCTCTAATTGGTGTAATGTAAGTTTCCACAATTGTTTGTATTAATAATGGGTGCATGAGCTTTTACATGACTTAGAAAAATGAACGAAGAAGAAGACAAGAAGATAGACGCCATGAGATGATCTAAGGGTCATTGGGACTTCTAAAAATGCAATCTTAGCCTTCTCTAGGTGTTTTTGAGAGTTAAATTGTCGTCAAAATGCAATTTCAGTGCATGGAATGCTCAAAAATAGCAACTGGTAGTTAATTGCTGGTGCACTACTTCTTCTTCAAAATTGTCATTGCACCTCTTGATTTGGTGCACCTTGAAAAAGTGCACCTCTGAAAAAGCATTCCTTGATGACAAGACCAAAAAATATCAAAATTATGGTAAGTGTCAAAACAGAATTTCTAGCATCTGCGTTTTATTCCCCTTTAGACCAAAATGATGCATGGATGTTTTCTCTTCAATTTTTCAATTAACTCCATGATATCCTTAGACTTTAGTAAGTCTAATGACTCATACTTATTTTGTACCACCTAGTAATAGTTACTTATTTCTATCCTTATATCCACAAAGTCTTCCATCTTGGAATCTAACTCTAGCTAAGTTTCTTCTATTTTGAAGATTTGTCTTACATCATATTAAGACGAAGCAACCTCAAATAATGATTTGAACTATTGAACCACTATCTGTACTAAAGAGAGTTGAGTTATTGACTCATCTCCAAAAATCTCTAGGCTAAAAGTATTATAATGTTTTTCCACTTCCAAAAATTTCCCTCGAGCTTTATTCCTTATCTCTTGTATATCCTCATACAATCTTTCCATGACTTTATTCCCTACTAATGCTTTCTCAATCAAATCATCTAACCTATCTAATTCTTCTATCATGTAGATCTCCATTAACATATGGTACCTTTTCCCTTTTATAGATTTTAGTGCTTGTAGATCTTTGGCCCAAGTACACACTTTATCCATCATCCCAAAATCTTGGTTTACAATAGAAACCAATTTGTTGGTATTATTTTGGATGTTGTGTAGAATGTTCAAATTACCTTGTATTATTTGCATTCCTCTATCTTTAAAACTATGGTGCCACCTTTTGCAAGTGTCCAAAAATGAATCAATTTGTCCTAAGGCCTAGCCCACCTCTTTTGTCTCCAATGTTGTCCCTAAAGTAATTTCTAGGTAATCAGGGTCCTTTGGACCCACTATCTCATTCAAGTATCCTCTTAGTAGCTCATTTTTCTTCCTCAAAACCAAAAGCTCTGACTTGTCTTTATTTAGGTGTGAGAATACTTGTTTAAGGCCCATCATGATCAAAAGTTTTGTTGAATTCATTATGGGCTTCCCTAATACTATCTCCTTTATCTGGTAATCTTTGTGAGTCAACTCTTCCATATGTGCATGAGGAGGAACAATATCATTATGTGCCAAAAGATCTTAATCCTAATTCTTCATATTGAAAGCTAGTTTTTTAGCAGCATCCTTGGGTGGCTCAGGCTTCTTGACCTCTTTTATCAATTCTACTATGCCCTCTTCTTCAATCAACTCCACATGTCTCTTTTATCAAAATAAGACCTTTTTCAACCATGATGGCATTTTTCCCATTTGTGACATACATTATGCCAAAGAGGTGGGTTCTCATGCTGGTCCTTTCCCCTTATCACTCCTCTCTGGAGTCTTCTCATGTTGAGGAATAACTTCAGAGTGAGATTTTGTGTCAACATGAGATTGGGACCTAGTCTCTATCCTAGGAGGAGGATTTTCCTTTCTTCCACAATTTCTCCCTTTTTTGATACTTTATTGACATGTAACCCAACATATTCTCCTTCCTCTAAGGTTTGACTCTTGGGTTTGTCTATTAGAGGAGGTAGGGCAATTGATTCTTGGTCTAGTTGAAGACGTAATGACAAAATACCCTCTGATGGTGGAGGAGGAATACCTAGAGGCCCTAGTGGTAAAGGAGGTAATTGATCCCAATCTTCTCCCAATGGCTCATTCCGATGAGTATCTCATATCTTCTCTCCTACCATTTAAGTTCTCACCAGCATAAAGTCAAAATCTAAGATGTCAAAAACATCAGTTCCCTTACCTTCCATTTATGTTGTTCCTCTTCTACGGTCTCAATGTGGATATGTTCTTGAGGAATAGAAGCTAATGTTTCAGCCAAACTCCTTCTTCTTTCTTCTTTTGTGGCTCTGGCCAAGCAGGTTCTTTTGTTCAAGGGGACATATTCTATTTTCTCCCCTTCTTCCCCATCTTCCACCTCAAGAATAGTTTCAAGTACCCAAGGTGATGGAGTACTCTTTTTCTTCAACCTCCTCTTTTCTACCACCACCGTCATCTCAGTTCTATCCTTTTTAGGTACAAATAGGGATGCCTCTTCTATAGGGTCTTTAGGTGTCAGTGCTTCCTCTTCTACTGGTTGACCCTCCTCCTAATCAAGTTTGGCTTCTTCTCCTCTGTTAGTTGGCTTCGCATGAGCCTCTTCCCCTTGATCCCTTACCTGAGTGACCATTTTTTCTCTTCTTTCTCTTTACCCTTTCTATTTCAAATTACTTTACCTTCATCTCATGTTGATGTACCATTTCTAACCTTTTCTAACCTTAATGGTGACTTCACAAGGTAGTTAGGTACAATTACTTTGGTTCCCTTTCCCTTCTTGGGTCAAGTCATGGCCTAAAGAAGGCTTGAGTGATTGAGTGCATATGAATTGGCTTTCTAATCCATTACTTCATAAATTCAACAATATGTCAAACTCAATGATTAATATCATCATTTTCCTCTCACTCGATTTCTACACTCCTAATGGACTTCTCATATATCTTGTCCCTATTTTATAAGGGATCCAGCACTTTAGGGGCATCCTTGCTCCATGCCTTGAGAGGTATCTCTATGTTAAGTACATTTTTAGCAATTTGTAGACTCATTCTACAATAGTCACTAATTCAAACATCATAGTCATCTACAACATTCATCCAATGATCTTCCAGTGTCACTTCAAGCATGAGCTTCTTGCCCACCAAATGTTGCACCATCTTGATATTTTTAAAACATGGGTGAGGTGATGAGTAATCATCAAGAGGATATTGATCCCCTTCTAAATCAAATGTAGCAATATCATGTTTCTATTTAACTTCAAAGGCCTTAATGGTGATTGGTCACACTCAAGTCTTCTTATGTTTCTTCCTTACCTATCATAAGCAAAATTTAATTGTTGTACTACCTCCAATAGAAATAGTCTATATGATGGATATTGTGGGAGATTATTTTAGCATAGGAGAGTACTAGCTACCTAGATATAAGTAAATGTCTTGAATTAGATGTAATAACAACCAATTTGTATTATTCATTTTCTTGCTTCTACTGATATTCTTTTTACATAATCTCCTTCAATGAACCAAATGATGGAAAATATGAACCCATCATTGATCACCCTATATTCAAAACTTTGTAGAGGGGGTTTCCTCTTCACTGACTGGGGATAAACTACGTATGGCTAGGCATTTGTTTCCTACATAATTCCCTTCCTATACAACCTTGGATAGTCAGTGGATCTTGCTGCTAGAAGATACACTATGTAGGAGATCATATAAAAGTGGGGGTTATTCATTACTAAAATCAACTACTTGTATAGATTATCACTGAGTATAGTATCCCAATCAATAGGCATTTTCCCCATTAAGATGGTTTCTATGAAGTGCACCATCCATGTTTCTAGATGACCAGTTGTAGGAAGGCCCATGGCTCTACTTAGAAGAACTATTGATTAGCCAATGTCATCTATCATATAGCCTCAGGTCATATTTACCTTTTCACTTCTCCCCAAAGGTGTTTTGTGAATCAGGTACTTCCCTTGTATTAACTCTTTGGCTTCTAACTCATTTTCCATGTACTATCGATATGCATCATCATAGGTGATGTAGGGGTATTGATGTCATCATGGAAGATGGAAGACCTTATCAATGTTCTAAAGTCTAATGTCCAAGACTATCTCTCTAGTCACACTCTTGACCACTTTCTCTCCCAACACATAATCATGTCCTAAAGTCATGATCAGTTTTGATGATTGAACTGAAACCGAATGAAACACAATATTTACCAAACCACTTTGTATCAATGTTGACACCATGGTTGACCTATCTCTGGGATTATTACACAATAATAGAATAGCATTCCAATCAATATGCTCCAACTTAGTGTCTCAAATCTTAGAATACTTTTCTTGAAATCGATATTTCTTTGGCCCTCCTTGATACTTGAAGGTGACTAGTTTTGGTTCTATCTTCACAACCATGGAGGATGAAGAAGATGTCATTATATCTACACAAAAGAGAAATACCAATACCATTGATGTTGGAAAACTATGATGACCCTAAAGTGTAACTCAAAATGATAGAAGACTGACAAAAGTAGAAGAAATAGTCAAAATCCCCTAACTATGCCTGAAATGCATACATGTGCACTTTCCACACCTAGCACACCTTCGCAAGGTGTGCATATGTGTGCTTTGCAAGGATAAAAAACTCCAATTAATAGAAGGTGTGTAGTTTCACACTTAGCGCATGTGTGAAATTGCACACTTCATTTATGTATTGAAGAACATGTGGGAGCTTGAGTTATGCGCACCTACTGGGGGTTCCCACATGTGTATGTGCACATCCCCAGTAGTTATGTTTATACCTACAAGAAGGTAGATGTCCTTTTGCAAAGGTTTGAAGGTTCAGAGGTTCAAACTCCTGAGGGGTACAAAGGTGCAACATTCAATTGCTAAAAGAAGATAAGTAAGGATGAAGGAAGGGGGGTTCTATTTATATGTGGCCAAGACTATTATGGTGCACACATCCAAGGGTGTGCACCTCAGAGGGTGCACGCATGCACATGTATGCATCCTCAATTGGAGGTGAGTACACAAATGTGCACTCTATGCAAATGCACACTTAGCACACATGTGTATGTACGCGTGGTATTCTAATGCACACTTTATGCACCATCAACCAAAATTTTGTGTTTCTGACCCTCAAACATGACTCAATCTTGCTTGACCAGGGACTAGGGATGGACCAAGACCTATAGGAAGATCCTAATCAATCGAGGCACCTAACCAGGTAAAAAGGGGAGTCCTCATTTTGGACTATCAAAATGGGGTGTGCATTGTGAAACCACAAAAAATAGACTCAAAAAAAGGGAAGAAATGACAAAGGTATTCATTCATCAACAAGCATTTTTCAAACTTGTGTTGAGTGACAACTTGATTCTAAATGCTACAAGTAGCTTTCAAGTACTTGGAATCCAAAAAACAAAACTCAGAATTTTAAATCTTGAGGCTTAGTGTGTGCTTAGTGTTCCAATTCCTTTTAACATCTCAAGGTACCATCCATCATGAGTGTCTAGCAATGAGGAAAAAAACTTTTTCTTAATCACAATAGACATTGGAAATCCCCATAAACCTAATTATCCATCACTGTATGACCAGATCAGAGAATATGTGTTGAGAGCTCTTAACAAGTTATCAATTTCTTTCTTTTGATAATATTCTTTAACTTTATTTATAGAGATCATGTGTTTCCACTTGATTCTTCATTGAAGTCTTTTGTTCATTCTACAGAATAGGATAGCAATTCAGAAGTGTTATCCCTATATTTGATTACCTTTCACAGTTGTTTGGAATCTTATATGTGAGACCTATATGATTTTTTTTCTTTTGTTTCTTACCCTAACCACATTCATATTGTGTGGCCAAGGCATTGGTGTTATTTTCTAGATTTATTTCTAGTTTGACAACTCTTGTGTTCTTCTTTGAATGAACTTTTTAGGAAACTCTCACGCCAAACAATTATCTTTATAGGTCATTAAAGAGACTCTTTATCTGAACAAGTAAGTTTTCAATAATCACTTTATACTCTCAACCTAGATTTAAAACAACCTAGAGGATGAATACTTTAAATTCATAAAATGTTGAAAGTGATCAAATTAGATTCTAACTTTTAAGGCAAGAAGTTCTTTATGAATACAAGTGACACTTATATTTCGATTGGTACAAGACATTATCTAAATACTTTGACAAAGAAATATCTCTTCCCTAAAATTGAAACCAATTGGGATGGTCTTGGTTGTTTATCAAGAAGAAATCTTGTTTACACCTTATCCTCAAACCAAAAAAACCAAAAAAAAACCATCCTAAAGAAAATACACAACTAAAAGCAAACTAACAATTTTTTTTTTGAATATTTTTTGTGTTAGGCTTTGAAATAATGTTTTAGAAATTGGCCATAATAGGTAATGGGACCAATTCCCCTTGTAAAATACTTAGCGTAAAGGTATTTTCCCCCAGGATTTCCACAATTTGATAAGGACCAATCCACAAGCATTGAAATTTGGCATGACTACCTAGTTTTTCTTTTGCCTTATCCCAAACAAGAACAAGGTCTAAGATTTTGAAAGATTTGATCATGTCTTTCTTGTTGAACCAACATTTTATGACACTTGATGTTTCAACATATGTTCTAAAGTCATTGTCCTTTTATTATCTAATTCCAAAAGATTCATCAATCTAATTTGGACTCTATTAGCATCCTCAATGTATCCTCTCGTAAATTTCAACACTAGGATCTGGAGATTGAGTGGGAATACTAGTTCCTGGCCATAGACTAGTAGATATGGGGATGTTCCCAGAGCATTATTTATCTTTACCTTGTCTATCGATAACATTTATTTCAATTAGGTATACTAATCTTTTGGATTTTCTATGAGTAAGCATTTTATGATTGTAATCAAATACTTCTTTGTGGACTCGACTATGACATTTCCTTGTGGATAATAACTGGATTAGATTTTTATTATGACTTCATTCTCTAATGCATGTTGAGTAAGAAAAATTGACATGAAAGATGACCCATTATCAAAAACTAGGAAGAATGACATTCCAAACATAGTCACAATGTGTTCTAGAAATTTAGTGACCACTTTTGTTGTACAATTTCTGAAAGTTTAGCTTTAGTCCACTGCGTGCAATGATTTCTAGTTGTTAGGAAAAGAATATGTCCTATTGATGATGGTGGGCTTATAGGCCCAATAAAATCTAGCCCCCACTTAGAAAAGAGGCAAATCTCAAATACTGATTGCAATGGCATGTCTAGGTTTCTTTCCCTATTGGCAATTTTTTGGCAAGTATGACAGAAACGTACATGTTCAAATGTGTCTTTGAAAATAGTAGGCCAAAAGTATCCTGATCTTAGAATTTGGTGGGTTTTAGCCTCTATTGATCCATGTCCAATATCATACATGTCATAATATTGTTCTAGTACTTCTCTCACTTCTTCATGACCTAAATATTTCAAATAAATTCCCTCATAGTTTTTCTTGTAGATTTTTCTATCTTGCAACATATAGGACTCACATTTCATTTTCAGTCCTCTATGTTGGAGATTGTTCATCCATTGAGGGTATTGATTTTGAAAGAGGTAAAATACAATGTCTTGGTACCAGACATCTATGATTATCCCTTTATTAGTGTCTACTTGAGACACTATGGTTTGTTCTTCATTATCGACTATCATCTTGGTTAATCCCTATCCTCTCACTACCTTCATTGGTTGAATTTCTAAATCAAACTCTTGTAAGATAACCATCCATTTTCCTCTTCTTTACCCTAGCTCATTCTGCATTAGCAATGACTTGACTACATGATCTGGCACAATAGCATATACCTTACTCCTAAGTATGTAGTGGTAAAATTTAATAACTGTCTTTACTAGGGTGAATGATTGTTTATCCAAATTGGGATAATTAAATTTGGCATTCTTCAGTGGGAAACTCATGAATGCGATGGGTCTTTCATCTTCTTTATCTTTCTTTTGTGTCAGGATACCTGCACATGAGTGTTGTGAAGCAAAATAATAGATTTTGAAAAGCAACTCATAATCAGGATTCACTAGTACTGGGGCAATGGAAATGGGTACTTTGATATCTTCAAAAGATTTTTTGACTTCAGGAACCCAATCATTTTTTCTTCTTTCTTTAGTAAATCATTGAGGGAGCGAACTATTTTGACGAATCCACTAATGAATTTACATACACAATTAATCTTCCCAAATAAATATTTAAGGTCTTTGTGACTATGGGGGGCAATAACTTCAAAATTGCTTCTATCCTTTCACGATCAATTTAAATGCCTACTTCAAAAATGATGTGACCTAAGAGCTTCCCTTTGGTAGCTTTGAATGAACATTTCATAGGGTTATGAGATATGTTGTATCTCTGACATCGGTTGGAAACTTGTTCAAGATCAACAATATGGGTACTCCTTTTCTTTTGAAAGACTATGAGGTCATCCATATAGATCACTATACCTTTTTTCACAAATCTCTTAAATGCCTCATCCATTGCTCTTTGAAATGTAGCTACGACATTGATTAATCCAAAGGACATTCTTCTATAAGAAAATATTCCCCATTTGGTGGTGAATGTTGTCTTTAATCTGTCTTCCCCATCTACCATCACTTAGTTATATCCTAATAATCCATCTAGAAAAGACATCATCTTAGATCTGTTTACAATCTATAATACTTTATCAAGTGAAGGCAAAGGGTAGTTATCTTTCTAGGATGCCTGATTAAAAATTTGAAATTCTATACAAACGCAAACCTCTCCGATCTTTTTCCTTACTGGTACCAAGGTGGTGACCCATGTAGAATGTTAGATAGGAAAAATAATTTTGGCATCCAATGGTTTATGGACTTCTTTCATTATCAAGGGCTCAATAATGGGGTTTATCAGTCTTTGTCTTTGGTGAAAAGGCTTTGCATTAGGCTTCCAAGGGATATCATGAGTGATGATGTCATGATCATATGTATTGAGCTCCTTGTAGCTCCATACAATGACATCTCTATATTTTGTAAGTAACTAGAGCATATATTCTCATTCTTGGCAATTACAAGCCTTCCCAATTCTCATGATCTCTAAGTTGTGTTTTGTGCCTAGATTACAAGAGTCACAATATTTGATTCCCTTTTGTTTAATGGTTATCTTGTTGTGTGCCAACTCGACTTGCTCAAAGATGTGTTCTAGCTCCACCATCCCCTTAAAAAGAGTATGAGCTTTCAAATTAATGATCCCATCTTCATCTTCCAATTCATCTCCTTTCAGTTTGTCACCTGGTGTGTCATCAATTTCTTGTCCTTCAAAAAAATGAACTCCAAAATGTGTTGATCATCTTGGAAGACCTAGAAGTTAGCAATCTTATTCAGAATAGATGGGGCAGCCACAAGTTCTATCAAGAATATTTTGAGTTTCATTCTTTCCATAGGTTGTAATGCACTAGTAGAAATTGCAAGGGCATCAGCTACTAAATTTCTTCTTCTTGGAATAGATGTTATGTTTAGGGCTTCAAAATATTCCATTAAGTCCCAAACTCTCTTTCAATAAGTGAGAAATCTTTTGTCATTACAAGAATAGATCGATTTGACTTATCAAAACACCAACTAAGAGTTGTTAGGATTAAACCACAGATAGAAATAACAATTACATGCAAATATAACCAATATCAAAAAATAATAGATCACACAGAAAAGAACACAAGACACCAAGATTTAACGTGGTTCACCCAATCCCTGGGCTACGTCCACCAAACAACAAGTTCGATATTATTACAATCCATTGATTACAACCTGATTACAATCTATAATCCTTTATAGCTCAATATCGCTGCAAGAACCAATTTTTGCATCACCACACTGAAACAATCCCTAACCCTAAGCTCTTTTATACAAGTATTTTTACTGCTTTAGGGTTATAGTTAATAATTACATGTCAGCCCAAAATCTTGATAAAATTTATGAAGTATGTACAATACTTTCCTGATTAGTCACCATAATCTAACAATCTCCCACTTGGGGACTAATCAAGCTCCACACTAAACAATAATCTCCCACTTGGAGACTGATCCTAGAGCTATGTCTCTACTCCATGAGGTTCCCACTAGATCAAACCACCCTAGACTTTGTTGTTCTTTTATTCATGTTCAATCTAGAAGACCAAATGAAGCTAAAGAGGAGGACAACTCCTCCCTTGTTACTACCTTTGTAAACATATATGTTAGATTGTCATATGTATGTATCTTGTCCAACTTTAACTGTCCATCCTCCAAAACTGGCCAAATGAAATGGTACCGCAACTATATGTGTTTAGTCTTTGAATGTAGAGCTGAATTCTTCACAAGAGAAATGACACTCTAACTATTTTTAAACAAATAATTATCCCTTTGAGGGTGTCCTAATTCTTCTAAGAATAATTGAAGCCATATCATCTCCTTGGCTACCTCTGTAGCAACAACATATTCTACCTTTGTAGTGGATAAAGCATTAACCTTTTATAACCTAGAAACCCATCTCACGGTTGCCCCACCAATAGTAAAGACATAACTTGTAGTACTCTGCCTGGTAAACATTCACAAACCAAAAACTAAATTCACATATATGCTTAGACAAAGAAAGAGAACAAGAAGTGCAAACCTCACAAGAGAAAACACTCCATGCTTTCTTGATTTTGTAGATGTGTCCTTTTGCTGTGGATGTATGCTCAAGATGCTCAAAAGCTGCTTCAATGGAGATGGGTAATGGCAAATTGGTAGCTTTGTGAGCTCTCAATTTGGCATTATAAGGTTATGGTTGATGGCTTTGGTTCTCAAAATAGCATGGTAACTTTAGCTCAAAGATTGTTGATGAAATGGCTTGGGATGGGATTCAATTTATAGGCTAAGGAGTAGAGGGATGGAGGGCTTAGATGCAAGGATGGATGAAGGCTTAAGGAGGGCTAAGATGCACTCAAAGGGGAGCACATGGATTGTGCTTGTTTAGCACCAATGGGAAGGTGACACTTGTCACAAGGAGGATGAGTGTGAGAGGGTAGGGTAAAGGGTTGGTTAAAGGCATGATGAGTGGGGTTGAGTATGTAAGAGGGATGTAAGAGGAATGAGTGTGGAAGAGGGAAGAGTGTGGAAGATGGGTGTAAGAGTCATGAGTGGGCTTGTAAGAGTCTTTATGTTTTGTAAGAGCACTCATGACTTAGTGGTTGGGTTTTTTGAGGGGAGACTTTGGTTTGGATTAGGAAAGTCTTAAACTTGTTTAAGGAATGTGACAACATTAGGGGGTGGATTAGGCTTGGGTTTAGGATTAGCTTAGGGATGTTAAAGATGTGCAAGTGGATGGCATTAATGAGGGTGGGTGAGTTAGTGGCTAAGATTGGTTAGTATGGGTGGATGGGGTGGATTAGCCTAAATGGAGGATTAGAGATAGGTTAGGGGTTTTTGAATTTGAGGATTTCATTTATCAAATAGATTTATTTAATAAATGGGGATTTTTGGAATTAGATAGGAGAAAAGGATTTAATTGATAAATAATAGATTATTTGATTTATCAATTAGGACTATAGATGATTAATTAAATTAATCAACTAGGGATGGCAAAGGATTAATTAAATAAGAATTTAATTAATGATGCCTTTAGAGATGGCTAAATTAGATTACCAAAGCAGTGTAATCAAATTTAGGTGTCTACATTTTGCCCCTCTTTGACATAGTGTTGAAACAACACTATTTCAAAGAAGTTCAAATGAAGATGACACGAGGAAGATGTTTTAGCAACAAGGTTTCCCCAATCTCGGATAAGAAGAGGAGAGACTAGACTTAGATGATGCCCCCTCAAGAAGGCGGCAGGGAGAGAAATGAGGCTCGACGACTTCTTGAAAAGTACAAGAAATTGAGACGAGCTGAGACACAGGTTGGCAAAGAGAAGGGGCTGAATTAGCTCAAACTCTCACTACAAGAGAATGATAAAGGGAAATCAGGGGCACAAGAGGAAACAAGCTTAAGACTTTCCAGGATTGGGGGGGGGGGGGGGGGAGATGGAGGAGCGGAGCACTATAAAAGGAATCCATGGTAGAGAGATGGATGATAGAATGATAAAGCTGATGCAATAGGATTTCAAAGAGTCAGATTGGCGAAAGATGGGTTTCGGAGATCCCTAGGACTAGGATTGTGGATCTCGAAAGATGAGGCTTGGTGGATTGATTTGATTGGTGGATCCCTAAGACTAAGCATGAGGAGTGATTCAAAGAGATACTGATGCATAAGCTAGGGTAGGAGCGATAGATGTAGGATATGGATGGGGGATAATGCAGATGAAGGGAATCCATTGAAGCTTTTTGAGCGGGGGGATACTTCAAAGAGAAGTACCACCATGTAGTTGAGCACTATATTTGCTATAGGACTGTTGGTTAATTGCCAAGGTTACCAAGAACATCAAGGCCTTTTTACCAACCGTCCAGAGGACTGACGAACTGACTCAAAACAAACACACAAGGATTGCCCCAGTATCACACATGAATCCCAGAGGAAGTAGCATGGAAACGACACTAGGTAACCCACAAGCAGAAAAAAGAAAAAAAAGCAAAAGACCTGATCAAGACCTTACGCTCTAATTGCCCCATTCGTAGCATACCATGATATGGAAGATCGTGGCAACCTTGAGGAGGGAACAAGGAGATTGCTTGGAAAAGATATTTCAAGACCCAAAAGGGAAGATCCCAAATCAAAAGAAAGTGAAAATCCAAAAGAGAACTATTTGCCAATGAGATGGGTAGGACGAGGTACTAATGGACCAAGATCAGACATGAGGAAAGCTATATCCTGCAAGAATCTATCAGAGAGCACCTAAGTTGATGGATCTAGATGAGTGATGCGTCTGGCAAGCTGAACTAAGAAGGATAACACTTTGGTGACAGGAGATCTAGCTAAAGGATGCATTGGAATATCTAACCAAGGTGTGCGATGTGTGCAAGATGTTGATCGAGGATGAACTAACACGAAAGCCGAATAGATACAATGATACTAAGCTAAAGAGGATGTACAAGCTGACAGACCAAGATATGTTACAAATGTACAAGTTTGTTCATGTTTTGGTTTTTTTGTGAGATGGAAATGTTTGTGAGGGATGGGATGTCTATAATAGTTGATAGGTGGATAGGTAGATGGTTTGTGAAAATCTTTAAGAAAAATGGGATTCTGTGTGTGCATGTGATAGGATACAGGCTAGGATACAAGATTATTTACAAGCTGGAATATGGTACAAGCTTTGGACAAGATTCGGATATATACAAGGTATGGTACAATATTTACAAGGTATAATACAAGCTTTGGTACAAGATTTATAAGCTGTACAGGAGGTATTTGACAAGCTCCATCAGATTTTGGATATTTGATTAGAACACCAAGGGAACAAGCAGGTGTTTTATGGGATGGTGGGTGGATGGATGAGGAATATGATAGTGATAGATAATGGATTAGTCTTTAGCACACAAGGCGCCTAAATTACCAGGTTTTCACCAAGGTACCTATCCAAGGCGCTTGAATTACCAAGTTTTCACCATTGGATGCTTATTTCTCTTTACTATTTTTTTGTATTTTTCAAAAGCTAGGTATGCCAAAGATCTTCAAGCATAGAAATTCTTGAGATGAATGATATTAGTGGGATCATTCAAGAGTTCTCCTTCTGGTGTAGATAATTGATAGGCTCCAGAGCCAAAGGAGGCAGTAACCACATAGGGACCAAGCCATGTAGGTTCAAACTTGCCTTTCTTTTCTCGATCTGCTTGGACTTTCATATTTTCTTTGAGGACCATATCACCTGGCTGAAAGTGTCATGGGAGCACCTTCTTCTTGAAATTCCTTCTGAGACGAGTTTGATAGACTGTGAGATGGTCATAGGCTTGTTGTCTCTTCTCGTCTAAGAGATCTAGCTGGGTGAGTTGAGCTACTCTGTATTCTTCATTTGAGATTTGCCCTCGCAAAGATATGTGTCATGAGGGAAGTTCAACTTCTATAGGTAATACCGCTTCGGCACCATAGACTAGGGACTATGGAGTTGTGCCTGTGGATGTACGGAAGGAAGTTCGATAGGCCCATAGAGCCAGATTTATTTGAAGGTGCCAATCACGGCCAGAATCATTGACAACTTTCTTTAGGATTTTGAGGAGGGTTTTATTAGTCGCCTCTGCCTGGCCGTTACCTTGTGGGAAATATGGGCTAGAAAAGCGGTGATGGATGCAGAGGGAAGTGCATAATTCTTCCATGTTGAGATTGTCAAAGTTACCTCCGTGGTCAGTGAAGATGGTGGATGGGATGCCGAAGCGGCAAACAATGTGGTACAAGATGAACTTGGAGACTTGAACTCCTGTAGCTAAGACTAGGGGGACTGCTTTCACCGACTTAGTGAAATAGTCTGTAGCTGTTATTATCCATTTATGTCCATCAGATGAGAGAGGTGTGATAGTTCCAACTAGATCAAGGCCCCAACAAGCAAAAGGCCAAGGTGGTGCAATAGGCTGTAGATCCTGTGCTGGAGCGTGCACAAGATTTGCATGCTGCTGACATGGGAGACACTTTCTAACAAAGTCACAAGAGTCTTCTTCAATGGTAGGCCAATAGTAGCCTGCTCTAAGGATTTGTCGTGCTAGGACAATACCACTCATGTGGGCACCGCAAAGTCTGGAATGTACTTCTTTTAATGCCATCGCGGCCTCATTTTCATCTAAACATCGAGAGAGAGTATCGTGATAACCTCGACGATATGGGGTATTGGCTATGATAACATAGCGGGATGATTTTCGGATGAGGTTCTGGCGTTGGGTACGTGTGAGGTGAGGGGATATGATACCATCGTTAAGGTAAGCGTGAATTTCATGGTACCAAGGGGATTGGGGACCAACCAAGATACAAACACGGTTTGAATCCTCATTTGCATAGGCAGGTGTGAGGAGCTGCTCAACCAAAAACTCATACTGCGTAGCTTCTTGGGGAATTTCCAAAAGTGAGCCGATAGTGGCCATGGCATCTGCTGCCTTGTTCTGCATTCGAGGCACTTGTGTAAACTGAAGCTTTGTAAAATGCTGGGTCAGCTGATCAACTAGCTCTTTGTAGGGTAATAGCTTTTCATCTTTGGTTTGATATTCATTTAAGACTTGTTTGGTGATGAGTTGGGAATCACCAAAGACTTGTAACTCAGTGATATTCCATTCTGCAGCTATCTTTAATCCTGCTACAAGAGCTTCATATTCTGCTATATTGTTGGTGCTAGGGAATTGTAGCTTGAAGGCTTTTGGAATGTAATCTCCTTGAGGTGTAACTAATAATATTCCTGCCCTTGATCCATGAGAGGTGTATGAGCCATCAAAATAAAGCTTCCATGGGGGTTGTTCTTCAATTAGGTAGATATGCTCATCTGGAAATTCTGTGAGCAAAGGATATGCATCTACTAGAGGTGCATCAGCTAGGTGATCTGTTATAGCTTGCCCTTTGATTACCTTTCTATCCACATACTAGATGTCAAACTCACTTAGTAGCATAACCCATTTGGCCAAACGGCCTGTAAGTGTTGTTCTGGAGAGCATATACTTGAGAGGGTCAATCTTGGAGACTAGTTGGATGGTATGACTTAGGATGTAGTGGCGAAGCTTTTGAGTTGAGAAAACAACTGCCAAACAAGCTTTTTCCATAGGAGTGTAATTGAGTTCATAACCAACTAGGGTTCTACTGATATAGTAGATGGCTCTCTCTCTGCTATAATCATCATGTTGTGCTAGAAGTGCCCCTAGAGCAGTAGGTGTTGCTGATATATACAAGATCAAGGGATGACCAGGAACTGGTGGAACCAAGATAGGGGGATTGGTGAGGTACTGCTTGAGCTGATCGAAGCTGCGCTGACATAAAAGATCCCACTTGAAGTTCTCATTCTTCTTTAGCAAGTGTGAAAACAGTGTACACTTATCTACAAGTTGGGAGATGAAGCGCTGGACAGATTGAAGTTTTCCCTGAAGAGAGCGAAGCTGTCGCAGTGTCTAGGGAGGAGGCATGTTTAAGATAGCCTTGATCTTTTTGGGGTCGATCTCTATACCTCGTTTAGAAACTATGAAGCCTAGAAGCTTGCCAGATGTGACCCCAAAGACACACTTCTTGGGATTTAGCATGAGATGATATTGGGCCAACCTATCAAAGACTTTCTCTAGGTCAGCAAGATGATCCATGAAGGTGTGAGATTTGACTAGGATATCGTCCACATAATCCTCCAAAATGCTATGGATAAGATCATGGAAAATGGCTGTCATAGCTCTTTGATAGGTAGCCCCAGCATTCTTTAGGCCAAAAGGCATCATGTTGTAGCAAAAGGTTCCCTAAGGGGTAGTGAATGTTGTCTTATACTGGTCCTCTTCTGCAATCTTGATCTGATTATACCCAAAAAATCCATCCATAAGGGATAGAATTTCATGTCCAGCTGTAAGATCTACAATCATATCTATGTTGGGCAAGGGAAAATCATCCTTTGGACAAGCTTTTTTAAGATCTCTAAAATCAGTGCAGATTCTGATGTCACCGAAAGGCTTAGTGATAGGGACCATGTTGGAGATCCATTCTGAGTAGTCGATAGGTCGGATAACCTTAGCAGCTAACATTATTTCTAGTTCAACTTTGACTAGTAATGCCACCTTGGGGTGCATTTTTCTAAGCTTTTGTCTGACGGGCTTGATCTTTGGATCGACTGCAAGATGATGAACTACAAGCTTTGGATCAAGTCCTGGCATGTCCTGATATGACCATGCAAATCGGCCAATGTTCTCTCTTAAAACCTCAAAGAGGAGGTCAGCTTGGTCTTGTGATAGGGATGCAGCAATGTGAACAATTCTAGGGATCTCTGAAGAACCAATGTTGACTTCTCTAGTATCCTCTATTAGAATAGAAGACACCTCTGGTCGATTATCTTGAGGAGGCAATACTAAATCCTCATGTTCTGCTTGTGGCTTTGGATTTTCTTGCTGAGGGGTTCTCTTCGCTGCCTTAGCTAGTCCTAGATTTATCTTAGTTCCAGTTTTGGGTGTATCGAAACTAGGTTGGGGATTTTCTCCAAAATACCCCTTGGGATCTAGCTTGTAGATGTAGGCAGAATCTGGCTTTGTCTTCTTATGAGGAGTTTCAGCTCCCATGAATCTTAGAAGCGCTTCCTCTGATGCGAACTCATCAATATGTATGACACTTGGTTGGTCCCAATCTATGAGTTGTGGATGAGCAAGTGGTCAATGAGATGGAAAGATAGTTCTCAGAGAACAGAGTCTCCTAGGAAGATTTGGTCTGGGATATCGTCGTAGGCTCTCTTTTCAACTTCCTCAAGAATGTCTTTGATTTCGACAAGGTCACGGTGGATGTTCGAAAAAGCGTGACTGTTCTCGTTGGTGCCCCCAGTTGTGGGTATGCCAAAGCCAAGACCTGACTTTATTTCCCAATTATGTGCTTCGATTGGACATTGCATGCCCCTTTCTTTTGGTCCTAGTCCACCTCCTTGATAGTTCCATTTTTCAGTGATGAGCTTATGTTGTTGGGGATACTTCTGGCTAAAGTGATCAAGGCGTTCTTGATTTCTTGGAGGTGGATCCTTATGTAGCCAATTGTTGATATCTGGAGTGAGCTCCTCATGAAGAGGGGTTTTTGAGGACACAAAGGTGGTTGGGCCAAACTGTTTGTATCGAGGAGGTGGAATCTCCTTAGCTTTGTGATATGTTGGTCATCCATGGGTATGTGGATCAAGTGGGATTGCTCCGACAGCAAATGCATCTGATAGACTATATTCTCCACAACCTTTGTTGTTGATCTTTACAGTAGATAGGGTGGAGGCAAGGATGGTTTCTGCGTCATTACAAGTGTGGGATGAGCTGGCGATGGTTGTGTCGATGTCTATTCCAGGGCAATGGTTTGTATATGAAGCTTCAACCGCATTGCAGTAAGCAAAGGGTTCTGGATTGGCATGGATGGTTACCTCAGTGCCCTGATTCAGAAATTTGATGCACTGATGGTAGGTGGATGGAACGACCTTCATAGCATGAATCCATGGGCGATCAAGGAGGATGTTAAATGGTAGGTTTAGATCAACAACATGGAAAACTGTCTCTTGAATGATTGGCCCAACCTTGATTGGTAGCAAAATAGTCCCTTCTGTGGTCCTTTCCAAGTTGTCATAAGCTTTGATGGTGATAACCTCACTGATCATAGCTGCCTCAGTATACCCAGCTTGTTTTATGAATTTTAGGGTGCAAATGTTCAAGGCTGATCCATTATCTATCATTACTCTTTTCACAGCAAAATTGGATACCATGATGGCTATGCGAAGCGGAAGGGTGTGATCTAGCTCAACCGCGGGTATGTCGGTGGGTTTGAAAGATAGGGCACATGAGGATGAAAGGTGTCCAACAAGATTACGAAAATCAGTAGCATTGATATCAGAAGGGACACAGGATTCTATGAGAGCACTATCAAGGATGTCTTTGTACACAGGACTAGTGCGGAGAAGGTCTAAAATGGATATTTGGGCTGGCATGTTCCCAAGGTGTTCCAAGATATTGTACCGACTTTTTGATGGAGCTGATGGTGTTGATGAAACTAGTGGGCCTGCGATGTTAAATTGCGCTCTTCAAGTGGTGACCGCACACTCATTGTCTGGTCCTCGGATATTGATAACATTGACAGAAGGCTCTTTCTCAGATATACAACCTATAAGGCTACCATAGTCTATATAGGATGAAGTGTGGTCATTGTTCTTCCCATGCTGTTGGTTTGGCTGGCGGTTGTTGGTGTTGTTTTGGATAGGTGCTTTTCCAGGATTTTGGTTGTTATGTGGAGGAAAAGCATTTTGATAAATCTGTAAGCCTGCATTGGGAGAGGTTTGGGCACCAACAGTGATTTCCTTTCGAGCAATGAGGTCTTGCACATAGTCTTTCAGTTTCATGCATCTGAGGGTGGTGTGACCGTTTACCCTATGGAACTTGCAATACTCATTGTCCTTGTACCATGCAGCTTTGGATTGGCTTGGATCAATATGCTGGGTAGGAGGAAATTTGATGAGGTTTTCCTTAGCCAATTTATCAAAAATAACATCCAATGGCTCACCAAGGGGTGTATAGTTTCTAGGTGCAGGTTGGAATCTGGGCTTTTGCCCTGTAGCTACATTGATGGCATTAGCTTGATTGTTAGACCCTTGAAAGTTGGGTCTTGTATTGTGGTTTTGATAGCTTTGGTTATTTCATTATTGGTAATTGGTAGCTTGTTGGTTGTTTGTTTGATATGGTGGGTTAGACTGGTTTTGAGAAGGACCAACGATATTCACATGTCTTGTGTCAGTAACCCCATCTGTTGCAACATGCTTGTTTTTGTTCCAATACCTAGACTTGTCATTGGAATGTGATTGATTTTGGTTGGCCTCTTTGTAAATCTTTACCACACCATCTTTGATGAGTCCTTGCTCAAGGATCATTCCTTTCTCTTTGATATCCTTATAGGTCTGCAAACAATTCATGGTCATGTGGTGAGCCAAGCTGGGATGTGCATTATCAATAAACATTTTCACCACATGGCGTTCTGGCAAGGTGCAGGATATGTGGGTGGTAAGGGTTTGCCATCTTTGCAGGTATTCGGCAAGGCTTTCTCCACCTTTTTGCTTGGTGTGGACAAGATCAACTATTGATAGCTCTGTTTCAACAAGATGGGCATATTGGGCTACAAATGCCTCAGATAATTCAACAAAGTTTTTAATTGTGCCATAGGGGATTCTATAAAACCATTCAAGAGCTGGTCCAGCCAAGCTTTTGGGAAAAAGGCGCAAGAGGAAGACATCATTGTATGCCACGTCCTGGCAATGCATGTAAAATTCTTTGATATGTGTGACAGGGTCTCCTTTTCCTCTGAATTTGTCAAATTTAGGTACCTCAAAGTGTTTGGGAAATGGTGCCGTGGTAATGTCTCTTTCAAATGGGTAAGGACACACATTCTCAAACTTGAATGTCTTTGGATCATTCCCTTCTTGGATGGCTTTCAGAGCTGTCTTCATTTGCTCCCACTCTGAATTGATAGGTGATGATTAGGGTGCCCCCAATGTAGGAGTGCCTTGAGGTAGGTATGTGCTGGATGGGGCCATTGAATATGGATGGTTATGAGGGATTTGTTGATAGGGATTGTACATTGTTTGGGCAGCTGCATGGTGGATGACGGGTTGTTGAGGGGGAGGTGGCGCATATTGCTGCATGTGCTGCGAGGCTTGCTGTTGATATGGGATTTGAGGTTGGGATTGAGGAACATAAGCTGGCTGTGGGATAAATGGATTGCTTTGTGGAGGTAAGGTATAAGATGGTTGTGAGGCTTGGGGAAAGGATCGGGGGGCTTGTGGGGTTTGACCAATATATGTGGGTTGTGCCCCCATTTGGGATGGTATCTGCAAATAATTGGTGGTTAGCTGGGGTGGTGGATTACCTCCTAGAAGTGGCATTGAAAAGTAGTTGGTAATAGGAGGTAATGGATTAGTTGGTGGTGGAGGTGGTGGGAATTGAAAGCTTGGGAATGGAATTGATGGGGTTTGATAGCTTGGTGGCTAGATTTGGAAGCTTGGTATAGTTGTGGCAGGAGCTGGGGTCACTTGGGAGCTTGGTAGAAGATTGGCAGTAGCTTGTGGGATTTGATAGCTTTGTGGAGTGAAGGTAGTAGCTTGTGGATTTGTGGCTGGTGGTATTGAGCTCCCAAGACCTAATGGAAATGATGGGATTGTGCTTTGGGCTGTGGTGAACAAGCTAGGGGCGATGAAAGGTTGATTACTTGGCCCCATGGGTGGCATCCCTGTTGTATATTGCTGAGGTTGGCCAAAGATGCTAGCACTGATATGGGAGATGGGTTGATTTGGAAGGCTGGGTTGGGGAGCAGCAGCAATAGTGAAGGGGGTGAACGGTGAGGTGTTTTGGGTAAAGGGGGTTTGGAGCGGAGAGGTATGAACCAAGGATGGAGTGGTGGTGGTTGGGTTGGCTTGCGGCATGGAGATTTCAACTTGGGTGGATGATGGTATGTTTGGGTCTGTTGGGTCATATGGATTGGCTGGAGGCTCTTCTTTTGGAATATATTGAGGATAATTTGGATCATAAGAGCCTATGGGTGGTGGCAGCTGCCCAAACAATGGGTGAGATGGATCTGATAATGGAGGGGGTCTTCCGAAGTCAAAGGTTCCTACATTGTCCCTTCGAAAATTAGCCATGATTGTCTCTTTGTTTTTGTCTATAATGGCGTTTACCAATACTGCATTTCCTGGTTGGTTCATGAAAGCTTCAATGTCAGTAGGTGATGGCATAGCTTGCTCTGGGCTGAAGGATGGCTGAGTGCTCAAGGGGGGTGAGGCTGTTCGATCCAAATGATAGGGCGAGTGACGGGTGGCATGAAAAATGCTCCTAGGGATGAGATGCAATAATGTTGATGGATGCAAAAGGGGGAAGGCTTTTCTATGCAAATGATTTCCTAGGTTGAGGTAAAGCTATATGACAAAACCTAAGGAGGATTGGGTTGGGGATTCTAACTTCAAAGATATGTTGTCAAAGCACAAAAGGTCTGCTTTCCTATGTGCAAGCTTGGTGGTGATTGTGTCAACTTAAGGATAGACTGATGATCCTTTAGCAAGAACATGAGATTGACCACTTGCGGATCCCAACCTTTAGCTCAAGGTGATGAGGGATAACAAGTGACAAAGCTAGATTACCCTAGACAAAGCTCTGTCAAAGGGATAACCTTGGTGAGATTGGTGGATTTGGAAGATTTTAGGAATGGCAAACTTTTAGCAAGGTGACAACAATTTTGAAAGCTTAGATGTGCAGATTTTGGATTGCTGGCTAGATGGCTTGATTCTAAATGAGATGGATGAGCTAATAATTCTTAAGGGGATAACCTAAGATGGCTGGCTTTTCTACAAAGATGACTCTAAAGTGAAGCTTATCCAAGAAGATGTGGAGAAACAAGGGTGTCTAATCATAGAAATCATGCCTAGTTGGTAAGGCATAAGCAGGATTAACTCCTGGATGTTGGCTAAATTTGATGGTGCGCTTTAACCAGGCCTCTTGAAGTGCTTCGTCGGTAGCTTTGTCCTCTGCTTTGTGGAGTTTGGCAATTCGTGGGCTTGGTGTTATTTCTTTTCTCTTGGCTGAAAGTTCTTGGTATGCTAGAGATGGCTTGAGTTTGACCTTGTGAAACTTCTGTTTGGGTTTGGGTTGTTCCGACATAAATTCTTGAATTTGCTTGGCTTTGGGAGATTTTGGTTGTTTTGCTTCAACTTGTTCAACTTCTAAAATAGGCAGTGACTACGCTAAGTGTGCCCTAAGCTAGGATTGACCAAGTTTGGCAAACATTCATTCAACAAGTAAAATAAAAACAAGCAATACATAGGAACACCCAGATAGAAGTTTGTGGTTCTCAGAATGTGATACTTGCGCAAAGGAGTGTGTATGTTCTACAAATGTTTCGATCAGTCACTCCAAACACATTAACATCCTAGATGGTTTTCTGCAAGGCTGACAGTTGGTTTAACTAGGGAGTCCTCGATATACGCAAGGTACGTGAGGCCCAAATCCGTAGATGAGACCAAAAG
Organism: Cupressus sempervirens; assembly: GCA_028749045.1. NCBI lineage: Eukaryota > Viridiplantae > Streptophyta > Pinopsida > Cupressales > Cupressaceae > Cupressus > Cupressus sempervirens. The sequence goes on along the minus strand of CM053783.1, from coordinate 794,650,875 downwards.
GATGTCACACAGCCGAGAGGAGCGGTAACCCACTTCTCCTCTTTCACTTCTCAAGGGTATAAAGTTCCTTGAGGCTTAGCCCAAATGACAAAATCTTGATCCCACGAGAGGTGTCTTTCGATTCACCTCCCGATTCTTATACTCCGTCGGAACGCTGGAGTTGAGGTCATCCAAGGGGTGATGAAATCCCCAAGTAGGCCTCCTAAAAAGAAACAAGGTTTTGAATCCTGATCTTATGCACCCAAGATGGCCTCGAAAGACGACAAGGGGAGAGAAGACTTGGATGACCTTGGGCTAAAAAAGACGCTTGTTCTTTTACCAACTGACTCTTATGTGTGCTAATCTACACTTTGCAAGCACTCATGTTTAAGAGACAATGTTCAATTCCAACTTGAAGCGTCAACAAAAGTAAATCGATCGAAGAATGCAAACAATAAGAAGAGTTAGGGTCAAAAAAAGAAAACTCGCGCGCCCGGAGGCCCTCCACGTCAAGTATCGATTGAATTTCTTTAAGGCATTCAAGATTGAGTGTGAGTTTGTTTTAAGCCCAAAACAAAAGTGTGTGAGATTCGATTTCAAGCGGGCGCCCGGAGGCTCTCCATGTCAGTTGTTGTTCAATTTTAGTGCCCAAACTTGAAGTGTGATCGATTTAATCTAGAGTTTTGGCCATTTAAGAATTTTGATAAAGTTAAAGCAAACATTCAAAGACCAAGTGACTGAGTTAGATTGTGGAACATTTAATACCTTTTTCAAGTAGACCCATCCCCATAAATGGTGCTGAGATTGCAACCAATGGTTAATATTTGATGGGTGATTAGAAAAGAGGTGAGTCCAAGGAACTACTAAAATTGATTTTTGTAAACTTGTATTTTAACTTAACAAAGTTTCTTAAATGTCCAAAAATCAAACTTTATCTAGATTGCATGTGGAAAAGAGATTTGTTTTGTTCAATTTTAGAAGCTCCAAATGAAGTGTTTGATATTGCAATGGTTAATTGATCCTTAGCATTCAAGATTGGATTTGTTGTTTTAAGCATGCATTCCAAGGAAAGTTGATTTTAATCCATGACATTCAAGAGTGTGTTTTGAGCAACATTCATTCAATGGAAAATGTGTTTAACCATTCAAGTTCATTTTTTTAGCAACATGCATTCAAAGACAAATGGTTAAACATTCAAGTTCATTTTTTAGCAACATGAAAACCTGCAAGAAACATGGTTAGTGGTTCCATATGTGCTCCAACCTGCAATGAGACAAAAAAAAGCAATTTAGTTAGTTAGCCAAAATCTTCAAAAATGAGAGCTTAACTATGGGAAAAAAAATTTAACTTTTTTTGCTGTTTTTTCTACGCGTAAAAATGCTTAAAATGGTCTAAATCCTACGGAACCACTAAAAGTATTCGAAGACGATAGAACAAATTTTGCGGCACAGAAAATAGGTGACAAGCAGAGACGCTGATTTGCGCAGATGCAGATTTTCGCAGATGACGATTTGGATTGGCGGTGGCGGAGACGTCGATTTGCGCAGACGCGGATTTTCGCAGACAGAACAGGTTACAGACCAAAATTGCGCCAAAAAAGTTGAAAAACGCAAAAAAAAAAATTTAGATGGTATTTCTTATTCCTAAGTGCGTTCTTTAACCTACAAAAACAAGCAAAACACCCTCACAACACACTCAAACAACAACAAACATTAGATGGTTAGAAAAATGACGTATAGATGAAAATAGATGATTAAATGACCCATAGTGGGGTCCCACCGGGCGTGCCAAAATGTAGAACAAGATTTAGTATGCAAAGAACATTAACAAATAAAGTAAACATTCACAAACCAAAAACTAAATTCACATATATGCTTAGACAAAGAAAGAGAACAAGAAGTGCAAACCTCACAAGAGAAAACACTCCATGCTTTCTTGATTCTGTAGATGTGTCCTTTTGCTGTGGATGTATGCTCAAGATGCTCAAAAGCTGCTTCAATGGAGATGGGTAATGGCAAATTGGTAGCTTTGTGAGCTCTCAATTTGGCATTATAAGGGTATGGTTGATGGCTTTGGTTCTCAAAATAGCATGGTAACTTTAGCTCAAAGATTGTTGATGAAATGGCTTGGGATGGGATTCAATTTATAGGCTAAGGGGTAGAGGGATGGAGGGCTTAGATGCAAGGATGGATGAAGGCTTAAGGAGGGCTAAGATGCACTCAAAGGGGAGCACGTGGATTGTGCTTGTTTAGCACCAATGGGAAGGTGACACTTGTCACAAGGAGGATGAGTGTGAGAGGGTAGGGTAAAGGGTTGGTTAAAGGCATGATGAGTGGGGTTGAGTATGTAAGAGGGATGTAAGAGGAATGAGTGTGGAAGAGGGAAGAGTGTGGAAGATGGGTGTAAGAGTCATGAGTGGGCTTGTAAGAGTCTTTATGTTTTGTAAGAGCACTCATGACTTAGTGGTTGGGTTTTTTGAGGGGAGACTTTGGTTTGGATTAGGAAAGTCTTAAACTTGTTTAAGGAATGTGACAAAATTAGGGGGTGGATTAGGCTTGGGTTTAGGATTAGCTTAGGGATGTTAGAGATGTGCAAGTGGATGGCATTAATGAGGGTGGGTGAGTTAGTGGCTAAGCTTGGTTAGTATGGGTGGATGGGGTGGATTAGGCTAAATGGAGGATTAGAGATAGGTTAGGGGTTTTTGAATTTGAGGATTTCATTTATCAAATAGATTTATTTAATAAATGGGGATTTTTGAAATTAGATAGGAGAAAAGGATTTAATTGATAAATAATAGATTATTTGATTTATCAATTAGGACTATAGATGATTAATTAAATTAATCAACTAGGGATGGCAAAGGATTAATTAAATAAGAATTTAATTAATGATGCCTTTAGAGATGGCTAAATTAGATTACTAAAGAAGTGTAATCAAATTTAGGTGTCTACAGTATCAATATCCCCTACCAAATATGAGTCAACATAGCCCTGTAAATCAGTAGTAGAGCCCCCAAAGTGTAAACACTTATTGGATGTTCCTCTCAAATATCTAAGAATCCACTTGACTGCATTCCAATGATCAATTCCTAGATGACTCGTATACCTGCTAACAACTCCCACTGCATGTGTAATATATGGCTTTGTACATACCATAGCATACATCAAGCTTCCTATAGCTAAAGCATAAGGTACCTTGGACATCTTATCCTCCTCTTCTTGTGTCTTGGGACACATTTTCTTAGTCAACTTCAAATGACCAGGTAAAGGTGTGCTGACAGCTTTAGCATTCTCCATAGAGAAATGTTGCAACACCTCAAAATAATCAGCCTGAGATAGCATCAATTTCTTGTTCTTCCTATCTCTACAAATCTTCATACCAAGAATTTTTTTTGTTGCCCCCAAATTCTTCATAGCAAATGCATGTGCTAACTAACTTTTTAGCCCCTTAATGTGATCCATGTTAGACCCAACTACAAGCATATCATCAACATATAAACATAAAATAATATAGTTGTCATCATCCAACCTCTTAAAATAAATAAAATGATTTAAATGACACCTGCTATATCCATGCTCATGCATAAAACCATCAAATTTTAGATACCATTGCCAAGGTGCTTGCTTCAAGCCATATAAACTTTTCTTTAATTTGTACACTAAGTTCTCCTTACCTTTGACCTCAAATCCCTATGGCTGAGCCATACATATATCTCTTCATCCAAATCACCATGAAGGAAAGTTGTTTTAACATCAAGCTACTCTAAATGCAAATCTTCAGTAGCCACAATACTTAAAACAGTACGGATATAAGTCATTTTAATAACAGGAGAAAATATCTCATCAAAATCAATGCCTTATTTTTGTGCAAATCCTTTTACAACTAACCTAGCTTTAAATATTTACCTCCATCATCTTCTTTTAACCTGTAAACCCACTTATTTTGTAAAGCTCTTTTACCTGTAGGTAATTTGCATAAATCCCATGTCTTATTCTTCAGCAAAGATTCCATTTCATCTTTCATTACAGACTCCTACTGAATCTTAGTATCCACCTGCATAGCTTCATCATAACATTCAGGTTCACCAACATCAGTAAGTAAAATAGAATACACAGAGGGAGAAAATCTTTCTAGAGGTTTAATTTGTCTTGTTGACCATCTAACATTCATTGGTGTATGTGGTACTTGTTGTTACAATCATTGCACATCATGAGGAATGACTAGAACATCATCTTTTGGAGTATCATCCAACACTACATAATCATCTTCCTTCTTCTCATGTTGCTGCAACAGATCTTTGTACAACACTTTCTCATTAAATATGACATCCCTGCTTCTTACAATTTTATGATTTTAAAAATCTCAAAGCCTATAACCAAATTCATTAATGCCATATCCAACAAATACACATTTCTTTGACTTAGCTTCTAGCTTGGTTCTATTTTTAGAATCTATGTGAGCAAATTCTTCACAACCAAAGGTTTTGATTAAAGAATAACTCACCTTCTTACCAGTCCATGCTTCCTCTAGAATACCATAGCCTAAAGGAGTAGAGGGACCTCTATTAATCAAATATATAGCAGTATTGACAGCCTTCACCCACATGTGTAAGGGCAACCCAACATGCAATCTCATGCTCTTTGCACACTCCATTATAGTCTGGTTCATGCGTTTAGCTACTCCATTTTCCTATGGAGTCCTTGGAATAGTTTTATGTCTACAAATACCATTAGTGGAGCAATAATCTTCAAATTCGTGACTACAATACTCACCACCATTATCAAATCTGGGACATTTTAATTTTTTACTAGTCTCATTTTCAACCAAGCATTTCTATTTCTTAAAAGTTTGAAATACATTAGATTTTTGTCTAAGGAAATAAACCCATACCTTTCTTATTGCATCATAAATAAATGTAACATAATAATGAGAGCCTCCAAGGGAAGATACCTAAGCCAGTCCCCATACATCGGTATGCACAAGCTCTAATTTCTCCTTTTTGTTTTCCTTCCCAGTCTTCACAAAACTCACTCTCTTTTGTTTGCCATACACACAAATTTCACAGAAATCCATATTAACACATTTTAGACCTAGTAAAACTTTCTTTGAATGAAATACTTTCATACCTTTCTCACTCATGTGCCCAAGACTGTTATGCCATAGTGCTATATCAAAGTTTACAACAGCTATTTGTTCTCCCTGTACAACTGCAACAATTGTTCCTAAACATTCATTTTTCTATGAAACAATTAAAGTAGAAAGAACAATATGACCTGTACAAAGATATAAGGTGCCTACTTTCACACCTTTTCTACTACAAGGGGACCTTTTGAAATCTTCCAATTTTTAGGCAGAATGGTTTTCAGGCCCTCCTTCTAGCACCACTTCTACTTAGTGGTTGTTTTGCATGATGCTAACGGTAGAAATTCTCTCGAATCTCTCTCTTGAAAAGTTGGTCAATGACCAATGCCAAGGTTCAAGATGGTTGTTTTTAAACCTATTGGGTAACTCAATTGAAGATAAATGTGAATATTCACAAGAAGGTGTAAGGAAACTTGCAACAAAGAATATAACCATTTCCACATAACCTATAATAGATCTAAAATAAATATGCAATTAAAATCCACATGCAAGAGAATAAACAACATACCCACAAAAATTGTGACACAAGATATACCCTGGGAAACCCTCATTGTGGGAAAAAAACCCAGCCTCCAAAAGCATCCATCACCATGTATTATTCAGCACAAATACCATTGCAATACAACCATGGAAGCCTTCAAAGCCATAGCTGCTACCAATAAATCCATGTGAAAAAGCATGAATCCACACATTCCATGCCATGCTTCCAACCTTCACAAATGTTGCCTTAGCTAACCTGTCAAGCCTTTTCCTTCTCGACTCTTGCCTTTTTCCCTTCTGTCTTCTCCTACCAACAACAACTACCCTTGTGGCTACTTATATTGTAGCAAGTCCCACAAAACCACCAAGTGCTATTACATAAACCATGTGCTACCTAACCCACTGACCCCACATTTAATAATCGAAATTTAATTCTTTTCCCTGATAGTAAATAATTACATGAAATATTATCACAATGTTACAATACAACTCATCAAGTATATCTCATGGGAATCTTTACATGTTGCATGTCCATCTAGATGCAAAATTACATAATAAAATGAAATAATACAATATAACAATATTATGCAATGTGTGCAACACCCATTATTTCAACAAGAGGCCATTGTTGGTATCTACGAATTCTACACAACTTTGTTGAAATGTAACCATAAAAATGATATATATTTTATTTTGTATTTTATGATAAATGCAATTTCTAATCAATACAACTATATGACTTCATATTTTAACCGAGTGTTTGAAAAGGAAATAACGAAGATAGAGAAACAAGAGATTTGAAGCAAATAACTAAAAGGGAAATTCCTAATGGATATAAACCAAAGTAATAACATGTCTATAAATTAAATTATCAAAAGGATCTAGTAGGGAACCAATGAAATTAGGAGCAATGCTTCCTCAACTCCACTGATGCAATCGTCGATGGGAACTTTAATAAAAATTGAAAGATGTTTTATGTTTCATCAAATTTCAAGGCCATAGAAAGTGTGCTCATATGAGACAAAACACTATGCAAGAACAGTAATGATCCTTTCTCCAATTTATCACAATAATAGAATTTGTCAATGTAAGGAAAACACCAGAATTAAAAGATTGCATAATTATAAAAACACAATAAAAACATTAGCTCCATTATCATTCATGAATATGAATTAACAAAAAATAACACACTCTGGCAAGTTTAACTATACTCGAAATGAGAGCACCAATAATATTTATTATTGCATCAAAATATCAGCCTAAAGGACATATTAAATCCATTTATTTAAAAGAAATCCTCTCCTCCTTTTATGTTAGGAGTAAGAGATTTTGTAATGCAAACTTATGCTAAAAACTAATAAAATAAAGCTAATTATATACAAACTGACTCTCTAAATGGTTCTATGTAGGTCTCCACCCTAGTTTATATCAATTAATGGGTGCATGATCCTTTACATGACTTAGAACAATAAAATAAAAAGAATAAAATGATATAGAAGCCATGAGATGATCTAAGAGTCACTGGGACTTCTAAAAATGTAATTTTGGCCTTCTCTAAGTGTTTCTAGGAGTTAAACTATTGTCAAAATGCATTTCCAATGCATGGAATGCTCAAAAAAGCAATTGGCAGTTAACTGTCGGCACACTGCTTCTTCCAAATTATTGAGACACATCTTGATTTAGCGCACCTCTAGAAAGTGTACCTCTAAAAAGAGGACAATGGAAAATGCACCTTGATGACAAGACCAAAAAATATCAAAATTTTGCTAAGTGTCAAAATTGAATTTCTGGCATCTGGGTTTTCTTCCCCTTTACACCAAAATGACATCTAAATGTTTGCTCTTGAATTTTTCAATTATCTTTGTGATATCCTTGGCCTCTGATAAGTCTAATGACTCATATTTATTGTGTACCACTTAGCAATAGTTACTTATTTTCATCCTTATATCCGCAAAGTCTTCCAGCTTGGAATCTAACTCCAATAAAGCTTCTTCTATTTTGAAGATCTGTCTTACATCATCTTTAGATGAAGCAATCTCAAATAATGAATTGAACTATTGAACCACTATCTATGCTAAAGAGATTTTATTTCTTGACTCATCTTCAAAAATCTCTAGGATAGTGGCATTAAAATAATTTTTTCACTTCCAAAAATTGCCCTTGAGCTTTATTCCTTATCTCTTGTATATCCTCATACAATCCTTCCATAACTTTGTTCCATGCTGATACTTTCTCAATTCAATCATCTAACTTATCTAATTCTTCTTTTGTATAAATCTCTACTAACATCTGGTACCTTTTCCCTTTTATAGATTTCAATACTTGTAGATCTTTGGCCCAAGTATGCACTTCATCCATCAAACCAAAATCTTGGTTTAAAATAGCAGCCAATTTGTCAGCATTATTTTGGATGTTGTCCAAAAGGTTCAAATTACCTTCTATTATATGTACTCCTATATCTTCAAAACTGTGATGCAACCTTTTGCAAGTGTCCAAAAATGAACAAGTTTCTCCTAAGGTCTAGCATACCTCTTTTCTCTCCAATGTTGCCCCTAAAGTAGTTTTTGGATGAGCAGGGTCTATCAGAGCCACTATCCCATTCAAGTATACTCTCAGTAGCTTTTTGTGCTTTCTCAAAATCAAAAGCTTTGGTTCATCTTTATCTAGGTGTGAGAATACTTGTTTAAGGCATGTGGTGATCAAAAGTTTTGTTGTAACCACTGTGGGCTTCCCTAATACTATGTTCCTTATTTGGTGATTTTTAGGAGTCAAATCTTTTGTATCTATGTGAGGAAGTGGAATAGAAATATGTGCCAAAAGATCTTGGTCATGATTCTTCAAAATGAAAGTCAATGTTTTAGCATCACCCTTGGGTGGCTCAGGCTTCTTGACTACTTTTATCAATTCTACCATGCCCTATTTTTCAGTCAACTCTACCTATCTCTTTTGTCTAAGTAAGACCTCCTTTCTCATCCATTATGGTGTTATACTCATTAGTGACATATATTGTGTCAAAGAGGTGGGTTTTGATGTTGGTCCTTTCCCCTTATCACTCCTCTTTGGAGTCTTCTCGTGTTGAGGAAGAAATTCATAGTGAGTTTATGTGTCAACATGAGCTGGGGACCTAGTCTCTATCCTAGGAGGAGCTTGTTGTCTTTCTTCCAAAAAATTTTGCTCTTTTGATACTTCATCGACATGTAACTGGACATATCCTCCTTCCTCTTAGGTTTGACTATCAGATGAGGTGATGCAACTGATTCTTGGTCCAATTTAAGAGGTACTGATAGAATACCCTCTAATGGTGGAGTAGGAATACTTAGAGGCCCTTATGGTAAAGGAGGTAATTGATCCCAATATTCTTCCAATGGCTCACTCTAAGGAGTATCTTGTATCTTCTCTCCTACCATTTTAGTCCCTACCAGCATAAAGTCAAAATCTGAGATGTCAAAAACATAAGTTCCCTCACCTTCCATTTCTATTGTTCCTCTTTCAGAGTCTCAACGTGAAGAGGCTCTTAAGGAATAGAATGTGGTTTTTGAGTCAAACTCCTTTTTATTTCTTCGTTTGTGGCTCTGTTTGAGCATGTTCTTTTGTTCAAGGGGGCATATTCTATTTTCTCCCCTTCTTCCTTATCTTCAACCTTGAGGATAGTTTCAAGTATCTTAGGTGAGTACCTGAGGTGATGGAGTTCTCTTTTTCTTCAACCTCCTCCTCTTTTATCCTACCACAGTCGTCTCAATTCTGGCATTTTTTGGTACAAATGGGAAGGCTTCTACTATAGGTTATTTGGTGTTGGTGCTTCCTCTTCTGTTAGTTGAGCCTCCTCCTACTTAGGTTGGGCTTCTTCTCCTTGGGTAGTTGGCTCTGCCTAAGCCTCTTCTTTTTAATCCCTTACCTAAGTGACCCTTTTTCTCTTCTTGCTCTTTACCCTTTATGTCTAAAAGTACTCTACCTCTCACTCATACTGATGTATCATTTCCAACCTTACTGATGACATCTTAGGGTAGGTAGGTACAATGACTTTGGTTCCCTTTCCCTTTTTGGTTTGAGATTTGGCTTGAAGATTTGGGACTTGAGGGATTGGGCCCAAACAGACTTTCTAATCCATTCCCTCATCAATTTGACAATATGTTGAATCTAATGATTAATATCATCATTTGCCTCTTTCCTAAATTTTGTATTGATAATGGGCCTCTCATATATCTTGTCCCTATTGTATAAGGGATCCAACACTTTAGGGTTATCCTTGTTTCACACCTTGAGAGGTATCTCCATTTTAAGCATCTTTTTAGCAATTTGTAGACTCATTCTACAATAGTCTCTAATATAGACATCATAGTCATCTATGATATTCATCCAATGATCTTCTAGTGTCGCTTCAAGCACAAACTTCTTGCCCACAAAATGTTGCACCATCCCAATATTGTCAAAATATGGGTGAGGTGACTGGTAGTCATTAAGAGGATACTAATCCCATTTTGAATCGAATGTACCAATGTCCTACTTCTATTTAACTTTGAAAACCCCAATGGTGATTGGCTACATCTAAGTCTTCTTATGTTGCTTCCTCACCCTATCATAAGCAAAAGCTATTTATTGTGCTATCTCCAATAGAAACAGTATATCTAATGGATATCATGGGAGCTTCTTTGGGCACAGAAGAGTATCAGCTACCTGAATGTAAGTAAATGTCTTGAATTGGATGTAATAAGCTCCAATTTGTGTTATTTGTGTTTATGCTTCTATTGATATTTGTTTGGCATAATCTCCTTCGATGAACCAATTGATGGAAAATATGAACCCATTATTGATCACTCTATATTCATAACTTTGTAAGGGGAGTTTCTTCTTCACCAGCTCAAGATAAACTACACGTGGCCAAGTATTTCTATCCGACATACTTCCCTTCCTATACAACCCTGGGTAGTTAGTGAGTCTTACTACTAGAAGATGCACCATGTAGGAGATCATATAAAAGTCGGGGTCATTCTTTATTAAAATTAGGTACTCATATAGATTACCACTGAGTATATTAGCCCAATCAATATGTATTTTCCCCATTCTAATGATTTCTATGAGGTGCACCATCTATGTTTCTAGATGAGCAGCTATAGGAAGGCCCATGGCTCTAATTAGAAGAACAATAGAGTAGCCAATGTCATCTATCATATAGCCTCATGCCATATCTACCTTTTCACTTCTCCTACCCAAAGGTGTTCTGTCAATTAGGTACTTCCCTTATACCAACTCTTTAGCATCTAACTCATTCTCCCTGTACCATCTATCTGCATCATCATAGTTTATCTACAGGTACTAATCTACTTGTGGAAGATGGAAGACCTTCTCAATGTTTTTAAGTCTAATTTCCAAGACTATCTCTCTAGTCACAATCTTGATCACTTTCTCTTCTGACACATAATGGTGTGTTAAAGTCATGAGTAGTTATGATGATTGAATTGACACCAGATGAGAGGCTATGTTTACCAAACCAGTTCAGATCAATGCTGACACCATGGATGGTCTCTCTTTGGGCTTATTACACAAAAATAAAAAGCATTCCAATCAATATACCCCATCTCAGTGTCTCAAATCTTAGAATGCTTGTCTTCAAATTGAGATTTCTTCGGTGCTCCTTGATACTTGAAGGCGATTAGTTTTGGTGCTATTTATACAACCATGAAGGATGAAGAAGACACCATTATATTTGCATAAAAGTGAAATGTTGGTACCATTGATGTTGGAAACCTATGATGACCCTAAGCATGACTCATACTTACAAAAGACTAAAAAAAATAGAAGAAACTATCAAAATCCCCTAACTATGCCCAAAATGTGCACATGTGCACCTAGCGCACCTATGCAAGGTGTGCATATGTGTGCTTTGCAAGAATCAAAAACTCTAATTAATAGAAGGTCTATAGTTGTGCACCTATCACATGTGCACAATTTTGCACTCCGCTTGTGTGGTGAAGAACATGTGGGTGCTTGTGTTGCGCACACCATGCACACCTATTGTGGGGTGCATACCTGTGCATCCCCACCAGTTGTATTTTTACCTTCAAGAAGGTAGATGCTCTTTTACGAAGGTTTAGAGGAGCAAAGCTGCAAAATCCTAAGGGTTATGAAGGTGCAACGTTTGGTTGCTAGAAGAAGACAAGTGAGGATGAATGAAGGGGGGTTTTATTTATAGGCTATGGCTATTATGGTGCGCATCTCTAAGGGTGTGCACATGCACACTGTAATGACCCGCCCAGAGATCCCCCGCCCAAAGATCCTTGGAACAAGGATAAATATAAGCCAAGGTTTTTTTTTTTAAAATAAGTATGGATGCACACGACAATCAACATACAAAGATCACAAATATTGCAATGGAAGACTAAACAAACATCCAAATGCCAACGGATCTCCAAACACCACTATCAACTAAAATGACCAAATTACTGAAGTCACAAAATGATTCTAAATCTAAAACATACCGAATTCAAAATCTAAAACCAAGAAATTCAAGAACACCATAGAGGGTAGTCAAAACACCTCCCAAAAACTTCCAGACAAACTAAAAAGTTCCTGTTGCCTGACCAAGTAGGTTTTTCCAATAACCTGGGTGACATTTTAATGTAGCACTGTACAATACTTTCTAATATTGTATGGTACTTCTTAAGAAGTTGTGTGATACTTTCAGGGATCAGATGATATTTCTTCTACAACTATGTTATACTTGTAAAGTATCACACAATACTTCTCCAATGGTTGTGTGATACTTTCTAGTATCACACAAAATTTTCTCTAAAGACGTGTGATACTTTCTAGTATCGCAGGATATTTGCTCTGTAGGCATGTGATACTTTATAAGTATTACCCCATACTGAAACACGGTCACCCAGAAAAGCAAGAAAGTTCCAACGAACATTCAGAGGGATAAAAGAGAGTAAGAACCTCCACACTAGGGAGTACCAAATCCACAAGTCAAGGGTTAGACACTTGAAATGAAAGGAACACATCTAACCATCTATCATAATGCAATAAATGAAAGGAATGCAAAAAGAAACATCACAGTGAACATAAACAACTGAATAAGTGTTTGGTTCCTCCCAACCATAATAGTATCATGAGACCTTGAAGGCCCTAGCCATCTCCCATGCGTAACATCTTAAAGTACAAACTAGGTAGTCAAAGCTATCTTATGAGGACATCACTACTAAAGCACAATAACATCATAAGAACATGAAATCTAACATGCTAACAAGTAAAGCAATAGATATACCAACTAATCAAATCACATCATCTGAATCATATGCTAAACATAATAATAAGGAAATGTGTATAATAACTAACATCATCTAAAAATTATATCCAAGTATTCCAATGAAAGCATAAGTCACAAGAAAGCATACTCTGGAACCTAAAGTATCAAGTGAAAAAATTAGCAACAATTGCACTGGAACAATAGACCGTCTCTGTACACTGGTCCCCAGCAGTGGTATAGGTAGCTATGCCTCCCAACCACATGAAACTCATAGGTCCACTCTTGTCATTTTAATGGTAATGATCCAACCACAAACACACATAAAACAAACATCTATGGCTAACACTCACACCATACAATAAGATGATTGAAACCAAGATCATGAGATAATGCAAGTATAATAGGTCCTGGTCAGACACTCAATGGGTTACTATGTTGGGACTCACCTAGAGGGGAAATAGCATGGCATCAAGTAGCCCAAGCTAGTGGGGTGTTAATCTCTCTTCCTAATGGAAGGCTCAAGCACTGTGTCGTTGAAATTAATCGAGTGCTCACACATTTTAATTATCTTAGGTTTTATTACCACCCAGTGTTTTATTTTGTTATCACTAATTAAGCCTTCTACCCATCAACATGGGAAAATTCATTGAAATTATGGTAGAAGCCCCTCCATGAAGCTACCCTACCCTACCCATACTCATCCAATGATGAGTTCTCGTACGCATGCATATTCTTAACCCAACCCCAAAAGACATAACTCTACCATAGTACGACCAGGAGTTTGGGCCTCACAAGTCACTTGATAAATGCATGCGCATGTGCTCATTAGTGGGAACACCACCGTCATGAATATCTAAACACAAGGGCTTCATGAGAACACAAGTAATAAAATACTCAATCAAATAACAGCTCAGGAGAATAGATGCATCACACATCCCAATGCAACATAAAAATGCAACAATGATCTAATTGGGATCCCAATGGATGATACAGGTCCATGACCAACATCATGCCAAGAAAACCCTCAAAAATAGGGTGGCACACAAAATAAGGTAAAACCCCCAAAATTGGAAAACTTCAAAGTAAAACCCATTTGGTCTTAGGGCACAAAAGCCACAAAAATCCAATAAAATTTAGGTTCAGACACCATATGCAAAAATGGCCAACATAACAATGTGAAACCCCAAACCCTCACCCCAAAAATAGGGAAAATGTTCATATTTGACCAACCAGGCAGAACCAGCAAATTGAAATGAAGGGGAACACTAGTTCTTAGCCTCCTAACATACAACTACCAAAAACTTAGCTGAAACATGAAAATGAGAGAGCCCTACTTGACAGCAAAAGGGGCAGAAATAGGAAACAACCTAATTTAATAAATCACTCGCAGAAGCTGCCAGAAATCAAGACACAGCAAAGTCTCCTTGAGCTGGATCCAATGAGACTGAGCTTACAAAGATCCCACACCCACAACTCTCACAACGAATAGAAACCTAACCCTCCAGAAGAGTATTTTGGAAAAGGCTCTCAAATTCTCATTCCAAAAGTGAGAAGTGAGGAATTAATTTTTTTCTTTCAATACTTATTCACTTTTTGAGTGAATAATTGATTAGGGTAAATAACCAGCCAACCTAGTTAAACCTCGAATTGACCCAAATGAAAATAGGATATTCCCAGTAATTGGAATTCATCTATGGCAAAGCTACCAAAAGTTAAAAATAATGAAAATAAAGCCCAAAAACCCAAAATCACATAAATCTTCTTAACAACTTTCGCGACAATGTGAACCCCTAAATGCACAAACATGTTCATAGGTCTAGTCACGTAATGCAAATGAGTTCATATTTAATAATCTCTGAAAGGTTTAATTTAAACAATTAAATAAGGATACATCAACCATCTAGGGACAACATTGGCAAATATGAATAGTTGAATCACTAACTCCATGTGTCACTCCTAGGGATATAAATCCTACACACTCAAACATATAATCAAGTGCAATTGCATATAATAACATAGCTAAAGTAATAAATGCACTAAATCACCTAATTTAACCATTTAGTCAATTATATTGACATAATCCATTTACATCACTCACGTTCACATAAAGCATGATGAAGCAAGAATGAAATAAATAACCAGATATCATCACAAAACATACTATCATATCAAAATGGCATCATCATGCAAATAAGATATACTGAACAACATAGCAGTCTAACATCTATGATACTGAAATCAGGGTATAGGTCATCTCAAATGTAAAACATAACATGAATACAAGTATCTCTCGAATCAAAATATAACAAGGTATAGATTGCAAACATGAGAGGCACTACACACATGTGTGCATCCTCAACTGGAGGTGAGTGCACAAATGTGCACTCAACGCATGTACACATGGTGCGCTAGTGCATAATTGTGCACTTTTTGTACTATGAAGCAAAAGTTATGTTTTTGACCCTCAAACTTGACTTGATCTTGCCTAACCATAGACCGATGACTAACCTAGACCTAGAGTAAGATCATAATTTATTGAGGCACCTAACCAAGTAAAATGGGGCCCCCCATTTTGGACTATCAAAATGGGGCATGCATTGTGAAACCATAACAAGCATTAGGCCTAAACCCTCTTCCTTTCTTAATAGGTACTCTTAAATAGTTTAGACACATCCTCTATATATATCCTAATCTATCTATGTGATATCTCCACCAACCATGAGATCAAGTGCTTCAACACCACGCTCATGGATTCTATTGGGACTCAAAATTGAAGCCTTGATTTTGAGTACCATTCAAAAATCAAGCCCTATAAGCAATTTTTGATGCATGTGTACCCAGTTATCCATTTGGGGCCTAAGAGGTGTTTAATGTTTCTAACACCTTGCATTCAATATATCCACTCATCCCATAAAGATAAACTACCATTCTGAGTTATTTTGTGAAGTTCCATTTTGAGGAATGTCCAAACCTACATTTTTTTTTCTAAGTGTCAAACAACGACAAGAGGCCTTGTTTGCAATTGAATATCTCACACCCAATAATGTTTCATGACTCACTGATTTAGGAGTGTTTAGTATCCATATCAAAGAACCTATGTTTCATATTTCAATTTATTTTGATATGTTTTGACTAGGTTTTGAATACTGCAAAGTTGGTTATTTATTGTTGTCATGCTGATGCTAATTGTTCAGAATTTTAGGAGGCCCTATTTGACTTGTTATAACTTTGACCCAATTGACCAAAATGAAAAAATTCCTTTTGCATTGCATTCTATAGGTTAGGGATTTTCTATGTTTCAATTTTGAGCCTATGATAAATCCACTTGATCAGTTTTTGAACATGATTCCAAATGCAATCTGTAAAGTTTTACTGGTGTCAATAATTACAAATTTATTGATACCCTTGTTTGGGATGTCATAACTCTGAATTCATGATGGGTGATATCAAATGGATTGTACCATTTTGTTCTAATCTAAAATTTCTATAAGTGTGCTAATTTTCAAGTCTTGATAAATCTGTCTGCACACTTTCCTAGGTCCATTCCGTTTACAAAAAATACTTTTATGCTAGTGTTTCCAGTCTGCAAATTTGAGTAGCTCATTTTGATCATTCGCCAAATGTGCCCTATTATTCATCATGAGCCCTAATTGCATATTTATGCTCTCCTCATGACAATGAACCAATGCTCTATTTCTTGTCCTCCCAAGTGTCAGTTTGCCCTATTTTCAAAGTCAATTTTGAACACGATTTATTATTTTCTAACATGTTTTCTTGCATGCAGTTCTAAGAAGGCAACTTTGATAGTCAATATCTTTTGACTAAGAATTCATCATGAGACAAGATTTGGCAAGGTACAAAAATATGGAACAAAGAATCAGTGTGTCTAATTTCAGAGCTTAGTCAAGTATTTTGGTCAGTTTTTAAAGCCAGTCAAAGGACCTCTTTACATGGAATTGGCAGTCAACAAAAAAGAGTTCAAATGAGTTTTAAAGATTGAATTAGTATTGTGAATTTTCTTTATTCGGTAAGGTAACTTCTTTGGAATAATTTGGGGTTTCAGGTGTTTGAGTTTGAAATTTTTTTTTGCCGAACCAACTTTGGGGCCTGACCTTTTTTAGCAGATTGATCAGGCACTGATTTTAAAAGAGATGTTCTAATGGTTTTAATCAGTATGATTTCATGAGTTTTCATGACTTTTGAGCCCTAAGCTGCCAAATTTCTTGCATGGTAAATGTTGGTATGGATAGATTGACTTAAAATTTTCTTTTAAATTGTCACACCAATACCTTAATGCATTGTTATAATCTAAACATATAAATGAAAACAACCTTTCTAAAAATGTCATTCATACTATGGAAACCAATATGGAGATATGATAGAGGGACTTTATGTTTGCATAGTTGCTTCCTCCAAAGCATGTAAAAACAAAAATATGAAAATGAGGAGAAGCTCTATGGTGGTAGGAGAGAGAAGTTCCACACAGAATATGTGCCTGTAAGGAAACTCAGGTGCAGAAACAGCTTCCTACACTAATCTCGTAAGGAAAGTATGATGCAAATCTTATTAAAATCTTCTACACTTACAGATACAATATCATGTAAACAACAATATTGCAACCAACCATGCATACAGAAAATAGACAAAGAAAGGAACACATAACACAAGGATTTTCCAGTGGGGAAAAACCTTTTGGTAAAACAACCCCACCCCTTCAGAACCTACACAATGTATTATCTTCAACACGAGGTTACAATACACTTGCAATGCAAGTTCAACATCAACAACAGAAGACTCCAGTAGCTACTCGCAGTACCAACAATACACCTTTTTTGCATCGCATCTCTTCACAACCCTAAAAATGCTTATAACATGCGCTTCACTTTAGGGCTACTCCCAAAAGGTAAACCGTATTAGGGTTTTACCATTCTCCGAGAAAATAGGAACCCCAAAAAAATTTTGCCCCACTATTGGGGTAGAGTGTACAGTACTCAAATATCTTAGTTGCCACGTGTCTTCACCTATCATTGAATCTTCCTAACATAGCTCTTACGTGTCATAGGAATCCGTCATAACCATTTTAGTCATGATCTCCTTACACACAATTCAAGATGTAGACACATCAACATTATTTGCAAGAAATACATTTTATAAAACAAATAATAAGAATAGGAATTATACAAGGTTGAGACACCTTATTCCTAACAGTGCCATCCATTTTGTAGGAGGAAAAAGATGATCAAAGTTTGGGTTGACTACCTAAATCCAAGCAAGACCAAGTGCACATTGCAGATGGATCCAATGATGGTCTGAGTTGAATGCTTGATGGGTTATACCATGTTTTCAACACCATCCACCTTGTTAGACTTTCAATAGACAACATACACACTTTTTGACTGTTGAGTAAAGTTGTAGTAAATATTGGCTACCTATATGTGTCAACGTTACAAATACAACTGATTTCACTAGTCTCCCACTTTCCTAGTATGTTATGTTGAAAAACACCAAACCACATTATCATCCAAGAGGAAAGGGAAAAAACACCCATAATAGACTCAAACGAGGGCTGCAAATTTTCAAGCACTAGACTACTACATAAACATGAGATCAATGGAAGCTGCCAAAGTCAACAAATATTGTTAACAAGTCCACAATAACTAAAAATTTCAAAGACTATTAAACATAATTTTTGTACAGACCATTGCAACAACTGATCATTATGAAAGGCAAGATGCAATCAGAGCAAAGTGGGTACCTCATTGTGGCACAGAAGAATGTTTTTTTTTCTCCATTGCAAAAGAATCTACAACAACCTTCTCTCAACCAAAGTTTACTACCCTCTTTCGCAACTATTTCCCATGAATATTTTTGAAAGCAACGATACAAATAGGATGCAGTCCATGGCTTGGAAGCAGCTAGGTAGAGATTATTTGAGTAGGGGCTATCCACACCTCTTCGTAGTCTTTGAATATAGACCCAGTGTTGCCAATTAAGATGGATGTGAACTTTGGATTGTAAGTTTGGTCAAACAACATCGGTTCAATGTCAGATGGGCATGAAAGCATCCCCATTGCCTACACAGGAGCTTCCTAAGGTTTCCTACTTGGAACTCAATTGGCACAACTTTGGAAATGGTTTGGCAGTAGTTGTCACTTTAACGTGTTATGGTGGTACCTTTGAAAGTGATCTTTCAAGGGCGAGCTCGTGTTTGGAATTTGGTTTGTGTGTCACAAGTGAATGGGGATGTTTCACTTTTAAAACTTCCCAATGGTCCTCAAATAGATTTGCTCCCTATAAACTAAGACTTATGTGAGTTTTGGATTATAAATTTGGTCAACAACATCGATTTCTATGAGATAGGTAAGAAGTACACCTAATTATGGGGGCATCTGAACATTTGCTAAGAGAAGAGGAGTTTCCTTTTAAACATTTACTCCCACATTGCTCAGGAAGAGGTTTTCTAAGTTGTTTAAATACATCAGCACACCTTATTATAGTGTCTAAAAGGCTCATGCCTTTTGAGACACAAGGCAAGCTCACTATGACCCCAACTAGCCAAAGGAAGGAAGAAATTTTTAAAAAATGTGCTAGTCAAACCAATGACATGGAACCTACTAACCAACTAGCTTCTAACAAGTGGTACTAACGTGGTAAAGGAATGACAAATTAGCATGTGATAAGTGGCACAAGGCCTCAGCTTGGTGCAGATTTTGGTGCGTTGATGTGGCACGAGTGACACGTGCTGTGAAGGTGCATCCTCGCATGTATAGTTAGTAGCCTATTGACTGTAATGCAGTAATGCACTAAGATGACACATGGCAGCGGGCCCCAGTCAGCGATGATATAGTCAGTAGTGATGCAATAGTGACAGGGTGGTCGGGCAACAAATAAAAAGTTGACACATGTTAGTGACATGCCAGCCAGTCAAAGGGTGCCACATGGCACCTAGGTGGATGATGACATGGTAGATGCCGACCAATGGTGTGCTGGCTTATGGTGACAAAAGTCAAAAAAGTTTGACTCAAATTCATAGGTGAGGGAAAAATAAAAAATGATTTAAAATTTGATTTTTAAAATATTTTCTCAAAATATTCATATACAGATTTTAAATTCAAAAAAGATATACTCTAAAGTTTCAACTTTAGAATTTTTTAAATCTTTGAAAAATAAAGTGTAGACCAGAGACTTTTAACAGGGGCATGTTTTTCAAAATGGGATTCTGGGCATTTCTGATAAGCTAATATAGTGATATTATATATCGCCAAAACTGGGAGAATGAACTTTCCATTTATGAAGTTTTTTTTTGCATAGGAAGTCATCCATTCAGGTTATATGAGGTTTTGTCCCAGATTCTTAGTCTGCAACCACATTCAGGTATTAAAGTTCAAATGTATTTTCTAGTAGGGTGATAAGCTGAATGTGTGTAAAAGGTGATAAAAATGTAGTTAGGGTCAAGTTTTGTCACATGCAAATCAATTGAATTCAGATATTATCAGCATTTCATAACGTGTTTTAGATATTTGAGTGACACAAGGGTTTTCATCATTCATAAGAGATATTTCCAAGTTTGTTATAGAATAATGATGAAAACCAAATCAGATTTCAGGGGTAGAAAGAGGATAGATGTTTTACAACTGCAAAGAATGAAGATTCAAGTAGACACATGTCACTTCTAGATTAGATCCAAGATTTCATTCTCCTTCTATATCTCTTTCTTTCTAATTCATTGTAAGGGTTGGCAGTTTTCAATGTGAGACCACATTGTTGGATCTAGAGCTGTGATTCCACCATCATTCTTCAGCATATTTCTCTTGTGTGAACAATAGTACTGAAGATAATATAGCTAGTTCTAATCTATTTAGTGGTTTTATGAATTGTTTTGCATGCATTTGAATGTATAGTTTCAAATAAATGAATACAAATGAGCAAGAATCTCTTTAGTTTCATTCTGATTCTCATCTCCTATCTCTGTAATCTGCAATCTTATGTGGTTTAGGGACAAAGAACTAAGACCCATTTGCATCCCCTTCAGGTTGTAATTCTTATATATTTTGCTATTGGAACAAAGGGCCAAGTAAATGCTTAATGTGTTTGACAGGGTTGTCGATTATTTTGAGAAGGATAATTCATAAGAATAAGGTCTTTATGAACATTGATGTCTTATTCACAAAGTGATGAGATAGCTATGATATCTGGGTGTATGAAATATGTCACTGATATCACAAATGTATGTGTTTGATTTGTAGAATTTCCCAATAGATAAGGCACTGATCAACTATAGGATTAACTTGTTTTTACTGCTGCATATTTGGAGATTTGTTGAAATCAGCATCATTAATCAAATTTATTTCCCTTTAATGTTGAAGAACTGAAAAGAATACCCTCGCTTAGCTTAGCAATTTCTTTGGCCATGTTATTAGCTATTCCATGTCTAAGATCTCTGCATAAGTGTTAGAATATTAAGGGTTTCATCTACTTTTTCAGTGTTCAAGTGTATGTTTTAGCACTAGTACCATATAAATGAATATGAGGTACACCTGCCTAGGTTTTGTAAAGCCTGAAGTAAAAGAAGGGTCTAACCTTATAGTTGGCCCAGTGTCTGAAAGGGTATGTTGAAGATGGGAAGTAGCTACCCCTAGATGTATCTTGTTCTCATCGGGGTAATTTGAAACCATGGAGTTTCAAAACACCAATAGATTCTTCTAAGGATTAACAACTTTTGGGATTCTTCATTTAGTTCATGTTAGGTATGCTATTGGAGACTAAACAAGAACCTATAGACATAATCCTACAAACTCTCATCTTGCTTTTGTAACATTTTGAAAACATCATCACCCCTTAAATCACTTCCCCTACAATATTCCTTATACATTTTCAAGAACTTTGTCTTTACTTTATTCCAATTGTAAACAACATCACCGCCTAGTCCTATAAGCCATCTAAGGGTTGATTACTTAAGTGAATCTAGAAATAAATCAAGCTTATGGACATCTATGGTATAGTCATAACTTCTACAAAGTATATCAAAATCAAACAAGAATATGTCATGGTCCTTTGTAACCAAGCCATAGAACTTTGGAAGAGTTGAATTTGGGACATTTTTTAGATTATTATTATCACATTGGTCAGTAATTGGAAAACAAAAAATTGGAGGTGGGTCTAACATTCTTCTCCTAGGAGGTTCTCTATTATTAGGGGGACCTCAATACACTACTATAGCTCTATTGAGATTAGCTTGTTCCTGGTTATTAGGCTGTTGGTTATGGTTATTCTTTTGACCCAAATGCAAATTGGTTAGAATCTTAGCATAGGGATTAAGGTCCAAGGGCTCTTCAAAAATATGGAATCTAAATTTACCTTCTTCTAAAGTTGATGAAGAGGTTGTAGGTAAATCTTGTGGGGAATCAACATAGGGTTTTTCTTCTTCAACTTATGGGGAGTGCACAAGCTTCTCTTGGTCAAATGGATTATCTTCTTCTTAGATAAACCTACCTATAGAGATGTAAAGGAATTAAAAGAAATTAGTTTAAACCTAAAGGTTGTGCTAATGGATCTATAAATAGTAATCTAGGAAAGCTTTATAAAATAACCCTTGTAAATGACATAGATTTACACCATTCTCAACAACGATGCCAAAAATGTTTGCTAGATTAATAAGGTTGGAAACTAGAGTGAACTACCCATTACTTGTGGATTGGACATCCTCAAATAAATATCAATTGATTTCTTAAGCTCATTTATAATATCAGACTAGGGATGCTAACTTGAAATGGTGAAGCAAAGTATATGCTCTAAGCCAAGGCAATTGTCATCATTATGTTATGGAAATAAGATACTTGAAGTTAAATATTAGAATTTCAATCCTAGCTTAGAATCTAGAAAATGGAGACATCTATTCTACTGAAAGAGATTCAACAATCAAACACAATTCTTCTATGCATGTCTTTATTGTAGGAACAACCATAGGTTCTATTACCACGTGGCTATAAGAACAACAAAGTATTAAATTACTTCTAGGACAACTAGAAATGAAATTAATAGAAATTCTCACTCACCAAGTGGCTCCCCTTGGGTGAGTGAACATAGAAAATGCTCAAGATGAATTGATGGAAATCAAAATCTTCATTTTATTCATACCTAAGAAACTAAGTACATGCTAAAAGTAAGAAAACTTTATATTGACTATAATGCTCAAGGTTACAATATGACATTTTACTAAAAACTAACTATAGGAATTTTGTAAGGCAACTTATTTATACCAAAACATCTTTAACTAACTTCCTAGATTTATGATCGTTCCAACATGAATATTGTAGAGTCTTAACTTATTACAACAATATGAGAATAAGTCCTTAATTAACTATCCAACCAAAAATATAGAGTCGTGTGCTTTTGGTTTTATGCTCAAGTGGATAACTCTTTATTTGACTTGCTCATTGGAATGTAAGTGCCTTTATGATAGTTTTTTGTCCACTTCTTGCAGTAGTTGTTGAACTAGTCAATCTTCTTCCTTATCACAGGGATAACTAGAACTAAGATTCTAAAGTAGACATCTTACATCAGTTCTAGTTAGCTAGAAGGAAAGATCCATATCAACATTAAAAATGCAAGAGAGTCACCGAGTGTCTAAGGAAAATCAAGACTTTACCAAGCTAGGTCAAGTTGCAAGACCCTGTCGAGCAAGGTCGGAGTAACTAAACATTGTGTGGACACTGAGTTATGGATGACTCTACCGATCACTAAGACCAAACCGAGTGGAAGACAGTATGCCACTAAGAAAGTGATCATACCAAGCATTTATAGTGATTGGAAAGTGAAATTTGTTAAAAGGGAAGAAATCAAATTCATTTGTCATTGTGAATTTTTGAAGAGCCATTTGTGAAGAACGATTTCTGGGCTTCCAAGCAATCTGTACAATTTTTTGCTAAAGATTTTTGTATTTTTAGAAACCCTACAGAGCATGACATTTTCTAGCAACAAGAACAAGAAAGGATCTTAGATGTTGGTTTGACAAGTTGATCGGAAGGCACCAAACTTCAAGTTAAGTCCAACAATTGTGAAAATACTTTATCCAACCGAAGCTCAGTCACACATCCCACCAAAGGTAGTACTAGTTAATAATATTCGCTCACATTTTTTTTGTTCAATTCAAGACATTGGAACCCTAGAGATGGATGAAACTTTGGAAAAGTTATGTGTGAATATATCAAATTCTATTTACTTATCTAAAATAACTAATATTTATTATATTATTATATACTAAAATATTAAAATTGTACAACAATGTAAACGTAATTGATATCATATAAACTTAACAACAATCTAAACATAATAATTTTAAAAGATAAAACTTTAGAACACAGCAAACAAGCGTCACTACAAATAATAGCTGACAAAATTGAAATGATGGATGGGACATAAGTGGGTTATGTATGGGGGTTTGTGGACCATGGCATGGAGGGGCTTGACTGGTGCAAATATGTTACATTGTAGCTGGTGGGGCATCATGAAAGAATTGGAAAGCTGGAGATAAAATTTGATAGATTCTAGCTTTTTCCACTAATCACGAATCTCAATGTTACTTCTTGGTTGCATGACATTTAATCCATAAAAGCATAGATTAAAGAGGTAACTAGTTTGTTTCTATATATATTGGTGTTCAATCTTACCATACCCAACATAAGTTCATAGCAAAACATCGAAGTACCAAACCATGACTTATATAGATAGTAGGAAAGTTTATACAAGATATTGCTCAAAGAGTCTTTGGTAAAAACATGACAAAAAACCCTAGACTTATCATCTTTCCTAATGACCATATTGGCCATAAAATGGCCTCATCAAACATTAGTATCAAAAATTTCTAGGCTAGGAGATGAGAAAGAAAGGACCCTATTTATTCCTTTTGGGACACCATCACTAATGTTAATCTTAGGAGAAATATTCAGACACAAATTATTGTGAAGACAACATCCATCCTACACTATAGGAACCATATACTCAACCACATATTATGAAGGGAAACCATCATCAAGTTTTCCTCCCATCTACAAAACTAGAGGAAAGACATCTATCCCCAAGATTCTTCATGGGACTCTCCCTTTTAGCCATCCTAACATCAACATCTACATCAAGAAACTCTAATATACATGTATATATAAGAAAGGGGGTTTTGTACCATCACCAACTTCTTCTTCATCATATTTTTTTCTGCACCTTCACCTTTTTAATCTCTAACACACTCTAAATTTGTGTGTCCCTAGTCCTTGCATTTCTTGTACAACTCTATTATTTCTTTGAATTCTATCCCTTGCCATGTGATCTTCATACTACTCCATATCTCCACCACATGTGTTAAGGGAGGTTGAGGTTTCCATTCAATATAAATTTTAGCATATTGGTTAAAGTCCTCCTCATCAACCTTGCAATCTTTAAGAAAATTGCTTAGTTTATTCCCAATGGACCTCAAAGAATCTTCATTCCAAAATTCATGTGGTAGATTATACGACTAAACCCAAATTGACATTTCCTCAATAGTGACCTATTTTGGGGTGAAGTTTAGGACCCAAAAGTCAATAAAAGAGCCCATTCTTCCAATTAAGAAAGACCCATTAAACAATATCCACTACTTTTATCTAGCACAACCAGTGATGACATTGAAAAAAACCATTAGGAAGGGTTTTCAAGATGAAATGCTTGCCCAAGTTTTTATTGCACCACTTGTGAATGTGAGGATATGTTGGCCAACCTTTCACTAGTAAATTTTGACCCATTTTTTGACAAAACTTGGTTGATATTTCGACCCATGTTGGTTGAATTTGCGACCAAGTGGTGTGTTGCAAATTTTCTTGTCAATTTTTTTATGAAACCTCAAATTGGTCAAAGTTTTGACCAAATATGTAAAAATGGACCACATTTGGTATGACCATTATTGGTGGCCATTGGTCAAAATTTTGACCAATCTTGGTCAAAATGCCAACCAAGATTGGTCAAAATTTTGACTAAGTTTGGTCAAAAATTCCACATTAAAATTTTAAAAATATATGTATATATAATTTGGTCAAAATTTTGACCAAGTTTGGTCAAATTTCAACCAGTTGGCATTCTTGATTGACTAGGATGCCAAACCCACAACAACATCCTTGTTGATGACTTGGTTAAAAATAAGACCACATTTGGTTGAAATTTTGACCAAGTCCTACTAGCATTGGTCAAATTTTTGACAAACTTGCTTTGTTTGAAAAAAATGAAAATTGGATTGAAGATGATTCTAGAAAAAGTGAGATTTATCCTTGATATGGAGCCCCTATAGATGTCATTGGACTTAACTCTTTCTTGGACACTGGTGGTAAATAGATTTGTTCTTTTTAATTATAACTCTTAAATGCCCAAACTTGGAACAGTATTTGGTTACGAACAGTTGAAAAGCCACTTATGAATGAATTGGCTTTTTTCTGAATTGGTAGGTATAGCTCCCTAGAATAGATTTGAAATGAATTATGTTTTTTCTCCTAAACTAATTCGGGGTATGTTCTTAACCTAAGAATAGAAGAGGTAGAACCAAGCTAGACCTAAATAGAATCTAACTCAGGCAAATGAAAAATTTCTAAATATCTAAACAAGTTCATGAATCCACACATCTTATGAATTCAGAAAGCATAACTAAGTAATAACTAGTGCAGAGCTAAGTTAGAGCTAGGTTAATATGAATCTAAACTACAATTAAAAAATGAAAAGTGTTGAAGGGGTCTCTCTTTGAATGAACAATGACACTACTTATCACATTCATTTGTTGTTTTGAAATAGGGGAATGAAACTCTACTCTTTCCTCTCTTCAATTCAAACAAAAGAGAAAACATAAGACTAAATCTAACAGAATTGGAACAAAAAATAATTGATATAAAAATACCATTCAATTGTCTCTGCAACATAAAGTACTTCACACCAAAAATTTGCCAACCTTTTATTAATCTTTCAATCTCATACATATACAATTTCAAGATGACTGTTACAATGGAAGTTCAATTAGTTCATCTTCTCAAGATTGACAAATGGCAAGGCACCAATTTGTCACATTTCAATAATTACAAAAGAAAAGGCAGAATGTGAATCATTTTGACTTCTTCCCCTTTTTTGTTTTTTCTTTTTAGGCCTTGGCAACAACTATGATTGGGATGAGCTCTTCATGCCTTGGCACATGGATATTGGTATATCTTAAGAGCCATTTGGAATGTTCTCTTGCTAACTCCAATAAAGCATTTAGTTGATTTGGTAGTTCCTTTGTGGCCACGTGTATGCATCTGCTAAGTGCTTAGAGTTTAGCAACCCTATTTTGACTATGGGAAGATATGTTAGACAAACTATCCAGAAATTGTGAGAAGTTCTCCTTCATAACATTGATCCCAATAAGTGCTTTTCCTTGGCCACTAGTCTAGGAATCTGTGTGTAGTCCCTTCATAAGTTCAAATCATTTGTCTTGTGTCTTCTTCACTTTATCCTCTATTTCTTTAAGCCCTTTCTTTTCTGATTGGATTATCTCAACCTTAAACTGCATGATTTGAAGCCACTCGAATAGAGGTTCGTCTCCCTTTGGCAAGATTTTTGCTTCAACCACTTCCTTAGCCTTCATCTGGATGATCATCTTCAAGAGAGAGATGCAATCATCATGCTTCACCCTATCTCTAGCCAAAGTATTGCTATTTGATATGATGTTATCTTTTTCTATTTCCAACCTTAAGATAACATTACCAATCTGCTCTACAATAGTGGCTCCTTTTGATTTGAGCTTCTCAATCCATTCTTTACCAATTTGACCAAAATGCCTATCTTCTTGAAGTTGAGAGATGAGGGTCTGAACCTCAGCAACAATAAGATTTTTGGTCACCGATACTCCAGAGATGGCTGCTAATGGAGTGACTAACTGTCTGATGAATTTATTCAATTCTTCTATCTCATCCTTCATTTTGGCTTGGACAACTTTAGACTTTCTAACTACCCCTCAATCACCTCGTTGGTTGACTTCCACAAGACAACTTTGGTGTCATGCCTAGCTTCTCCAAGATCCACAAAGTATAGAGTAAAATCATTGGCAATCATGTCCTCAATCCTCCCTCTTTTGTTGGGCTTGGTGACCTCCATTGTCAGGTGACCTATTTCTGGATCTTGCCCAAGTATGGACAAGGTTTTTCGCTTCTTTACTTTTGTCAATGCAAATCCAAAGTGGATTGCGAGAGATACAATATCTTTAGCAGAAGTGCTTTCATCTTTCCTTTTCCTTTTTCTTTATAAAGTATCCTCCAACCAAGAGTCAGTACCTATCACCTTGGAGGTCGTCCCGAGTGATTCTATACTAAACATCTTCCTCTTAGCTGGAGTGGTTGTCACAACAATCAAAGAGAAAGGATTCTTTGGATCTTAGGAGATGAGCTTTGAAGAACTCTAACCTTTATCTACTTTTGGAGTTTTCTTTGTTGCTTCATCAAACTCAGTAGACTCACTACTACTGCTCTTTCCATCCCCTAAGTCTACTATATGTATTGAAGAGCCCCTTGGTTGCAGAAGTGTAGCACTTGCTGGTGGAATGGGACTATGATGAGGAGAGGGAACTAGAGTAGTATGGGGAGAAGGAATTGGATAAATATGAGGTGATGGAAAGGTGTGACATGGGGGGATGGAATTGAGGTGGCCATGCTATCCTTTGGCTCCTCCATCTTCTTTTCTTTAGTACCAGTCTGGGTTCCAATAACTGGGAGGGAACCATCATGATAGGTCTTGGCTATGGGGACATTCTTGTCTGGAGGTTGACCACCTCCACCTGAAGGTTGAGCTGGCCCTTGAGTGGCAGCTATTGTTACACCTGGTGTAGCACTCTAAGATGAAGAAGGTGTTGTAGTTGCTAAAGAAGCTTGAGTGGCTGGACCTTTGCTCTAGCTCCTATTGGTTGTCCATTCAACCCATTTCCCCATTCTCTTGATGATTCTGGCCATCATGATATCAAAATTCTCCTCAACATCTACATAAGGCTTTGAATTGATAGAAATCCCCCTTAACTTAGTTAAATATGTATTACTATACATATTTTGGCCATCGTCTTCCAAGCCTTCTACATCAAAGTTAATACCATATGTTTTAATTTGCTCCATTCTGAGCCTAGCAAAAGCACAATCTCTGCTTTCAAGCTCATCTCTATAGTCTGCCTAATAGTCTTCTACAGTGGTAACATGTTTGATCATGCTCCCAATCTACAACACATCTCTTGTATACCCATTCGGGTCGAACATAGGTCTCACAACCTCATATGCCTCTAATTGATATTTAGTCTTGAATGCTTTGAGCATATTTTTTGCATCAGAGTGAGACTCGAAACTGTAAGCTCCAACCTTCATAGGGAATTCATACCCTTTCTTCTTCAGGCTTATGCTCAACACGTTCACCTAGATCACCTACCTTACGATCTCTATCAGCACAATCATATCACTCAAATACTTGGGCAGCTTCAAAGGAAATCCATTGAAAGCTGCAAGATGCAAATATGAGAAGGATGAGAACTGGATAAAATAGCTACCAAATTGACTAATAGCCACCATTGCCTCCGGGCTTAACCTCCTCTCCAAGCATCCTTGGAGTTCCCTACAAATTCTCATCGTATACAAATTCTCATCGTAAATGTGTCATTAACCTTGACATATTCTGCATAACTATTCTGCAATTGCAAACATGGATAGAATTCATAGCTTTTCACTTCATCAGGAAAGTTCTCTATTCTAGGAAGGCTTGGCCACAATTGTAGATAAGCTAGCATATAAATCAAAAAAGAAGACATACAAAAGGTGTTGTAAAACTTCATGGCGCTAAGGGCTCTGGACAGATGCTCACTTACCTCATAGGCCCAATCAACATACTGTGTATCTGAATAGATAATTTGTACCAGAAAGAAATATTGTTCAATAAAATTAAGTGCTTCTACCTCACCTTTCAATCTGTGCAAGAGAACCAGAATGTCTATGATCTTAAGCTTGAGATCAGTGTTGAATAG
The DNA here is from genome assembly GCA_028749045.1 of Cupressus sempervirens. Classification (NCBI taxonomy): domain Eukaryota; kingdom Viridiplantae; phylum Streptophyta; class Pinopsida; order Cupressales; family Cupressaceae; genus Cupressus; species Cupressus sempervirens. The sequence continues at coordinate 794,620,993 of CM053783.1, read as the reverse complement.
AGTTTTAGGAACCTTACTCTTGGCACCCTAGGGATTTTGAAAGCAAAATCTCATAATTTCTTTTCTCCACACCATTTTCTTCAAGGAGAACTCAGACATTGCTCCTCCTACTATCAACTCAAAAACTCATCCCGTTCTGGAACTTGGAGGCAATTTAAAATAGTTTTCCTATCAATAAAGATTAGAACTGTATGATCAGGCAGTAGAATTTGTCTGGTATCTAGGTTGTAGTGATTTATGCATTCAACAATCAATTCAAGAGCTTGAACTACCACTAGAAACCTAGTTGCCTCCACTAGCTCACTTCCTCAGAGCTTCTTGGTTATAGGATGAATTGGCTCTGACCTTAACCTCCTTTAAAAATCTTGCATGTCATAGAAATAGGGTGAGGTATCTGTGAAATTCTGCAATGTGGATTTGATCCTATTAAGTCTGTCAAACCCAACAAATCTGGTTGCCATTTTATCTAAGGAAGAAGTGAATAGAAACTTTGAAATTGAAGGAAGTGCAGAGGATAGAATTTGTAAGTATAAGAGATTTGAAAATGTTGTGCAATTCAACAGCATAATAGTTCAAGAAAAAGTTGTAATTTGAAAATTTGTTATGTTTCCCTCTATATAGAAATCCTAATTCACTTATTAATCTTCAAGATCCGCACCACACGAATGAATTAAAAGATAAATCTATTGAATTAGTAAATGCGAGAGTTTCTAATATACATTTCTATGTCTTTTCACTATTTCCATTGGCCCAACAGTAACTTTCCTTCCTTTCATATTTACCTTCCTATTTTCCATTCAGTTCTGAAAAGTGAAGAATAGAGTACTCTGTAAGGAAATATTTGCTTAGCCAGATTTTGTCTAGTATACCTTCCCAAGAGCGGTTAGATTATTTCTATTAACATCTTGAGATGCCTCATGTGTAATTTTCAAACCCAATCTATTTAAAAAGTTGATTTCTCTGTGAATGCAGAAAATTGCCCTCATGGGTTGAAAATCCGTCAAGGAGAAGGTGATCTTCAATTTTTCGCTCAAGCTTTATTTACCTTCTAACTCTTGAGTTAACCTTTTCTCTGGGTTCAAAAAACCACAAAAGGACTATGAAAGTCAAAAGAGGGCCCACTTCTTCACTTCTTTCCTTCACAATTACTTTCAGCAGAAAATGGACTTCATGGGTCACAAACTAGCCGAGGAGAAGTCATCTTCAAGTTTTACACTTAAGGTGATTTTGAGCATCGTGATGAATCCCAAGTGTTTCTCAAAGTACAATACTATAATGAAAACAAAGATCTTTCATAAAAATAACTTGTTATCTTCTTATTTTGATCCATGATCTTTATTTATTAACCACTACACGAAATCACCTTCATGGGTTAAAAACCTGCCGAGGAGAAGGCAATATTCAAGTTTTCGCAAGTGTCATTCTTTCATGAGAAAAAGTAAGACAAGTCATGAACCAGTCCAGTTCAGTGAACAACTTCATGAAATGCAAGAATCTCCATCTAATAAGGTACTAAGCTACCCATACGACATCAAGGAGAGACCCACTCGGTCATGAAATGTGAGAGAAGGGAAAGATGGGAAATCTAATGGAGAATATTTTCACCTAAAGAGGAAAGACTAGATTCGGACATACCTAGACCAAATTAAGACATGAAATTTTCCATTTTTGCAAAATGGGTAAAGGATGAAAAGTGGGGCAACAGTTGGCTCTGACTGGGGACTTAGGTAGAGCATACCCAAGCAAGGAACTCAAAATCTCTGGTTACGCAAAAATAAAAGATAGCTATCACAACAAAAGAAAAATAGGAAAACAAAGGCAGGGGAGAAACTAACTAGGAAACATGAAAAGAAATTAAACCTAAGTATAATACAATACAGGGGTTACTTGTTCTCAATTTTCAATTTGATAAAGCTTTAGATCTTGACCATTATAGGTCAGAGGTAGTACTTCACCATCTTCATAAGCCAATTTGAAAGAATTATTCTCAAATGCCTGATGAATTCTAAACAGACCTTTCCACAAGGTGTCAAACTTTTTATGCATACCTTTTGGAGCACCTCACTTATTCCAGAGTAACACACTGTCTCCTACCATGAATTTCTGTGGTCTGGCCTTTTTATCAAATAGATCCTTCACCCGCATCTAGTGTTGTGTGATGTGATCCACCATTTCTTTTCTTTCTTCTTCAAGCTTGCTTAGATACAAAATTTTCTTCTCTAGACCATCTTAATAAATATCATCTTCGATCACTATTCTGAGTTTGTTTGTAGCCAATTCTAATGGTAATGGTAGATTAGCTTCAATCCCATATACTAATTCAAAAGGAGATATGCCAATTGCTCTTTTAGCTGTCACCCTGTCTACCCACAGTGCCTCCTAAATTTTCTTGTGCCAAGTCTTTTGATTGTCTAAGACCAGCTTCTTAACAATATTTATCAAATTCTTGTTACTAGACTTGGCTTGACCATTTCCTTGTGGGAAATAATTAGATGAGTGACTAATAGTAATTCCATACTCAAAGAAAAAATTAGTAATCTCAATTGAAGAGAAGTAGGTCGCATTATCCATCACTAATTTGATAGGAACACCAAATTTGACCAGTATGTTCTCCTTAATGAATTCACACACTACTTCAGAAGTAGTTTTCTTGGTTGCTTTAGCTTCCACCCACTTAGTGAAGTAATCAGTTGTAGTTATCATGTACTGGTGGCTAGTACTGGATGTCAAACTAATAGGACCAATAAAATCAAGACCCCATTGTTGAAAGGGTCCTTTAATGATGACAGGCCTTAATGGTAGAGCAACCAATTAAGGACACCCAACGAACATCTTACATTTTTCACACTTTGCCACCCAGGAATAGGCTTCTTTGAACATCCCAGGCCAATAATATCATGTCTCAATATTTTGAAAGCCGTGATTGAGGATGAAAAATGCCCTCCACAAGCTTCATCATGAAATGTTTTCAACAACTTTTCTTGTTGTTGTTTGTCTACACATCTAATAAAAGTTCCGTCAATAGCCTTTTAAAACAATTTTCCATCCCAAATTACATACTTAGTTGCTTTCAACTTAAAATCTCTTCTTTTTCTTGCATTTAGGCCCTTCGAGCAGTCTCCATATGTTAACATATAAGTGATATTTTCAAACCATGAATCATGAAGACCTACTGCCAACACTAGCTACTTTTCTTCTAATTCTTCTGATTCTTCAACGATCTTGTTTTCTACAATTTCTTTACACAATGCATTACCCCTTACTAGCTTGGTAGGCTTAATTTCTAAATCATATTCTTGTGTCTTTTCTATCCATGCTCCTCTGGCATTACAACCATGCTCCTCTGGCATTACAACCTACATCCTGTTGTGTCAACACACTTTTCACAGCTACATCTGGGACATAAATGACAGAATGTGAATGCAAGATATAGAACCAAAAAAAATTTAAGTGCTTTGACTACTACAAAAGCATGCTTTTCTATCTGTGAGTATTTCAATTCATGATTTTTCAAGGGTATGCTCATGAAAGCTATCGAGGCTTGTACACCTTCATCATTGTCTTGCATAAGTATTTTCAATAAAGTATGTTCAAAAGCATAACAGTAGATAAGGAAGTCTTGCTTATAATTTGGGTGACTCAACACTGGGGCATTAGCAATAGTTGTTTTTATATTTTGAAAGGCCTATTTTCTCGCCTCATTCCATTTGAAATTTGAATTTCCCTTCATCATATCCACAACATGTTTAGTGGTTTCTATGAAATCTAGTACAAACCTTCTGAGGAAATTCACCTGCCCAAAGAATGACTTAACCCCTATTTTGTTTGAGGGCAGGCTTAACCTTTGAATGGCCTTTACTCTTTCGAGATCAATTCTAATACCCTCTTGAGACAATATATGACCAAGGAGCTTTCCCTCTGTCACACAAGAAACTAATTTCTTTGGATTGAGTGAGATTCCATGTTCTCAGCATCTTTGTAAGACTTTCCTTAAATCTTCCATGTGATCTTTTCACTTTTTTGAAAACACGATGAGGTCATCTAGATATATAACTATAATCCAATCTTTTAGATCAGCAAATGTTTTGCTCATACATCTCTGGAATGTGGCACCATCATTGATGAGTCCAAAGGGCATTCTGTGATATGCAAATGTACCCAAAGGAGTGGTAAATGTCATCTTATGTTGGTCTTTCTCTTCTACCTCTACTTGATTGTAACCTGAAAATTCGTCAAGCATAGACATCATTTCATATCCAACCACTATTTGTAATAAGTAATCCATATTGGGAAGGGAAAATTTATCCTTCAAAGATGCCTAGTTCAAATTGCAAAAATCAATGCAGATCCTTATTTCTCCATTCTTCTTTCTGACTGGTACTATGTTAGCTATCTAGGTGGAGTGATGGATGGGGTAGATGATTCTTACTTTCAACATTTTATCCACCTCCCAAAAAATGGCATCTACAACCTTAGGATTATAATTCCTTTATTTTTTCCAGAAAGGAACCACATCAGGTTTGAGTGGAATTTGATGTTTTACCTCCCCACCTTGATAGCTTTTTAGATCTTCGTAACTCCAAGCAAAAACATCCCTATATTCCATGAAGAGTCATTTTGTAGCTTCCTTTTCTTTAGATGAACAAAATTTTCCAATGTTGATCAGTTTAGGATCATGAGTGTCTCTGATATTTACCCGTTCATACTCTCCAATGTTAGGTCCCCTTTCTGCCCTCTTATGCTTTATGTAGACATCATGTTTATTAAACAATTTTTCCAAGGCTACAAAGTATGGGGGAATGATATTACCTTGCAATTGAACTTTATCATTTTGATTCTTCTCAACATCAAAGCTTTCATGATTCACATTCTTGGATTCATGTGCAAAACTAGATTTGTCATTTTCTAGGAACAGCTGTAAGCTCTTGTCATCTTCAAAAACTTGCCAAAACTCCACATTGTTTGGAACAAAACTCGATACACAATTTCAATCTAGTATTTCTTATCCTTGAATTCTGGGTGGGGAAGTAGCAAAGAAGCAAAAATTGCTAGAAAATCAGCTTTGGTGTTCATCTCCCTTGGCACTACTTCAATAGAAAAGGCATCTAGACCTTCTATTTCATCCCAAACTCTGTTTCTATAGTTCTTTAACTTGTGATTTTTCATAGAATATTGTCCTTTAATTTTCCTAACAATGAGTTTTGCATCACCCCAAGCTCTCAAGATCTGTACTCCTCTTTCTTTTGTTGATATTATCCCCAATAACAAAGCCTCATCTTCTATAGTATTATTCATATTCCCGAATTCTAATTTGAAAGCCAAGGGCTCAGGTTCTCCCTTAGGGGGTATCAACACTACACCTACACCAGACCCTAAGGAGGCACAATTTCCATCAAATTCAAGTGTCCATATGCCTGTTACATCTTTGTCCCTGATCTTCATCTCTTTGTTCATCTAGAGCCTCTTCAATAAATAACATGTAGTTGCTAAATTCTAACTCTTGATAGAGGATCTGAGCTTTAAGATCATCTGATTTTAGAACCGTGAATTTTGCCTTTTCTTTGGGTTCTAACTTAACTTTCTTATTCCCAATAGGTATGACTGCTTGGGAGCAATCCAACTTAATCTCCCCTCTTAAGTCCTAGAAAAAACTCCTGCTTAAAAGAAGTCCATAGCTTGTTGGAATATCTACTACTAGAATAGTCGATAAGAGTTTCTTCTTTGGATGTGAGGCCAAGTCTACTTGAGCATCTTTGATTTGCCCAAGCAAAGGGACTTGTTTCACTTCTTTGGTGTTGCTTCAATTTGCAACCTAGGTTGCAAGCCTATGAGTTGCGAATATTTTCCATCATTGTTCTTCTTGGGAAAATTTTGATAATTTCATTGATAAGAATTATTGAATCTAGCTAATTATCTTTTTACTACTATTAATTCATTCGACAATTTTTGAATCATCTGATCAAATGATGTAGTATTACTAGAACTTCCTTTAGTTTGAAGTTCTCACTTCCATTTTCCCACAGATATCAAATCATCTTCAAATTCAATTGCCTTCTTTTGTGCATCTGCTAAATCTATGGGATGTGCTCTTCTCAAATCATAATTGACATCTAGAGGCATCACACTGGTAAAGAAGGTTTTCAAATTACCAATTGTAGGTCTATCAGCAGTTGGAATTATGCTAATAATCTTATTGAACTTGGCAACAAAATCTCTCATACTCATAGTGGATTACTTTTTAATTGAAGTAAACTATGTTAACAAGGCATGTTCATCTTCTGTAGTTTTGAACCTTGTCTCAAAGGTTGTTCTCATTGTATCCCAATCAGTTATTGAGCCATCATCTAGATGATAAAACCAGTCTGCTACACTCTCTACTAAGGTTTCCACAAATAATCTTATGACAACATCCTCATGCCCAACACCTAAGATGTGAGTAGCTGTGAAGAAGGCTTTGATATGTTCATCTGTAGTAACTGTCCCATCTCCTGAGAATTTTGGGAAATCCTTCCTTGAACTAGCTGGGAGGGGATGGTAAACTATTAGTGCTAATGGTCATATTGTTGCGGCCCCTGGAGCAGCCATGATTGTTCTGGCAATGTATGGTGGGAAATTAACAACTAGGGGAGCAGTAATTCCATGCAGGGCCAATACCTGACAGGTACAATGCAAAGTACTAGTGTCTTCATTCCTAACAGGGGAACGCAATCTACTTTGACTTTTCTTTTTGCCTGTTTGCTTTAGAACATCTAAGATGGGAAAACCAAGCTCTATAAGTTTATAAAAAATAGGGTCTTGCCCACCTTGTTCCTTGGTACTTCTGAGGAACCTTGCTTGTTCCAGGATGCTAAGTTAATCTTATCTTTGAGCTGCTTGTCTCAATTGTCTTTCTGCTCTTTAGATGTCCCTCCTTTGAATAATTCTTTCTAAAGCTTCAGCTCTCCTTTCTTCTTCTTCCAATATTTGACTAGCATTCCTGTAATGTTCAGCGTTCCTCCTATGTCTCTAAACAAATGTATAAAGTGATGAAACTATGTCTTCTTGATAGTCTTGAAAACCAAGATTAGGTTGGAGCATTGGAATAATGTTTTAATGAGGTAGTACCATTTTTCTTCATGACAGAGGCTTTTTAGTCAAGTGACTATTCATATCCCCAGCAGAGTCACCAAGAATATGTTGTAAACAGATTTTTTTTTAAAATTATAACTCTTAAATGCCCAAACTTGGAACAATATTTGGTTACGAATAGTTGAAAATCCACTTATGAATTAATTGCCTTTTCTCTGAATTGATAGGCACAACTCCCTAGAATAGATTTGCAATGAATTATGTTTTTCTCCTAAACTAATTCAGGGTATGTTCTTAACCTAAGAATAGAAGAGGTAGAACCAAGCTAAACCTAAATAGAATCTAACTCGGGCAAATAATTTTTTTTTGAATATCTAAACAAGTTCATGAATCCACACATCTTATGAATTCACAAAGCTTAATTGAGTAATAGCTAGTGCAGAGCTAAGTTAGAGCGAGGTTAATATGAATCTAAACTACAATTAAAAAACAAAGAGTGCTGAAAGGATCTCTCTTTGAATGAATAATGACACTACGTATCACATTCATTCATTATTTTGAAATAGGGGAATGAAACTCTGTTCTTTCCTCTCTTCAATTCAAACAAAAGAGAAAACATAAAACTAAATATAATAGAACTGGAATAGAAAATAATTGATATAAAAATACCGTTCAATTGTCTCTGCAACATAAAGTACTTCACACCAAAAATTTGCCGACCTTTTATTAATCTTTCAATCTCATACATATACAATTTTGAGATGACCGTTACAATGGAAGTTCAATCGGTTCATTTTCTCGAGATTGACAAATGGCAAGGCATCAATTTGTCACATTTCAATAATTACAAAAGAAAAGAAAAGAAAAGGCAGAATGTGAATCACTTCGACTTCTTCCCTTTTTCTACTTTTGCTCTGTAGGCCTTGGTGGCAACTATGATTGGGATGAGCTCTTCATGCTTAGGCACGTGGATATTGGTATACCTTAAGAGCCATTTGGAATGTTCTCTGGCTAACTCCTTTATAGCATTTAGTTGATTTGGTAGTTCCTCTGTGACCATGTGTATGCATCCACTAAGTGCCTACCCTTCCAAGTGAGCTCCTTCCTTGCACCTACAAGCACAAACAAGAAAACCCAAGTTAGATATGCATGTTCACGTTGGGTTCACCAATTGTAGGACCAGAAAAATGGGTAATATGCATAACACACTACGAGCAAATCACAAACTCAATCAACATGTATTAGCACCCACTAGTCTACCATGAAAGCCAAACTAATTAAGAAAGCAATAGAAACCCCCTTTTTCTTTTGTAGCTCCCATGTTCTTCTTTCTTCTCCAATGATTGTAGCTCCAATTCGCCTATAGTGCACACAAGGTTGAAGACAAAGCCTATGATGTGGATAATGCCATGAGAATACTTGAATTGTGATTTTATGAGAGAGAGAGAATGCAACATGCAAAGAAGTAGAGACTCAAAGATTCAAAGATTTGGACTTTCAAAACTTAAGCATTCTAGGATTCAAGGACCCAAAATGAGAGAAAGAGTGTTCATTTTATAATTTTCATGTAGGGTGAGAGCATTGGATTTGTCACCCATAGACATGCGATGTGGCAAGAGATTCCTATGACGCATATGATGGAATATGCCAAAAATAAGATTCTATGACACGCGAGAGTTAAATTTGGCTAAATGTGGAAGAGAATCTATGACGCGTCATAAGATTCCTCAACCCACTTAAAGCCAAGAATCTATGACGAATAAGCGAAATAGGGACATGCGTAAGAGGTAATAATAATTCCTATGACGCATATGACAGAATATGCCAAAAGTAAGATTCTATGACACATGAGAGTCAAATTTGGAAGAGAATCTATGACGCGTCATAAGATTCCTCAACCCACTTAAAGCCAAGAATCTATGACGAATAAGCTGAATAGGGACATGTGTAAGAGATAAGAATATTTGATTATGACAAATCTCAGCCAAGTGTCAAAGGAGAATCCATAAGGTGTCACATCCAAGTGTTATGATGATGAAATATTTTATGGAATATTTGAATTAAAAATCCTTTTATTCTACAAAATAAGAATTAGTAGAAAATGGAATTAATGATGGAAAATAGAACTTAGGAAATTATAAATTTCCATGGTTTGCAGATAATGAATCAATTAATTAATTTAATTAATTAATTGAGGATGATAATCAAAAAGAATAATTAGTGAGAATAATAGAATTAAATTATGGGTTATTTAATCCTATAGAGAAAATTAGTAGATGATTGGCCAAATTGATTAAATGAATGTGACCGTATCCTTTGATGAAAATGTAATGATGATGGATATGGAATAAAATGATGACTAGTAGACCAAAGCCATGGTCAAATTGATTGATAGATTGAAATTGATAACATGCCAAGGACACATGACATGAATTAGTTGATATGTAACATTTAACCAACATTGTAAATGCTACAAGATTGAAATTGATTGATAAGGTTTGATCATAATAACACTGACAAAAAATGTCAATATTATTAAAATGGTTGATGATGCCATGATCTGACATTGAAAGCCTCAACAACGTCAAAGATTGAATGACATGAATGATATTTTGACCTAGCACTGAGAGCCATGGCAGTACTAAGGTCAGATTGATAAGATTGATAAGTCAATAGGTTTCCAAGGCACTAAAAGCCACAACAATGCCTAGGAGTAGATAAATGATGATTGATTTGGGATGTTTGATATGTTTTGGGTTGATTAGGACCAATTTTGAGTGATTTCGAGTTGATTTGGGGTGATTTTGAGTTGATTTGAAATTGATGTGAAAGGGGATACAAATGACAAAATATGGTCAATTTAGCCAAAAGATCGAAGTTAGTAGAAAGAGAAAATGGGACAAATTAGCATGAAGAAGTGATGAGGTCGTAGATGCGAACCATTTTTGAGCATCTACATTTTGCCCCTCTTTGATACAATGTGATTTAGAGTGTTGTATCAAAGAATAACTGATGAGAAAGCCACAACATGCCCCAATAGAGATGATATATATGGGTGCCCCCTCGAGAAATTGACTAAGATAAGAATTTGATAAGTCAATTTATCGACAAAAAGAAGACAAAACCATAGCAACTGATGGAATGAAAATCAGAGCCAAAATGATGGAAAGATGTCAGAGCATGAGGGAAATCATTAAAAATGGTAGTATTTGGTCAAAGATGATGAGACAAATGTCAAACTGAGGTTGAACCAGGTGGAAAACCATAGAAAGTTGATTGACAGCGTAGGATGATGCAAGAATGCATGAATGCGAGATGAAGATGATTTGGTGAATCGGAAGACATGATCGTGGTGATGGAGAATGAGATGAAGAAGAAAGATGAGATGAGGAGATGTTAGTATGATGGAAAGACTTTTGCTTCTAAAAAGTGCACTATATGTCAAATGGAGCTTTATTTTGATATGGCAAATGGAATGCAACGCATCATGGCATAAAGGGCCAGAGCACAAATGCAAGCCTTTTGCGTAAACAAGCATGATGCAAACAAAGAATGACCTTGTCCTTCCTAAGGCATATGTACATGCCCCAGACTCTCAAAGGTACATTGTAACTGACATAAATAAAAAAAGATGACCATGAACCATCCTGGCCACTCTCATAGATCAATTTATATCATTGAGTAGCATAGGGACATGATCAAAGAAAAAACAAAGCAAAAATAAATCACTCACTAAACAGCGTGAGCCAACAGCTATTCTTGCCCATTATTACGTTCTTGTTAATGTTTTAGGTGTGTAGATAGTGTTCGACATGTTGATAATGTGATAGTTCTAGTTGTGGATTCAGTTGATAAGTTCATAGTGACATGTTGGATTGATTGTTGGTTCAAGTTGCACAGATATTGTGATTGGCATTGAAGCATAGTGCTTTGATTTTCAGTCTGCAAAGTGCAAGTGTTTATGCAAAAGGGGTGGTTATCCATAGTGAAAATGTGCAAAGTTTATTGCAAATTTTTGATGAGTTTTTTGATTTTTAGGGTTTTGTGGAGATATTTGATTTATTTTTTTAACTGATTTCTTCAGGTCATTTTACGATTTTTAGGTTTCTTTCAGGACATTTTATGACTTTTAGGGATTTTTTCAGGATCATATTTGAATGTTTAGGATTTTTTTCAGGACATTATGTGAATGTTTAGGATTTTTCTCAAGACATTTTATGATTTTTAGGGATTTTTTCAGGATCGTATAAGCATATACAAGTGTTAGCTCCAATCTGTTATGTGATAGGTCCAATGGATAGAAAGAACTTGGGGATATGCCCCTAGTTCAAATTCAAACTCATGCACCATGTAGGTAATATGCCCCCAAACAAGACGCAAACTATGTACGAAGGCCAATGACAGAGTGTGTGTGCAGACTGGTGATGCTTAGGCAAGGTAACAAAGGACATTAACCAGTTCGTGAGCCATGATAAGGAACCAAGGATGTCTTGTAATATGAAGGATATGATCCAGGAATGATGGAGGGGGAAAAGAAAAGATGGAATCCTGATAGATGGAGGAGCAATAATTGATTACACATGGCGCCTGTTTGCCAGGTTTTCATTTTTGGACGAAATTTTTCTCTTGACTCAAATTTTCGTGCTAAGATGCCTGCTTGCCAGGTTTTCATCAAGGCATCCATTTTTTTGCTTTTTTCATGACTTTTTGCTATTTTTTAAATATTTTTTCAGGACTTTTAGATGAAATCAAGAATGTCACTAACAAATGCTGAGAAGATATCTGTTGTTGGTGCTGCTAGCTGATGAGCTCTAGATCCATGACTGACCATAATTATGGAGGATTTGTTCCGAGTCTGTAGCTAAAATTAAACCACTAGAAAGGCCTCGAGAGATACCATTGTGTACCGTATGTAAGACAATGTCTACCTCTCGTGAATCAAAGCATCTAAGGATAATTGGGTCAATAGAAATGTCATGTGGGATGTCACTGATGATGACATATACGAAGGCTTGGTTGTTGGACAAATTTGGTAGCTGGATTTGGGGATAAACAAATGGATATAAGGGAGGGTTGGGAGGGTTGAGACTAATGACCTTCCGCATGAATGCTGATTGAGAGAGCTCCAAAAGACTTTGTGGCATGTTGAACACTAGAACACTAATATTCATGGCATCATATTTTTCATTTTGTATCCTTGGGAGCTGCTTAGCTTTTGATTTTTTATAGTCTAATGGCGCCTTTTGATTTTCACCAAGAGACCTATGCTTGCTATCATTTTCTCTTTTTGCTTTGTAGCTAGAAAGTGGAGTAGACTCCCCAAAGTATGCCAATGTGTTCTCTTTAGGAGAAACTGCTTCTTTATGATTTTCAGTCATAATGCCTTCAAAGTCTATTATGAGAGTGTCATCATCATCGAATCGATCAAAAATTGGAGGTCCACATTGGTCCCAATCCAAAGGTCAAGATAACTTGAGGAGATGTCATCACCAGTGTTGAATGGGCTTTGGTTGAAGGAAGATATATGGGTAACTAATTCAACTAGGTCATTGGGGTCATGCTCAGAGGCTAGGGGATTGTTGGTTTCAAGTGGGATATCCTCAGATGCCTTTTCATCGTTCAAAACATCCATAGTCTTACACGTAGGTACCATAGTACTAGGAGGACCTATTCGTAATGGTTTAAATCCAAGCCCCAAACTAGGAGGTTGTCCTTCTATAGTGATAGGTTCAATGATTCCTTGTTTTTGAGATCCAAGACCACTATAGCCATCATAGCCTTGTTTCTGCATGATGGTAAACCCAAGTCCATACTTGCTAGGAGATATCAAAGTGGGTTCTCATTCTGCTTTTGCTTTCTCAATACATACGGATGTATTCTCATTGATAGAAGTATAATTCTTTGTACTGATGGGAGAAAGTGGTGACTCCCTAATGTGAGAGACTTGAGACATACAGTACTCTCCACACCCATTGTCTTCAATCTTCATCTTTTCCTTGGCTTTACTGAGTAGTATATCAGCATCCACATACTTAGAGGAATTTGTGGGTTGTGCTTCATTGTTTGTTGGGATTTGGTATGCAGTAGCATCTCTTAGATTAGTACAAAACTGGAAAGGATCTGGATCACCAGGGATGGTAACCTCTACATTGTGATAGGAAAACTTCAAACATTGATGATATGTAGAAGGGACTGCTTTCATAGCATGAAGCCAAGGGCGTCCTAGTATCATGTTGCAATTCATTTCAATGTCTAGGACATGGAACAATGTGTCTTCAGAAGCTGGACCAACTTTGACAGGTAATGTGATGGTGCCCCTAGAGAAGCGTTCACCATCATCATAAGCTTTTATTGTGATTCTTCGAGAGGGATCCACATCATCTTCAGAATAACCCAAATTGTTGACAACCTTAAGAGTACAGATGTTCAGTCTTGCTCCTCCATCTATTAAGACACGTTTGACTTTGGCATTATGGATGAAGACTTCGAGATAAAGGGGATCATTATGATTAGGTTTGTCCTTAGGAATATCTCGAGGGGAAAAGGTGATATGTCGTGATGCAGATAGGTTCCCAACCATGGCTTGGGACTGGGCAACATCCATGTTATCTGGGACTATTGACTCTTTAAGGGCTTGCTCCAAGATCTTTTGGTGTTGGGGGGATGCACGCAGTAGGTCCAAAATGGATATTTGTGCAAGGGTTTTTTCGAGTTGTTCAACTAGGCTATAATCAGATGAAGTAGGAGCAGTAGGTCTAGATGGGGGTACAGGTCTAGTAGAAGCAGTAGGTCTAGCTGGGGCTCCAGGTAGGGTGATCTTGCTACGGCATGTAGTGACAGCACAATGAGGGTCTTTAGCCTTCAATGTGAATGTGGATATGTGAAAGTCAGACTCATTAAAGCAATTGATTGTGTAGTCATAGCCGGTATGTGTGTAATTCACATTATCTTGCGAGTTTGAGTTTGAACTTGAGTGTTTCTCTTTGTCATGATTACCCAAAGGATCTTTGAAAATAGTGTGATCAGAGTTGGATGCTAACAATGATGGATCAACTGTGATGACACCATCATCAATAAGGTCTTGTATTGCATGTTTCAGTTGGAAGCATGATGAAGTCTTATGTCCTTTGGTGTGATGGTAATCATAATACTTTTTGTCATCCCACCAATCAGCTTTAGTCAATGGTTCATCTTTGATTGGGGGTAGCTGCAGGAAGTTATTACTCAATAACTGTTGTAATGCAGTCGCAAGTGGTATTCCCAATGGTGTGAATTTTCTATCCTTGGTTCTAGGATGTCTTTTGTCTTGAGTGGAAGTCTCAGTTTTCTATTGTTGAGGTGTTGTTTGATTAGGAGTTTGTGAATTTGTATGGTTTACACCTTTCAAAGTCAATTGAGTTTGTGCTGTGCTAATTGTGCGAGCATCCACAATGCCATCATTAGTCACATTCTTGTTTTTGGAGAAAAATTTTGCCTTGTCATTAGACGAGTTGGTGTTTGTATTTTCTTTGTTTATCTTGAGGACTCCCTTATGGATAAGAGCATCTTCAATACTAGCCCCTTTTTTCATTAGTTTAGAAATGGTGCTTGGACTCTTGATTTTGAGTTCATACATTAAGTCTGGGACTAAGTTTTCAATGCACAGGTTTACTTGTTGTTCTTCAGGAATATCCAGTGAGCATTGACTAACTAGGTTTCTCCAACACAGTAAGAATGTGATGAATGATTCTCCTGCCTTCTGTTTAGTTGAGCACAAATCAAAAAGTGTCACCTCATTTGCGATGTTAAAGGCAAAGTGGGAGATAAAATTGTCTGCTAGCTCTGACCAAGATTTGATATCACTAGGAAGTTTGGAGTACCATTCAAGTGCAGGCCCACCTAGAGAATGAGGGAACAATCTCATAAGGTACGTAGGCTCATCACTGAGTTCGGTACATGAAGCACACAAATTTCGGATACGATCAATAGGGTTTCCTTTTCCTCGGTATTTTTCAAACCTTAGAGCCTCAAAGTGTCTTGGGAATGGAGGCATATATAGACTTTTATCGAATGGGTTAGGATGTAGGTCCCTTTTTGTATATAGAGCCTGTTTCTTTTGGACTCCCAATGCCTCGACTTGTTTGGAAATTTTTTTGAATTGTTGTAATAGTTCTTCATTGGGGTTTTGCATGATGGTCTTTCCTTCAAGTCTTTTGTGTCTATGAGTAGACTGTTTGCTGTGGCGAGAACTATGTCTACTTGGTTCTGAAATTTCTACGTCTGATGAGTTTGATGAAGTGTCTCTAAGTGGTGGAGGTATGTTGGCACCTCGAAGACAGAAAGGTCCTTGTTGTTGGGGTACTTGTTGTGGTATTTGATGTGGCACTTGTTGTGGGATTGACTGCGATTTTTGTACCATGTGTTGTTGTTGTGCCGTGTGTTGTGGTTGTTGTTGGGATACCTCTGTTGGTTGTATGTGAGACCACGTGCGTGCTTGTTGTTGTAGAGGTATTTGTTGAGGTTCTTGTGGCACATGTTGTTGTAACAAATGTTGCTGGTATGTGATTTGTTGCTCAAGGCATCTTTGGTATTCCAACTGTTGCTTGAGTTGCTCTTGTTGTTTAGCAAACATCATTTGTTGTTGTTGGAATTGTTTTTGATAAATTGTGTGTAAGTCAAGTGGGTCCACATGGGATTGCGTGTTAGGAATGTTGGATGTTTGCCCCACTTGTGGTTGTTGTTGTTGCGTTTGATATTGTTGTTGATATGTGGGATGTGTGTCAAGCGGATGTAGACTTGGTTGTGCCTTGGAAGTGTTGAGTCCTTGTACCATTGTAGGTCGTTGTTATTGTGGGGGTTGACTAAGTCCTTGAGAATTGAACGTCATGTTTGTATTGTTGTTTTGGTACCTTTGTGTTTTAGATGTTCCTACTTGCGACATCATATTGACTTGACTATAAGATGTGTCCTTGTTAGGAATGGGCATAATGTCAATAAGACTTTTCCTTTGTGCATCCATAGGGATGGTTGTACTTGATGTTTCACATGTTGTATTAATGACAGGCTCCATAGCATTTGATGCCATAACACTTGGTAAAGTTAGGAGCAAAGGTGTACTTTGTTGATTTGCCTCCAAAGAAGGTATGTCTGGCATCCCTAGAGCATGGGTCCCTTTAGGTGCATCTTGTTGTTGCATCATGTGACTAAAATCAAGTCTTAATCTTCTTTTGGGGTGTTTAGGGATTGGTGGTATTTCATCAAACAAAGGGTTGACATTGATGTGTTCAAATTTACTTTGGAGGATTTCAATCGTTGGTTCTTGATGGGATCTTATAGGTGCCATTATTGTGTTTGAAAACTCCAAAGGTTGTTTTCCCTTGTCTAAGTCCAAATTTATCATGGGTTGGATGTTTTCAATTGTTGTGTTGGTTTAATTTTTGGACCTAGGACCTTCCAAGTTTGGATTAAATTTGACAATTTCTTGAGCTGCCAAACGTTTGAAGTTCTTGCGAAAACTTTTGTCTTCACATGCCCTAGCCATTTCTTCATCAGTGATGCCATAATCAGTGTCAGAGTCATCACTTAGGTGTACAATACCTTGTTGTATGTTTGATGTGTTAGGTTGGCTGAATTCAAATGAATGTGATTGTTCATCTTCAGGGGAGGTTGGTACACTTCCTTCTCCTGGTGGCATTGGCACGAATATAGGTTCAAAGTCAGGACTCCATTGAACCATCCCATGTGTGGGGGAAGTTTTTGGATGAAATATCATGATAGGTGCATTGTTCAAGGTTTGTTGTGCCATAGCTTGATTATGAGGATCTTGCGGATACATATTCAAAGGGTCTGATAGTAATGGTTGTGATGCCTTGATTTGGTCTTCGTCAAAGGTTTGTTGGATTTTCTTGCTCTTTCTTTATCTTGTATGAGGTTTTGGTTGTGCTTGTGCCTCGAAAAACAAAGGTTGATAGAGTTCCTCTGGTCTCTGAGCTGCTTGTCTCCTAGTAAGTGTTGGCATGATACCTAAGAGTGCAAAGAGTGGTGGGTATGCAAGATATGAGTGTTTTTGGGATTTTTAAGTGTTTAGGAATGTTATGCAATGTGAGGAAATGCTAGATGAATTATGGTTTTGATGTGCAAAGTGAAAATGTCCTAGGGATGTTATGCAAATGCAAATGCAAGGTGATGTTTTGAAGTTTGACTAGAGGGGATGAAAATTACTCTAAAGTATGTAAAATGGAAATTAGGGTTATGTTTTGGACTTGTTAAGGGTGTTAAAGGTTGATGTATGCAAGGTAGATCATGTAAAGGATGATGTTCTAGGGTTCGCAATGGCATTTGGGACATGCAAAATGAGGGTAAATGCTCAAGAAGGTAATTTGGTTCATGGACAATTTGATAGGGATTGGTAGTGAAAATGATGTTAAGGATTTTGATCAATGCAATATGAATGGGATATACTACTAGGGTAGGTCAAAATGATGTTTGGCGATGCTATGACAAGGGTATATGGAAAGTTTTGAACTTAGATAAAACCTTTTGAAAGTATTTTGCCTAAGAGTTTAACCTTGTGATAAAGGACTTTGGATCTTGACCAAAACTTGATAAAAGACGAAAAGATCAAATTGATAAAAGATGAAAAGGTCAAATATCAAGACATAGATAAATTTTGACCAAAGAAAATGATAAGCAAAGATAAAAGGACTAGTCAAGATCCATTATCCGTCAACACTAGGAGATACTCTAAGACTTATACTTTTTCTAGATTTTTGACTAAATTCAAAGGTTTTGGGGCTTCAAAATGACGTTTTGAGGACTCAAAATGACGGTGATGCTAAGCGGGATGTCACAGAGAGGTAAATGGTAGACGATAGTGTTAGGGCCAATTTGGATGCTCAAAATGATGATTAGGACACTGAGAATGATGGATAAAGTGGTCAAGATGATGAATAGGTATGTAAAGATGCAAGGTGGTGAATGCAAAGTGCTGATTCTAAGATGGGAATGCAAAAACTAAGGAAAGTAAAATTGAACCTAAATGGATGCAATATGAAAGGTAATAGATACTAAATGCGGACTAAAAGGTGCAATATGAAGTCTATATGATGCAAGAATGAAGCCTAGACTAGGGTGAATGCAAGTGAAATCTATGCAAGTGTGAGATCTACGTTTTGCCAAGCACGTTTAGGAGCACAAGTCACCATGTTTTCCAAGGTTTGAGTGTGTTGAATAAATGTTTGCAAAGTTTGATAAAGGTTGAAATATTTTGGCAATGTGTGGTGTTTTGACAAGTTCAAATGATATCCAAGGTGTAAATTTAAAAGTTTGGCTTTTATCTTGATTATGTTTTACACACACACAAGACACATTAAGAAAAGAATTACTATTGTAAAAGTTAACAAACACACCACAACCTAGGCTTTTAGGACTGTATCCACTGAATTCCTACTTGAACCGAAGTTCAACCGCGCTTATCCAGAGCGGACAACCTAGGATCTTGGCACCACAGGCTCCCCCTTACAACGCACTCAATTCTTGGGGCTATCAAGATCCACTTCCCAAGGGGCATGACTTCCCAAGGGATTGTTGCCTCTACTAAGGACCACGAGAATGTAGGATATCTTCACGGGCATGGGTGACCCCTTGAGCCAGTGGATAGAAAGGATTTTGGCCACTAAAACATGGTTTTTAGTACGGGCATTCCATTCGGCAAGTTAATGATAAACTTCTGCAGAAGGTCTCCCAACCCCGAGAACTAGGGTTTGATGCACCACAAGGGTACTAGAGGAGAGCTATCACGCAAGAATACCGCCGATACAGCTTTCACCATAATCAAATTTTATATAGCGGCTGGAACATTGACCTGGCTTTGGCCCGTTACCGCTCTAAGGTCGTCCCTTGGCATACCCAATATCGAGTATCTTGGTCCAAGGCAGGCCTCCTCTAGAAGTTACACGAATTTCTCTTACACCCAAGATCCACGAATGGCGAGGGGAGAGGATACGTCCAATGCAACTCCTAGGGATCTAACACCGTAGACACGCCAGGCAGAAAAGAAAAAGATTCTTTTTAAGCACCAAATGAAATGTTATCTAATCTAGGAAATCCACACACATAGTTTTGAAAGACACACAAAGTCTTCGACAACGTCCTGCAAAGCACACATCAGTAGTTTGTTATGATCATATCTTCATCCAACGATCGCCACATGCTGCAAATAGACCATTAGTAACACAAAATCACCTAATCTATGTCCTAGAGAGTGATAGGAGCTTGAAATGTAGATTTTGATTAGTGCATGTGCTTACTATGAACCTAGGTGTGCTTCGATAGTACAGATCTAGGTGTGAAAAGGAAGAGCAGATAGTCATTATACCCTTTCAAGTGAGCTCCTTCCTTGCACCTACAAGCACAAACAAGAAAACCCAAGTTAGATATGCATGTTCACGTCGGGTTCACCAAATTTAGGACCAGAAAAATGGGTAATATGCATAACACACTATGAGCAAATCACAAACTCAATCAACATGTATTAGCACCCACTAGTCTACCATGAAAGCCAAACTAATTAAGAAAGCAATAGAAACCCCCTTTTTCGTTTGTAGCTCCCATGTTCTTCTTTCTTCTCCAATGATTGTAGCTCCAATTCGCCTATAGTGCACACAAGGTTGAAGCCAAAGCCTATGATGTGGATAATGCCATGAGATTACTTGAAGTGTGATTTTATGAGAGAGAGAGAATGCAACATGAAAAGAAGTAGAGACTCAAAGATTCAAAGATTTGGACTTTCAAAACTTAAGCATTCTAGGATTAAAGGACCCAAAATGAGAGAAAGAGTGTTCATTTTATAATTTTTATGTAGGGTGAGAGCATTGGATTTGTCACCCATAGACATGTGATGTGGCAAGAGATTCCTATGATGCATATGATGGAATATGCCAAAAATAAGATTCTATGACACACGAGAGTCAAATTTGGCTAAATGTGGAAGAGAATCTATGACGTGTCATAAGATTCCACAACCCACTTAAAGCCAAGAATCTATGACGAATAAGCCAAATAGGGACATGTGTAAGAGGTAATAATAATTCCTATGACGCATATGACAGAATATGCCAAAAGTAAGATTCTATGCATAACACACGAGAGTCAAATTTGGAAGAGAATCTATGACGCGTCATAAGATTCCTCAACCCACTTAAAGCCAAGAATCTATGACGAATAAGCCAAATAGGGACATGCGTAAGAGATAAGAATATTTGATTATGACAAATCTCAGCCAAGTGTCAAAGGAGAATCCACGAGGTGTCACATCCAAGTGTCATGATGATGAAATATTTTATGGAATATTTGAATTAAAAATCCTTTTATTCCACAAAATAAGAATTAGTAGGAAATGGAATTAATGATGGAAAATAGAACTTAGGAAATTGTAAATTTCCATGGTTTGTAGATAATGAATCAATTAATTAATAAAATTAATTAATTGAGGATGATAATTAGGAAGAATAATTAGTGAGAATAATAGAATTAAATTATGGGTTATTTAATCCTATAGAGAAAATTAGTAGATGATTGGCCAAATTGATTAAATGAATGCAACTGTATCCTTTGATGAAAATGTAACGATGATGGATATGGAATAAAATGATGACTAGTAGACCAAAGCCATGGTCAAATTGATTGATAGATTGAAATTGATAACATGCCAAGGACACATGACATGAATTAGTTGATATGTAACATTTAACCAACATTGTAAATCCTACAGGATTGAAATTGATTGATAAGGTTTGATCATAATAACACTGACGGACACTGTCAATATTATTAAAATGGTTGATGATGCCATGATCTGACATTGAAAGCCTCAACAACGTCAAAGATTGAATGACATGAATGATATTTTGACCTAGCACTGAGAGCCATGACAATACTAAGGTCAGATTGATAAGATTGATAAGTTGATAGGTTTCTAAGGCACTGAAAGCCACAACAATGCCTAGGAGCAGATAAATGATGATTGATTTGGGATGTTTGATATGTTTTGGGTTGATTAGGACCAATTTCGAGTGATTTTGAGTTGATTTGGGGTGATTTCAAGTTGATATGAAATTGATGTGAAAGGGGATACAAATGACAAAATATGGTCAATTTGGCCAAAAGATCGAAGTTAGTAGAATGAGAAAATGGGACAAATTAGTATGAAGAAGTGATGAGGTCGTAGATGCGAACCATTTTTGAGCGTCTACAATAGTGAATAGATGTATTGTAGGCTTGTTTGTTTAGACTTGGGCTTGTAGATCGTTTATGTGATTGAATAGTGGGAATCTATAGTCTTGAAATCATGTCAATATCAGTGAGATATATCTCAATCTACCTTTAGTATGAGATGAGTTAATTGTTTTGGAAACTTATAAAGATATGGTGTTGATAAAGATTCTGGAGGTGTAGGGTGATGGAGTTGTTGTGTGGTGAGGTGAGAGAGGTTGTTGAGTAGTTTTGTGAATGTATAGGTAGGGACAATTGGAATAGGTGAGAGTGGTACAAGTAATAGGCCATCACCTAGTCTCTAACCTTGGAGAATCCTAAGGGATAGCATATGATATGCTTGGTTGCCTTGGAAGAAGCCTTAGTTGCAGACTTAGTAAGTTAAAACATAGTTATCACCTCCATACTTGCATTACTGCTTAATGCATTCAAAATTCAATATTAGTTACGACCTTCAAGAAGGGAGTAATTAGCTAGGTAGTTCTAGAGGTCCTGTGTAATATCACCTGAAAGTGACGACTTCTTGGACAAAACATACTAGACACCTTTGAACAGGGGTTAACAATGGCAAGTGCAAAGGGAAAATTTCAGATGATGTATGACTTGCCATTTTTTGTGTATACAGTGAATATGCATTTGAATTTATTAGAAGCAAATTAATTTAAGGAAGCAGATATAAATGGATAGCATACCACAAATTTGTCTCAGCATGTTAACATTTTGTTGTGCTAAAAGCAGCTTTACATTTTCCCATGAAGTTTTCTTTTATCTAGTGTGTCATATTTATGGAGCCTACATCCTTTCACTTTAATTGATATTGTTGTCTTTTTCAAAAAAAGTGTTTTCTTCTTGTTTCTCACTTAGATGTGCATTGCCCTATCTCACAAAAAAATTCAAAGCATTTTCTGTGCAGAGAAACACTCTAGCATATGGGAAACTACTTGAAAAATTTTAAACATCTATGAAATCTCTTAAGATTATAAAGTACTCTCCTGGTACCTCTTGAAGTCTCACAAAGACAAAGACAGTAAAACTAAACATAATCATATCATTAACACTGAACGTTGATTTGATTTTACTGTAGTGGTACATCTACAAGCAATAAAAGCTAAGGCACTAGTGAACTAACCTGAAATGCCCCGGTGAAAGACCACCTTAGCAAATTAATCATAAGTCGTGGAATGACAATAGCCAAAATAGGCATAGATGGCCTGTATTTCACAATCAACCTAAAAACAAATATCAAAAGTCAAAATTCTATTTGATATACAAAGCAAAGGGGATATAATATTGAAATTATGCCTAGTTTCTAAGAAACATTTATAGTAATCATTAAAAAAAAAGAAAATTATGGGTACCTTACAGCCCGTCTTGATGATGTGAAAACTACAATAATAGATGCCTTCACTTTGATTGTTGAATGCACCTAAAAATCATATATTCTAGCATTCATATCATTGGATTAGTGATTAAGGTCTTGAAGAAAATAAGAAACAAAATACTAAGAACAATTTTTTTACCTTTGAGCTTCCAATCATTGGGTAAATGGTAGAATTCCCAAACCCGTGTCATAATGAGGATTTCCTTATTGAATAACGTAGCTGCCCTACAACTCCATTTCTTCGCTACTCTACTCTTTTCAAGGTTCCTCTGCACTCTAAGAATGTATAATAATCTTCCACCATATGTGTAACTCCGACCAAGCCATTGTCGCAGTTTTGTAGAATGTTGAATCACAATTTTTTTCATATGACAATATAGGGTATCCACTTAATAATAAGGCAAAGTAAAGTAATAATAATAAGGGACTAAAAGAGAGAAATAATCAAATCTTGAAGGTGCCTTGAAGGAACAATTCCAACAATAACTCGTTATAATGATTACTCTTCTCAAACAAGAGAAAAGTGAAGGCAATAAAATATTCAAGCCATGGATGTTTTACACCATGAGCATAATAGGAAAAGGGAAATTTACATAGATTAGGCTAGTCTTATCAATGAGTGTATTCACAAGAAGTCTATTATGCACATTGACAAATTTCACATGTCACCTTATTTGGTTTGTGCATTCAACAACTTGCAGTAATTGTGATATCCCAACATCCTAAAATTAGTTTGACAAGTAGATACAACTTGTCTCTTGTACATAATTTGTATTTTATAATGAAGTAATAAACATGTGGCGATTGATGGAGCTTGGTAATCAACATTATATCCATCATCATGTAGGCAACATGACTATGATTCTATTTATAAGTGACCATAAATTCTCACTTGTAAATCCCACCATAACAATTGGCTATATGATAGACTGATGGCTTGATGATTGGTTGTAGTAACCATAATCTTGTAATCACCATCATAATATACATTTCATTTAGTAATCCAGTTGCATATGCAAAAGCCATCACCTTGCATACATCCATCCATGATATATCACACCATCAACATCCTGCCATATATGTATGCACCACAATCATCACTGTCATGCCTACATAACAATAGTAGTATAATAATATCATACATACATGCATCCAAAATGACGTAATTGCATTCATCATTCAACCAATAACATTCTTTGTCATACAATCATGCCACCACATCAATATAGAGCACCTTCCTTGTATATGATCATATCACATCAAATTGGTAATACATCATAATCACACTTAAAATATTCTATAATTATCTCTACACGACATAGCTACACATTATGACATGATTAGTATGGTAATTAGTCAATGATTGATTGTTATGATAATCATTGCATGATTATTATGGTAACCATTCAGAATAATCATCTACTGAAGATAGAAAAGATGGTTTCTCTAAAATGTGTGGGAATAGTTAGAAAGATGAGAGTGTTGAGCTTGAAATTAGCACCATGAATGAGAATATTGCTAGTTCTGAATTTTCTAAATTGTGTAAGAGCGATATATTTTCCAATGATACATTATCTACTCTTCAGATGTCAGATGGTGAGGAAAACAGATTTTTCTTTAGGACTCCTGATATAATTGGGATTTTAGACCCCAAAAAATGGAAATCTTAACTAGCAATGCAATTATTTTAGTAACTCCTCAGATGGAGTCAAATGGGAATGATGAGAAAATTAGGACTTTTGGGCAAAAAAATGGAAACATGGATGAGAAGATGATGGAGGGTGCTAAGGAATATAGCAGTGCAACTTTATTGTCATCTCCTTGGAAAGGGGTTTTCACAACCCTTTGAAGGCCCGTGCAAGAGGAAACATTGGATAACATTCCAATGTGTGGTGGGGGAAAAGTAAATCATTTAGTAAAGGCATTTGAAAGTTTGTCACTACTTTTAGATGATGGAGATATAATGGGTCCTCGGGTAAATAAATTATAACTATTATAATGGTTTACTATATTATGATAATTTTATTTCTATAAATCTAATGGAAAAATGTAGACAAAAGAAAATTCATATCTGTATAGTCATTACCAACTTATAAATATTACTTCTCAATTGATCTATTAAAATAATTCCAAAGAATGAAGTAACCTAAATCTAATTTGACATTTAAACAAAAAATTGGATTTAACCATTACAAGGCTATCACTCCATAGGCACATTGTTCACTTAAGAAGATTGTAGGGGGTATGGATGTTGCAGATCAGATGCTTTCATTAGGATCAATGCAATCACACCTTCATGTTCCACTACATGCATTATCAATGACAGAGCTATTGAGCTATAAGGTAACTTCAGATGAGATAATGCAAGACATCATGATAGAGGTAGAGGATGGTACTTGGTGTCCAATTATAATGACACAAACTTACTTAGGATAGTTTTGGGCTAGAGCATGTACACATGCACACTTTACTTGACAACAATATCATGATCTTAGGTTTTTTGGGTTTCTACAGGCAATGATGATGTTTGTTTTGCTCCATGATGCAATTCCTCCCACCCCTCAAATACAAATCTCTATCAACAAAGAACAAGTCACATGTTGGTGCTTTGATATCATATTGGAGTTGATTGTTGAATCCCACAGTTCCTAGAAATAACTTGCAACCAAAACACTCATCATATGAAGAGAGATAAGAAGCAGATAATGCGCGTTCAACTTTGAAAATTGATTTGATGCAACCAAGTATTTGATTTTGCATTGAATAGAATTAAATTGGATGATTAAAATGGTGAAAATTGAATCCTTATAGAGAAAAAAAAAATCCTTGATGAAATCCTTGGCAAGGATTAAATTTCTTCAGAACAATTGTCCTTATTTTATGCTCTGTGACAAAAAAGCACATCACCTTAAATAGAGAAACAATTCCAAATTTAAGGCAAGTATAATAAAATAAAAGGAGATATAATGAATAAATCAATTATGTGATTTTTTAAATTTTACCGTTGTTGATTTTATAACAGAATTTAAGACAAATAACAAAACAAGAATAATGAACACAAAAACATAGAAAATACCCCAGGGAAACCCTCCAAGTTTTGCCTAAAATTATATCAATCTGAAAACAACGATAAGCACTCCTCTAAAATATATCTACAGACAATAAAATATACTTATATGATATAATCACTCAGCACAGAATATCGAACAGAACAAATAGAGTGCAATATGCCCTTTTACACAAGAGTTTTACTTAGTTATGAAGGGTTGAACTCTTTAGATTGGTTGCAAGGATATAAAAAACTATTACAAAGTAAAATGATATATTGAACTACTGCATCTTACATGAATTCCTCCATGTCTTTTTGTGATTCCTACTGTCAAAATGATACAACAAAAGATGACAATAAGAATACCTGCTACGATGACTGTGTTGCTTCGACTTCAGCAACATATGAAGCAGTGACACAATATAGAGATGACATTAACAATCATTTATTTAGTTTGAATATGGAGAGAAATATCTCCTATGACTATATCATCAAAAACTATAACATCACCTCATCTTTTTGTTTTGTTGATTTCTAGGGTAGGAGATTATGGAGAAATAAAAAGAACATATGCTAAATAGTAAATCACGCAAAGCTAACAAGTTTCCATTACTTTGACAGATGTTCAGGAGTAAGTACAAATATTACAAGATTTGAGAACTTAGAACCATTTTCAGCACTCATTTAACTATCGAGAGCATTCACATTTGAAATAATTTTATATCATCTTTACAGAACATTTTACAAGCAATGCACAATCCTCAAGTTTGCCTACCAAGCACCTCAGAGGCGTCTTTCTTGGTTTTATGATGGCGATGACTCTCATTACAAACATAGTTATGTGTTTAGTTCTATTTTAGGCTCTCTAGGCCATAGAAGTGCACAATAACCATGCTCATGCAAAGGAATGACTTTAGTGATTCTCTTAGTAGCCAATGACAAATTAATTTATCCAGTTGATAAAGTTGACTAAATATTCTTACACTGACTCAAAAAACTACTTGGTAAGATATATCTTTTATTTCATATTTCTAGATCATTACTATGGATAATGTTCTTAATTTTATAAGACAATAGCAAATGCAAGCCACAAAAGGCATTTGATTGATGCATGGAATATTGTTTTGAAATCTGACTTACCTTTTTAACTTGTGAATCTTTTCAAATTTTGAAATTAGAAGTTAGAAAGATGATATAGCATTAAATTTGTATTCTGTAGTTTGCATTTTCACCCACATATGGACTTCAATCGAGGGATTTAAACATCTCTCTTCTTGGGTTCTAACATGTGAAGAAATAAGGTTTTGAGACTTTTGACATGTAAAAGGTATCTTTCAAATTACAATAGTAAAAATCATAGTGAAGTCAAACTCTGAACATTAAGGATTAAGGGAAGCCAAGCTTAATCAATCCCATAGTTTGTGAGGTCGAAACAACAGCTGCCATTACTATAGTGTGGATCTTCTAATAACCTTACACTACAAGAGGGCTTGTTTTATGATCCTTGAGTTTGGGATATGAAAAGACAAACCATAAGCCAAAGGATTGTAAGTAAAAGGTGGAAATTACTAAATCATGAATTCTAAAATTTAGTACGACTAATTTCCACAGTCTTATTTATGATAAGATTTTTTGTTTGACAATCCAAATTTTTGCCTATTTGTGGGAATTTATGGCTAATTTTAGGTTACATGTGGTCATGACATTGGAATAAAAAAGTAAATAAGTTATTGATCTTAGCTTGGTTGGTATATCTCTAATATTGGAGGTGTCTATTTGAACATTTTTTAATTACAAATTGTTATTTTTGCTTTCTTAGCTCTGTGGTGAAAGATCTAAACTTCTGTTGAGCTTTTGGCAATTTACAATTAAAGGGCAGGTTAATCAATTTCATTTTTAAGGAAAATGATGTGTTCATTGCATGCCTTAAATAATGATGCCAACTCTTATGAGTAAAAAATGATTTGATGTTCTTGACAAACATTTTAGGATGTCACTATATGCATTTTTGTTCCTTACAGTGATGATGTTAGATATAGTAGATTTATTTCTCAAACTAAGCAAGATCAAGCAGATAGAGGTTCGATAAGAAGAATTAACGGGTAGGCCCCTCACATCTACTCAGTTCTTACACAATCTATCTTAAGATGATAATAGCTTGAGTGGTGTTTGATTGCAAGGTTGTCTCTATCCTTATAAATAGTTTCATGCTTGATAGTTGACCCTTAATGGATATCTGCTAAATGTACAATAGCAAGCTAAATAATGTTTAGCTGATTGTAGAAGAAAGCCATCAAAATTACATGTTTAATCAACAAAAGAAAAGAGCTAGCACTAAATAACCACCATATGAGGGAATGATGATCTTAAATAACATATTTCATGCCACAAATTAGGGTTTTGTCTCACCCCTCTGTGCAAATCAACTTCCAAACATCACTACAAAAACCACAAAAAGACTTACCTCAAAAAGCTCCCACAACGATGCAGACAAAACCTCGTCCGACCGATGCAAAATATAGTTTATCCTTATTTCATTTCACCCAAGCAAGCCAAAGTACCTAGGCCAAACCTTTGCTGCTGTACCTACCATTAACCTTTCCCTTGAGAAGGGAATGGACACAGAATTTGCTGTCTTTAATATCTACATTTTGATAGCTTTAAGGTTTTAGGTAAACAATGACAAATGATGAGCACTTTAAAATTTGCATTCTATGTTTTGCTTTGTATTATTGTATTTTCAAAGACAAGGAGACATAGGAGAAGTGAGGGCACACACTAACTGATTCTTCATAAGTTGGGCCCTATTTGACTGAACGACAAGCTAGCAATGGAGGGAAGGAAACATAACATGTCACAACCAAAGCTTTATCGATCTCAAACTGACATAACATTTTTTCTTCTTTTTTTGTTATGAACCCGAGTTGGTCGAAATCTCGACCAACTCGGGCATAAAACCCTAATTTGGTCAAAATTTTGACCAACACGAGCATAAAAATAAAAAGAAAGATAAAATTATAGGCCAATATGGCCTTTGGTAAAAAATTTTGGTAGAAAAACAAGGGGAAATGTACTAATGTTTACTACATTTCATGAAAAAAGTGCTCTCCCTATAAAGGTCGACTAAATCCTTCAACCTGTTTATTTGAATGCAAATTGAGACAATATTCATCATAGTCATGGGTTTAGCCTTGTATTTCTCATATTCTATTATTTTATCCTTCATTCTCTAGGCTCTTCTTTCCACTATTTTGGACTCCCTTGTGGGAGTCTTCATTGGAACTTTTAGGTCCATTCTTTCCCTTTCACTATTTTGAAAATGCTTATGAGACCATTAAAGATTTTGGAAAAACCTTATCGATTTGTAATAGGTTCATATGTTTCCAGGTGTTGCGGGTTGAAAGCACGTTGTTGGTGCCTCCTATCATTCTTTTGATCCTCCTAGGCCCTACTAGGTGGACGCTATGCTAAATTTTCTTTCCCATGTCATGTTCTATCCTGTTGGTTCTCTAGTCGAGCCCAACACGTACCCTGAAACCCTAACCCTTAACTTTGCATCATGTTCCTCCTCATTTCTTCTAGTACCTCTTGTCATATAGAACTATTACATACAAATTAAATATAATCTAAAAACAACAACAATCAAATATTGTAAAAAATTAAAATCATTTAATCTCACTCATTATTAAATTTGACCATACATTTGAAATTTCTCTTTAAAAATGAATCTAATAATTTTTGTTCAAAATCTAATATTAAAGCACAAAGCAATTAAATATATATTTGAGATGGAACCCTCTTAAATACAAATAACCTAAAAACAAAGTGTAAACCTAAAAATAATAACACCCCTTATTATTTTATTTTTCACAATATAATTGATATTTTCTACCATATATAATGTTGACCTTTTATAATTATTTTTACAAGATAATAAAACATAATCTCAATTTTTTATAAATACTTTTAAGCTTATAATTATTATTAAAAGCATCTGGCTACATAACTCATTAGTTATGTAGGATATTTATTTTTAAAAAACATAAAGGAAAATAAAAACACAAAATTCTAGTGGATTAGTCTCCTCTCAAGAGGCTTAAACTTAACCCACCTTTAGATCACAAAACAAAAAATAATTTAAAACATGTGATTTCACTCATTATTCCATTCCATGACATATTTAAAATTTCTTAGAATTTTATATTTGAAACACAAAGATATTAAACAAAACTAAGATTACATTAAGGACACTCTTTAAGTACAACAATACAAAAAAATAATTATTTTTAATCTAATCCGACCCACTCTTATTTTGTTTTTCTCAATATAAGTATTATATTCTTCCATTTTTGATGTTAATCTTCAATTATTTTCATTAAATAACAAAATATAATCAACTTCATATGAAAATGATTGATTTGTCCAAGTTGCTTTCATTGGAAAACTCCCCCATATACTATTTTAGACTTTAAAATCTTCTTTTTCTTCTAAATTAAATTTTAAAAAATTAACTTATAATTATATATGCATACAAGTAAGAGGCTCAATATATAGGGTAACTAAAAAAGAACTACTCCCATTCTACAATATAGAAATTATTATGATATGTTTAATTTTGTAGAAATTAAGATTATCTTCTTGTAATACCTCCCTTCTTCCAAACTTTAATAAATATTTGTAACCTATGCAACCAACCTATTTGTGAGATGATGAAGAACATATAGAAGGAAAACAAGTACACAAAATCCTAGAGGGCCCAATGTAGAGTCCCCAATAGGGAACAACTTTCTCCACCACTCACACTAAGATAGAAAGTCCCTTTCAAAATGACCTTCCCTACCATTCAATATGGGGAAAGCTCATAAAAATCACAGTATATATTCAGTCAATGGTCAAAAAGATCCTTCCACATTCTGTTAAGTAACATCTGACTTAAAGGGAACTTTTCAACACTTGACAGAATCGTGAAACCAGCACCTCATAATTACTTCCATAAATTTTTGACCTTTTTACCCCACGAGAACACTATCATTATATTCAACCTACGGTCAAATTACCATTTTACGGCATCTGACGGGGCCGCATATTTTCCCGTCTTCCGACGCTGATATTCCCGTTAAACGACACGTTTTCCCCGGCGGTCATTTAGTTGAGGAACCATTCAATCTTACAGTGAATTAACAACACGTCTACTTCGTTGTCTGATCGTCTTTCATCCACATAAATACGACCCACCCGACCACGCCAGAAGCATGCAGAAGAGGGATATACATTGTATATACGGCATTGAACAGAAGCCGCATCACGCGAGGACGATATTGCATCCACTCTGAGTACTAATTACCGTCCAGGCGCGTTTTGGGGGTGACCCATTTCAATATTTGGAACACCCACTTCGGATTTCAGGGCACCCATTTGGGATTTCCTGGGGTGTAGGCGTTTAATTACATGTGTGCATTGGTAGTGATTTATTCTCAGAAGGATTCGAATTCAAGGACAGTTATTGAAACCCCGTTTGTGTTTAATTGGTATGCGAAGAGCTGAAATTGCTGGGTAATGGCGGGGGATGAAGAGAATAACAAGATGAGTTTTTTCGATTGGGGACCAATGCCCAGCCCTACAACGCTGTTTTCGTCGCTTTTGGGGGACGAGTTCAATTCTCGGCCGTTTTCACAGTTTTTGTCAATGGATTCGCCAATGATGCAGGAGCAGAGACTGAAACCATTGTCGCCGTCAAGCCTTAATTGCAGAAGCAAGAGCATCAATCAAATTGATCCATTTAATGTTTCTGTTGATGTTATTGCTCTGACTAATACTACTGTGACAGCTACGACTAATTCTGAATTAACTGGTTTAGGGGATTTTGGACAGGCGCCAAAACCGGCTACTAAGGGGGGATTGTCTGAGAGATTGGCTGCCAGGGGAGGGTTTAATGCGCCCAGATTAAATACCGCTCGGTTTAAGTCTGGTTCTGCTCTTTCTTCGCCAAGTGGAGTTAAATCTCCATTA
This sequence comes from Cupressus sempervirens, assembly GCA_028749045.1. Lineage (NCBI taxonomy): Eukaryota > Viridiplantae > Streptophyta > Pinopsida > Cupressales > Cupressaceae > Cupressus > Cupressus sempervirens. The sequence continues at coordinate 794,589,236 of CM053783.1, read as the reverse complement.
TTGACCATTCCGCCTGGTCTCAGCCCTACTACCTTGCTGGATTCTCCTGTTCTGCTTTCCAACTCTCAGGTATGAAGTCCTTTTTTATGTGAGCATGTTACGGTAGATAGACACACACCAGTGCTCGACAGTGCCTTTTGTTCTTCGCCGGTAGTGTTTTTATGAAGAGCAGAATAAAGTAAATCAGACAAGAATTTTATTACAGGATGCCATATGATTCTGCGAAGTTTGTGAAAATCCAATTTAGTCTACTTCCAGTTAGGGGTTGAGATGACGGATTATTACATCTACATCCGGTTCGGCTATATCCTTTGCCCGAAGCTGATTGATTTCTTTTTTCCCTTCTCTGTTGACAATCATCTTATATATTTTTCAATTTTCAGCATCCACAGTGGTTTTGTTAGCTAATTTAGTTATGAACAGATAGAAAGGAAATAAGAGATGAAATTGACTTATAGGCATAGAAACACCCACACATAGGTTAATTGACTATTGTCTCCGTTCTTGTTTGATGCATCTTTATCTAACGTATACCGTTTTGAATTTAAATAAAAATTATCTTAGGGCTGAATGTAACTCTTTGGAAATATTAAGAAATGGGCATTTTAGTTAGGTGATAGTTCCACTCAGGGATTGAGTTGACAGACACACCTTAGGTTTGTTATCGACGGGGAAAAATGAAATTGGAGGAGAATTAGATATAGAATTGCTTCTCATTCTGAAAATTTAGGAAACGCTTACCTAATTTTGTTTAGCCACGTTATCTGTTTCTTTTGTACTCATTTCTGACGAGTAAAGTGAAGGGAGAATCAAAAAGAAATTCTATTAAAAGGTTGCGAATGGCTCTGAAAATTTGAACTACTAGCCAATTTAGCTTAGTTTTAGTTAGGATTTGAAATGCCAATTAAACAACTAATGCTTATGTCAGCTACATGTTCTGTTTAATGCCAACAACGCTTCTTGTGATAAGTAATTTTCTTTACTTCCCCTGCACAGCGTCAATGTTGTTTTAGTTTATTAGGTTTGTTCTGTAATAGTAATAAGGAAATCAAAGAGGGAAGAAGATTATAGGGTTTCTTAGGACTCGGGAGTAACTAAGTATTGATTTGTCTAATTCAGTTGTATTTGAGAGTTGAAATATCAGATGTTCACAATCACATCTACACTCATGTCAGATCTCATCTCTGTTTGAGCTGACATGCCATTTTTTTTAAGGTTAAAACCTTGTACATTTTAACCTGTTAAGCTGCAATTTTTAGTTTTGGAGGGAGTATCATAAATCAGCAAACGGCATCAAGAGAAGAGTTCTAACACACACTTTTATTGACCCACACCCATTTTAGCTGCTAATATTTTGTTTGTAGTTGATGGATCAAGAAAAATTAGATTTTAAGTTTGCATATGATTTTGCGAAAAGAATGGCCACCTTAAATTAGTTTCAGATAGGGATTAAGATGACATACACATCTTAGGCTTGATTTTAATTGGCAGAATTTAAGAAATGCTTCCTCAGTCAGTTCTTATCTGGGGAATAACAATAAAAAAACAATAACATTGTCAGTTATGTCCTCTTTTCAGCCAATAGAGTATTTTGAACTTTCTGATAAATCAATATTCTCTTTTTTGCTCTGTTTAGTGTTCTTTTACTTCATACTGGGATTGTAATGATTTGATAAAAAGGACATCAAGGGAGAGTTTGAAAGGGCTTAGAAACTATTAAAATAATCTTTATGTTTCTTTTTAATGCTCACTATTGTATGTTATTATATGTCTGTAAATATTATAATGTTTCTAATATTTAGGTGTACTCTAGAATAGATTGTTTCTATTCTATTCGACTCTCCTCTTTGTATATATAGATCATTTTGATCTCTGATTAATTATCAAGTATTCTGCCATTTATGTTTGTAACATGGTATCAGAGCCTTATACATTATTATTTTGAAAATTTATAATTTCTTTTGAAATTATCAATGCATAAATTTTTCGAAATTATTTTGTTCTTTTCTTGGTGCTTGTTCTAAGAAACCCGCCTAGGGTTTTCGGCCTAAAGGAAAAATCCTGAATTCAAGTTTGTTTGCAAATCCCAAATTTGGGTTTGTCTGAAAATCATCTCCCAAAATCGCGTTCATTTTTGGCGATCTCTCTGCTCATGTCGGATTAGTAAAATCGACTAGAAAGATCACGTTTTCAGCTGCTGTATCTGGGTTGTTTGGTTCCTTTTCTTCAACTTGCGACTGAGAAAACAAATTGCGTCTTCAATCCTGCACTTATGCCTTTTTTTCAACTTGTGTCTGATGGCTCTGGTTTTTTAAAAGACACAACATCTACCATTATTTGGAGGTCATAGACTATTTTTAAGCAACGTCGCAATCTATAATTGTGCACTGGGAAGCAGAATTGGCCGTTTTTTAAAGTAATCCACCCTTTTGTCTGCAAATGTTGACCTCCTTAGCTGTCGACGAGGGTTTTCCTCGATACCCTAGTTTTTGACCTCGGGAAATTTTTCTGATCACATATTCTTGGTGGTTTTTTTGAGATCTCAAATCGGTCTTCATCAGATTTTTGTGGGTGCCTCAATTTTCAAGCCAACAGATCCGGATTTCGACAACATTTTATTTCTGGGTTTTTTCAGCTCTCTTCTGGGTACTTCTCCGATTTTTTTGGGTCTTTCATTTTCTCACCTCGAAGTTTGTGCCATTTAAGATATTCACATATTATGAGCATCTTAATCAATAGCATCAGAAGCAAGCCAATGCTGCCCAACACTCAGAGCAGAAAGAATCTATCTACCATGCCTTTATGGCCAGCATACCTGTAGATCATGTGAAATCTTCTGCCTGGTACATAAATTCCGGTGCCTCTTGACATTTCATTCACAGGCGTGATTGGTTTGTTGAATTCACTCCTTATTCTGCCTCAGTAATCTTTGGAGGCGGTGAAGAATACAATATTGTCGACAAGGGCAATGTTCAGATTCAGTCTGGAGGAAAAAGACTCATGTTCCTAAATGTATGTTATGTTCCTGGCATGAAACATAATCTTCTGTCTGTTAGTTAGATTATAAAGCACTCCCCTCAGTTGGATGTCGTTTTCAGTTGAAATAAGTGTTCAATTATTGATCATGCTTCTCGCACTACACTTGCTAACGGTCTTGAAGATCATGGTATTTATAGGCTTGTAGATTTAGGTGATTCCCTTGAGCGTCCCTTCATTGCCAAATCATCTACTCTCAACAGCCTTTGGCATCAACGATACAATCACTTGAACATTCAATATCTAGCACAACTTGTTTGGGATAATTTATTCCATGGCCTACCTAATATCTAGACCCAGAACCATCACATTTGCGGAGCTTGCCAAGCAGGGAAGCAACATAGGACACCATTTAAGGATTGTGAATCATGGCGGGCATCTAAAGTACTCCAGCTGGTCCACATTGATGTATGTGGTCCTATGAATACTCCTTCTGTTATTGGGAACAAGTACATCTTACTCTTTGTGGATGATTTCAGTCGCAAAATGTGGGCATATTTTCTTAAGCAAAAATCAGATGCTATTCTTGTATTTCAGCAGTTTAAAGCCCTAGTAGAAAAAGAGTCTAGTTCCCCCATCCGTTCTCTTAGGACCGATAATGGGGGGGAATTATGTTCTTCTGCTTTCTCTGCCTTCTGTACTAATGGCATTAGACGTCAGTTCACACCTCACACCCCTCAACAAAATGATGTTGTAGAGCGTCGAAATTGTACCATCACAGAAATGGCTAGGGCTATGCTAGAACATAGAAATGTTCTAAGAAAATATTGGGCAGAAGCAGTATCCACAGCTGTCTACCTTCTTAATTGGTCACCCACCCTTGCAGTTAACCATAAGACTCCTGAGGAAGCCTGGTCTGGTCGTAAACCTAGGATCAACCATTTGGAAGTTTTTGGCTCTCTAGCATATGTGTGGATTCTTGATGCCAAACACACTAAGTTGGATTCCAAAAGCCAAAAACTCATGTTTACAGGATACAGCCAGACACATAAGGCCTACAGACTGATTGATGTAAATATTGATTGTTTAATCTTCAGTCGTGATGTTGTGTTTGATGCGGAACTTAGACTATTTCCACTCTTTGCCTCCCTACCGCATTTCGAGATTTAGCCTTCAGCAATCTCTGACTTGGGTTCTTCTATTTTATATGAGTCATTTGATGCTATTGATGCACCACCTTAGCCACTTCCAGATAATATAGCTCCTGCTCTTGCTCCTCATCCAACTATTCCAGTAGCATCTGATATTGGCTCCTTAACTCTTCAGCCAAAAAGGTGGGCTCAAACAGTTAGTGATCTTTATCCTGATGAACGCATTGAGGGTAGAAACTCCAGAAATAAGAGCATTCAGCACAACACAGTTAATATAGCTCTTATGGCCAACATCCACAGTATCCTTGAGCCCCAGACATATGCAGAGGCCAAAGGAATTCCAAAAGGGAATAGGCAATGGATATTGAGCTTCAGAGTCTTCAAAAGAACCACACCTAGGTTCTTTCAGATCTCCCTCCTAAGAAGAAACCCATTAGCTGTAAATGGGTCTATAAGGTGAAGTACCATGCAGATGGTACCTTGGACAAATACAAAGCCAGACTTGTTGCTCGAGGATTCATCTAGCGTGAAGGCATTGACTATGAGGAGACATTTGCTCCGACGGCCAAGATGAGCACTATTCGCATTCTTCTTGCCATTGCAGCTCAGTATGGGTGGAAAGTTCATCAGATGGATGTGAAGAGTGCTTTTCTCAATGTTGAATTACAGGAAGAAGTCTACATGACGCAGCCCCCAGGTTTCAAGTTTGTCGGTTCAGAACCAAATGTAGACTACAGAAGGCCCTCTATGGTCTTAAACAGGCCCCTAGGGCTTGGTACATAAAGATTGATCAGTACTTGGTTACTCAGGGATTTTAGCGTATGTCATGTCCCCAATTTTTGGTGACAATTCGATTTAATTAATTTAATTAATCTGGTTGTCCAAGGACGACTAATTAATTATTTTAATTAAATAAATAAAAATTAAAAGATAACTCTATATTTAATAAAGTGACTTGGATTATAAAAATATTTAATAAAGTCACTTGAGGGATAAGATCTAAAAAGGTTCTAGAAGTCTCTGGAGAGGATGGAGGGAAAAGAATAAATAGGCACCCCGGGGCTCCATTCGAATCAGGCAGTTGATTATCTCTCCTTGATTTCCAGATTGTGATTCAATCACAGGTGCATTGTGGAACCTAGGGTTTCTGCAATTGTCACAGTTGGCCATTGAGAACGATAACTCTCAATTGGTACGCAATTTTGAGGGTGTGAAATATCATCCGAATTATTGCAGATTGGAGGTGACATTCAGTCATTTCATCAGAGCGTTAATTGGGGCCTAAGGCCAAATAATTACATGGAGATGGCTGTAGTATAGAATGGTTTGTTCTTTATCAGCCAGAATTAAGGAAGAGAATCCATCCGTATTAGCGACGATTGGAAACATATATATGATTTCTCATCTCTTACGATTTTCCTAAAAACCCTTTCAGCGAATTCAAAGTCGAGCACCCTCCAGCAGATTTTGATACTTATCATCGATGTGCCAGGTTCATACATTACAGACGACATCAAAAATTGCATAAGCATTTAAGGTTCAAAGAACGGAAGACATCTTATCAGCAAGCATTTCTGTTTAATATTGGAATCAAAGTCTGGACTGAAGCTAATACCAATGTCCTATTATAAGGTGACACCATTGGAAACGAGTAGGAGGTGGAACCGATTTGAATGAACTAGAAGCCGTTTGAATTCTCTCGAGGTAGGCATCTTCTTTTCATTGTTTAAAGATCAGTGAAAATTCGTAGGAAAAAGGGAAGTCGTGGGTTTATGAAGGTGAACTAACCTCCGCTGCGGCTCTAAAGACCTGCGCAATTTCAAGCCACCGCTCCAATATTAATCCGACAGTAATCCTCCACTGTCTCAGTGATATAATTTGCATTGTCTTCGACTACGGGTCACACACAAATCTCACACTTAGTTGGCGGCTTATTTTGCACAGAGTACGGGGTCCCTTCTAAAGACAATTTGAACATTGTTGTTGATAGGGTAAATCCAAATTCGACTCCATTTGTTAGCTCTCACAAGCCGAAAGCATAATAATCTGCATACAGGTTAACCACTTTCACCACAGGAGGAACCCATACGCATCAAACCGAGGTTGAAGACTGTTAAGCAAGCAAGGTCGATGGTATTACGAAGGGATGAGGGAGTTTAAGAAATCAGCGGCAGTACTCCATATGAAGTTCGCAGGCCGAATTGTCTCAGATTCTTTGTGTGGGGCATTATCATTCTCATGTCGAGAGGCAACCGTTTTCTTATGACATACACTAGCATCACTTATTAGTGTGATTCATATAATTGTGTGACGCGGGTTTTGTAACGGCAGCAAAAGTATCAGGGCGATAAAAGAGACAAAAAATCTCTTCTACTATATCGCCTCATCATTATTATTATTCATTCTCATAACATGCTTTTCCACATGGTGCCTTCGTATATGATCAAGCACTCAACTCTGCATATTAGAAGTATTAAAAAATTCCCTGTGTGCATCTACAGGATTTTAAAACAGGAATATACCTTTATTGCTTGCTAACTGTTTGACGGAATGTCAAACCCTTGAAGTTTAAGTTTTTGGTGCTTAAAGAGTCAAAAATACCTGCCGGGGATATTTCAGTGGTATCAGAGCCTGTTTGCAAACTATTTGACGAATTGCCACGGTACAATATTGGGATTTAGTGACCTTTATAGCTAGGGTCATTTCAGTGGTATCAGAGCCGGTTTTCTTGCCATCCTGTGGGGTGAGAACCGACTTACATGAGTGATCAGCACTCTACTTCAACCAAGATGGACAAATACAGCACAAAGTCTCCGAGGACACAATCTCGGACAAGCAATAGACGCAGTATTCAGAGTCAGAAGTGTGGAAAGGAGGACTATTCAGGTATTCAGGATGAGCTCAAAAAAATCAAACATAACATGTCTGAACTGTTGGTTAAACACCACCGTATGCTTGACAGGCTGTCCGTCCCAGCTAAGGTGAATAAATCAACTGGATTCCGTTTTGACAAATCTTCTCCCAAAGCGTTGACTGATACAATGAGAGATGCTACTAGGAACCTTAATGAGGAGTTCGAGAAACAAGTGTGCAACCAGTCAGAGGCTTCAGTTCGGTCACAGGAAGAAGTGGTGAAGGATATTACGCTGATGGATAGTAACTGTCAACTTGACACTCAAGTTGAGACAGTTGAATACGAGTTTCCCAAAGGTGATGTCTCATGTACTCAGGGTAGTTTGGTTTCGACAAGCAATGATTACAGTGAAGTGAGTTCAGATGATGATGAAGATGTCATTGTGCATGGTGATGAGATACCTGGTGAAAATGAGCAGACATCGAGCATTTATCTTGCTGACAGAGAGTACCAGGCTCAGTTAGATGCTTCGTCACATAAGGATGAAACTGGTAGTACTTCACATGATTTGTCCAGCCAGCTGAAGGTAAGCAAAGATAGTATTGTGGCTTCTTTATCTCATCATTACAGGATGCGGGAGATGTTAGAAGAGCACATCCAGATGATTCAGTTACAAGGAAGACATAAGGGAGTTCAGGCGAATTCTTCTTGCTGTGACTTACATGCAATTGGTGAAGGAATGGGAACGACGAAGTTGAGCTATTTTCATCTTCTATCAGACCGTGATCATCTTCTAAGCCTTGCCAAAGACTATTCAGATGCCTTGAGGAGGAAGGAGGAGGAAGTTGTCAAGCTTTCTTGCGAGCTTGAGGACACTCGAGCAACTTTGGCATTACAGGACTGGGAGAGGTATGGAAATGAGCATGGCATGGAGCTAGGCTTAGTTGCATCTTACATGCTTGACATTCAGCTCCCTGCGGCAGAAAGATCATATATGGTAGCTGATAATGTTACGAGTTCATCTTGCATTCACATCTAGGATACAAGGACAATGGCAGACAGAACATCCGATGTTGGTATTAGTTTTTATACACCGGTATTGGGCTTGGTTCATATATGTAGACGACCCTTCTTGCTGAAAGGTGTTGAAGATTTTTCATATTTGCCAGTGTGTACGGATGAGTCCCAGGATCATTTTGGCCTTGATGACATCCAGGAGAATGAAATGGACAGTTTTGAAGACACAGCTTCTTTGTCAGTTTCTTTGGGTACAGAAGAGCTTGATAACAGTACGACAATTTTTGACAAATTGGATATTGATATGGACCTTGGAGATGATTCACGAGATATGGATGTTAATATTGAGGATACTCCTTTAAGAGCTCCAGAAGAAGATTGTTGGAGACAGTTCAGCCAGAGCCATCGTGTGACTAGCCAGTTGAAAGTTAGTGAGCGAGACATTGCTATCGCTTGTGAGCATTTTGATACTGCTCGTCAGTTGTTGGCTGTTACTGGTTGGGGTTCTTCTATGACAGATGAGTCCAGCGGTGGTTACTTTTCTTTGGCAGAGATTCATGCCTTGCGTGAAGCTGTTCGGATATTGAAGCAGGATTATTTACGATTGGTAGCCGACCGTGATCACTTGGTTGAGTGGGGGAGTACAGCATATGAGGCACTCTTGGATCGTGAAGAGGAGGTGAGTGAGCTTTCCCAAGAGCTCATAGCGACTACTGAGGCGTTAGAGGACACACGGCGAGATCTACAGAAGTCGCAGTTTCAATTGAAGGAGGTGACCGTGGAGTTGGAGCATTTGCGGTCAAAACCAGCTCCAGACCCAGTTCATTTGTCTATTGAGGTAGATGACGGTAAGTACACTCCTACAGTTGTTTTTGAGGAGCTTATTGTTGAGACTGACACACATGTTCAGGGTTTGGAAGAAGTTGGTCTTAATGAGTTTGGGATACCGGTAGAGTCAAGTTTCCAGATTGATTCTTCTCAGATAGTTGATAGTGTGGTATAGCTGAGTATGCCACCCTTACAGGAGGACCAATTGTGGTGTAAAGGGGAGTATGTTAATGTTTCCTCATATAATTTTTACTGCACTGAACCGTTCATGGAATATTTGCTGGATAGTGCATGTGTTCATTTGGACTCGCATAAAGTGACGGAAGGTGTTCTCATCCAAGATACTAGTATTATTTGTAGATTGGTTGAGAAGATTATAGGGGTCCTTTCTACTATGCTACCTCACAGGGATCTCGAGGAAGGGTTTGTTGAGCAGAATGCACAGGATCCTATCCAGCCTACAGTCACTTGGAGTCAGAAAATGGAGCCATCTGTTGATTCCCAGTTCAGTGATGATGAGCCAGCAGCAGAGTTTGGAGGTTCTTACCGGCATTATATGGTAGGGTACGCTCATCATTGTTCTTTTGACACAGAGATAGAAGATTTTATTTCACGCAGATGTAGATTGGCTCCAGTTTCTTATCATCCATTAGGGGATAGATTGGCACCATCTTTTGAAAATAAAACTGGTAGTAGCAAGTTACTCGGCCTGCATCATCGACACGCCCGGAGCAGTTTTTCAGAGATTGGATTTGATGGCAGTGATTCAGGTGCCTATGGCTGTTATCATATCTACAATGCAGTTGGGTGCAGGTGTCATTTTGACAGGGGTTTGAGTTTTGATAGAGTTGATGTTTCAGTTGGCTTGAGTTCCGCAGAATGGTTTCTTCTACTGACATCTACAGTTGGTTTACAGATGATTTCATCAGAGTTGTTAGTTGTTTGGATGTTGAGTACAGTTTCTCAGCCACTGGTACTGATGATTTCTCCACGGGAGTATGATGAGGATTGGGATGATACACAGATTTACATTTGGGATCCAGGAAGACTGATTGGTTCATGGTTCAGCCATTGCTTGGGGACAAGCAATTTCAGGAAGGGTGGACTGTCATGTCCCCAATTTTTGGTGACAATTCGATTTAATTAATTTAATTAATCTGGTTGTCCAAGGACGACTAATTAATTATTTTAATTAAATAAATAAAAATTAAAAGATAACTCTATATTTAATAAAGTGACTTGGATTATAAAAATATTTAATAAAGTCACTTGAGGGATAAGATCTAAAAAGGTTCTAGAAGTCTCTGGAGAGGATGGAGGGAAAAGAATAAATAGGCACCCCGGGGCTCCATTCGAATCAGGCAGTTGATTATCTCTCCTTGATTTCCAGATTGTGATTCAATCACAGGTGCATTGTGGAACCTAGGGTTTCTGCAATTGTCACAGTTGGCCATTGAGAACGATAACTCTCAATTGGTACGCAATTTTGAGGGTGTGAAATATCATCCGAATTATTGCAGATTGGAGGTGACATTCAGTCATTTCATCAGAGCGTTAATTGGGGCCTAAGGCCAAATAATTACATGGAGATGGCTGTAGTATAGAATGGTTTGTTCTTTATCAGCCAGAATTAAGGAAGAGAATCCATCCGTATTAGCGACGATTGGAAACATATATATGATTTCTCATCTCTTACGATTTTCCTAAAAACCCTTTCAGCGAATTCAAAGCCGAGCACCCTCCAGCAGATTTTGATACTTATCATCGATGTGCCAGGTTCATACATTACAGACGACATCAGAAATTGCATAAGCATTTAAGGTTCAAAGAACGGAAGACGTCTTATCAGCAAGCATTTCTGTTTAATATTGGAATCAAAGTCTGGACTGAAGCTAATACCAATGTCCTATTATAAGGTGACACCATTGGAAACGAGTAGGAGGTGGAACCGATTTGAATGAACTAGAAGCCGTTTGAATTCTCTCGAGGTAGGCATCTTCTTTTCATTGTTTAAAGATCAGTGAAAATTCGTAGGAAAAAGGGAAGTCGTGGGTTTATGAAGGTGAACTAACCTCCGCTGCGGCTCTAAAGACCTGCGCAATTTCAAGCCACCGCTCCAATATTAATCCGACAGTAATCCTCCACTGTCTCAGTGATATAATTTGCATTGTCTTCGACTACGGGTCACACACAAATCTCACACTTTGTTGGCAGCTTATTTTGCACAGAGTACGGGGTCCCTTCTAAAGACAATTTGAACATTGTTGTTGATAGGGTAAATCCAAATCCGACTCCATTTGTTAGCTCTCACAAGCCGAAAGCATAATAATCTGCATACAGGTTAACCACTTTCACCACAGGAGGAACCCATACGCATCAAACCGAGGTTGAAGACTGTTAAGCAAGCAAGGTCGATGGTATTACGAAGGGATGAGGGAGTTTAAGAAATCAGCGGCAGTACTCCATATGAAGTTCGCAGGCCGAATTGTCTCAGATTCTTTGTGTGGGGCATTATCATTCTCATGTCGAGAGGCAACCGTTTTCTTATGACATACACTAGCATCACTTATTAGTGTGATTCATATAATTGTGTGACGCGGGTTTTGTAACGGCAGCAAAAGTATCAGGGCGATAAAAGAGACAAAAATCTCTTCTACTATATCGCCTCATCATTATTATTATTCATTCTCATAACAGGCTTTTCCACATGGTGCCTTCGTATATGATCAAGCACTCAACTCTGCATATTAGAAGTATTAAAAAATTCCCTGTGTGCATCTACAGGATTTTAAAACAGGAATATACCTTTATTGCTTGCTAACTGTTTGACGGAATGTCAAACCCTTGAAGTTTAAGTTTTTGGTGCTTAAAGAGTCAAAAATACCTGCCGGGGATATTTCAGTGGTATCAGAGCCTGTTTGCAAACTATTTGACGAATTGCCACGGTACAATATTGGGATTTAGTGACCTTTATAGCTAGGGTCATTTCAGCGTAGTCCGTCAGACAGTAATCTGTTACATTTGTAACAGAAAACCTTCACTCCTTTTGTTCACATCTGATAAACCTTGTACAGATGATTAGAATATTGTGTATTCTCCTCTTGTTGCTGTTAATGCTGTCATATTTGGTAGGATTGTTAAATATTGGGAAATATGCAATCAAAGGACAATTAGATAATAGAATTTCTGCTGAAAATTGTGAGAAATATTGATCTTAGTTTACCTTGACACATCCCCCATCTCTATGTTAGCCAGGGTCTTCAGTTTTAGGCAATATATCATATTCTGATGGGTAAAACACAAGGAATCAAATAATAGCTGGATCATAGGCTAGCTATTGATCTCATAAAAATTAAGAAATGCCCAACTTATTTCAGTTTTGCTAAGCCTACTGGAATCAGCACCTCACCTCAGTTTCAATCAAGGATTTATATTGGGAGGTTGACTTGGGATTGGGAAAACTAAAGAAATCCCATCTTAGCTTATACTTCATCTGGTGGGTAGATTGGTATGACTGCTATGAGGTACCAACAAGAAAATCAAATTAGATATAGCAAATAGAGTTATTTGTGATTCCAAAAACTTTAAGACGTGCCCATTTCAGCTCAGATCCAGTGAGGTGTGAAGATGATGAACACCACATTTGATCCCATCTCAGACATGTCCGCTGTTCTCTCAGATGCATTATTTTCGGTTGAGTAAAACATAGTGCTTTATTCTGTATGAGAATGACAGCTGTGTTAGTGTCATTAAATTATTATTTATTAAAAAGAATTGAAATTATAGTACCTCGATTCTTGTTTCTTAGAAATTTGAGGAATATCTATTACCTTAAATTAGTCATAATTGATGGTTGAGGAACCAGAGTGGCCAGGGTTGCATTTTCAAGCTCCCATCTTGGTCTCAGGTAATGGTTGAGTTGCTAGAGTTGTTGGGGTGTGGAAATGTTAAAAGAAATCCACCTCAAAATGGCTTCAGTTGTGTATTAAGTTTATCTGCTGTTTTAATATTATGTCACAAGATTTGCATTTGTGTTTGAGTTCTTCAAAGATAATATGCAGAACAAATTTTTTGGTGATAAAAATCACGAACAAATTTGTGATTCAATTCAGTACAATTTCTAAGATATTAAGATTTAAATATAATTATATTAAATTTATAAATGTTTAAGTTTAAATATATTATTGAATCTAAATGTATTCGAACCTAGTATTTGAATGTCTAAAATATCAAACTAAATAAATATAAATAGACCCACCCCTGCTGATAAGAACAAATCCTCAGCCTGATGTGCTGACTGTATGGTCCGATTTGCTTTCTGTAGCATAGTTGGAAAACTGAGACTCGGCACTTGGCAGCCCAAAATAGGACTTTGACTCAGGACTTGGCATAAAACTTGGGAAAGGACTCAATGCAGACTTGGTAGCACAAAATAGGAACTCGGGACTTAGCGAAAAACTTAGGAGAGGACTTGATAAGGAAGAAAACCATAGATCTACAGAAAAAAACAAAAAAAATTAATGCATTAAGAGAATATAAGAGCCATAATTCAAATATTACAAAGAACTTCCACTGTTTACTAATATATCTAATAAATTACGTACATGGAATAATAATAAAGATGGTAGTGCGTACCAAATATGGGAGTAAAATATATCTTTATTGATTAAAGGCTAGTGGCAACAAGAGTGGTGGCAATGGTTCCTATTTTGCAAACTCAAAGTTGTTGTGTGCTTTGAAAATCAAATGGAGTCTTGGGGGCAACAAGCGTGGTCAAGAGATAGCACCTCTTGTGGTCTGGGGCAGTGGTGAAGAAGCACGCAAAAGTCTCTGATAAGGACTTGTGAATCCTGACCCCAGAGACTCGCAAGTCTCAGACCAGGACTCACCCGGACTCGGCTGGCAAGTCCGTGGCACTTGGCCTGCCACAAGACTCGTGAACCATGCTGAGTCTGTAGCGAGTCCCATGAGTTTTACAACTATGTTCTGCAGTGCTTGTCAGGTGTGAGTCTAGTTGCAAGTCTTTAGTTGTAGGTAGGGAGGGCGGGCAGATTATTATCTATGTAACATGCCACATGCAAGCAGTTAGAAAAGTCCAGAAAATTTGGTTTCTCTCACGCACCCACCTGGAGACCCATGCCTAGCAGTTAAACTCCACTGAATCCTTCCAGCAGGATTGCTTCCTGAAACATGCATAGTCCCCTATGGACAGAATGAGACCAAACCTTAAGGTAAAGCCACACTCTTCCTTGGTTCAGTGGACGAGGAGGAGCCAAGAAGTTTGCTTGAGTTGATTCTATTATTTGTTACAATTCATTCTTTACCTGTCTTCTGCCAACCCTTACAAAATTGTGATGATGAAAGGGTGATTGCCTGTGTACTCTGTAGAGTGAAGATAACCCTTGTAAAAAATGAAAATGGAGCAAAGAACTATTTTTGTAGACTAAGGTGGTGTTTTATAGAAACAATGCAAAATCCTGAATTAAAATTGTATTTTAACAAATTCAAAATGCGAAGAAGCCTTATCTATTTTGGTTTATCATGGATTGCTTCATAAAATTGTTTGTAGTTCTAGAAAGCTCAATTACTCTTCGCATTGGTAAGCATATAATGGACAAAGGCTGATTTTATGGCCCTTTCTAGGCACCGCCTTCAAGGCAGGAGATGCCACCTTTAAGGGAGGAGATGCTCAATGGGTAAGGGTTAAGGCATCTTCTCAAGATCACCCAGGACGTTGCAGCTCTCCTCGGTATTGTGAGGCTGCTGCAAAAGTAGGCCATCAAGATTGGGGGAACTTGCATGCCAATTGAAACTGGACTCCAAGGAGCATTTCATCTGGATGTTTAGTGTGTCTTGGTTTTTCTGAATGTGTCTGCTTCTGTTTTGGAACAAATTTTAGAGTGGGTCTAATTTCTTTTATATGGGAAAGGTAGCAAAAGGATTAGAAGTTTATCTGAGGTCATTTCTGACCATGGAGTTTTGTAAACATTCTATAGTGGACAGGAAGACTGAGTTTATGGTCTCTTCTAGGCACCCGCTTCAAGGTAGATGCCTAATGGGGGAGGGTTAAGCTATCTTCTCAAGATCACCCAAAATGTTGCAGCTATCATTGTCAATGATATTGTCCGATCACTGCAAAAGAGAGCCATTAAGATTGGGAAACATGCATGCCCATTTAAACTGGACAGCAAGCAGCACCCCCAGCACGAGATTGAATGTAGCTTGATTCTTTCTGAGTGAGGATGCTATGTCTGCCTATCGTTTAGAACAAATTTTACCGTGTCTTATTTCTGTGGCCAGGAAAAAGGTAGAATTATTTTTAGAAGTTTTATTTGTGGTCAGTTCTGGTCATGGAGTTTGTTACCAGCTGCAATTCTTTGCATATTGGGAAAGTTTGGGTTTGGTTCAATTTATGTTTCAGGTCTTCATCACAGCAGCCAGGTTTGCACTTGGCATTGCTTCAGTCTGACTGAAGAGTTGGGATATTAATATATTATCCTTTGTGTGGGAAAAATCTTATATAAAATCATTGGAAAAATGCTAGAACCAAAGAACACATATTTCTCATTTCATACTAAATATGGTTCACAGACATTAAAATTTAAAATATAGAGCAGCATCTAATAAATAGGTAAATTATGGTACCTAGCAACTTCTTGGACATCCATGTGCTTATCAAATTTGAGAATTTAAACATATGATTTTATGTTCGAGTTCAGATTTAATTCAGAAATAAATACAATAACATTTTCATTAAATAAGGAATTCATCTGAAAAGTAAATACCATGGGAACTAATCTTTTACATGAGGGGCCACTGAAAGTGAAAGATATCAATGGGTGTCAAGAAACCCTTAAAATGGCAATTTAAAATCACTTTATCTGCTGTTGGGCATAGAAAACTCCACTATAAACCATAAACCAAGTTTCTGGTTTCATCTTGTGTGCTTCTGTATTGGAAGTTTAGATTAATGTTTTAACTTTGATAAAATAATCATTAAGTGAGACATATATGAGAAAATTGTAAATAATATGATCAGTGAATCATTCACATTTGGAGGGGGGAATCGAGATAAGAACGAGTGATAAAAACAGGAATTAAAAATCATCTCGCCTGCTTTTTGGCATATAAGACTTCGCGCTTCACTGTCTAGGTGATATGATGGTCAATTTAAATCCTTTTACAAACATGATAATAAGAGGTGCATATTTTTTAATTAACTGAAGGAGATTTAAGTATAAATGCTCTCATACATTTGAGTACAATGAATGTGAATCTTATGACCACTTTAATCTGGCTTAAGGAATCCAAATACGGAATTTTGATAAACGGTTTCAAACAAGGTTCCAACAAAAGCATTAATTGAGGCCGTGGCTCCATGTTGGAAGTTTATAGTGTAAAATAAATAAAAAATAATGATCATGAAATGTTGCTTATGCAAAAAGTAAATAACATGGTAAGTAAGTCATTCACATGAAGTATTACACTAAATTATGAAAAGACGATAAAAATTCTTACATTGGGAATTACAAACCATCTTGCATGCTTTTGTATGAAAAATCACCTATAAACCAAGGACCTGGTTCCATCCCAGAAGTTCTGATTTAATGTATTACAATGGAACATTACACTATACTTCATTCTTAGGAATAGAGGGCTGCTCCGAGGCACACATTTTTATTTGGATGAAGATCTTACCTTTTTCCAACAAGAAGATCAAAGAAGGGAGTGGGAAAAGGTGAAAACAGCAAGAGGTCAAGGGAAATGGACCTCGTTGAAGCATGGGAAAGCCCAAATCAGTGAGCATTTCTCAAGGGAGAAATAGCAATTAGGGACCCCACAAGACCACTTAAGTATTGTAAGTTGGAACTGCAGAGGTTATCCATGGAGAAGAGGTCCGGGGGTGGGGCCCATAGTGGAAGAGAGGGATATTATCATCCTTGTAGATACGCATGAGCATGATGGTTGCAAAGTACCAGTTTTTGAAGGTTACAAGAAAATTTCAGTTTGGAATAAAGGGAATGAGACAGGTAAAGGACATGGAGGGATTACGGTGCTGATTCATGAGGAGTGGTGTGGCATTGTGAAATTTGGAAAGGAGGACCCAAATAAACAGTTTATTTGGCTGCAAATATCAGGGAACACAATAAATTTCAGGCTGGCTGCTTGTTACTTTGCTCCACAAAACTCAAGTTTTACAAGAAGAGGAAGCTGGACAGCGAAGATCCTTATGCATCACTGAAAAAAGACATTTTAAAGTTCAGCAACACCAGAGACATAATGTTAGTGTGGATGACTTTCAATGCTAGGACAGCTAACAATCAATCCCTGCAGCTGACTGACAGTGAGGAAGAGGCAAATAACCCTATATGGCTAGAAGAAGACAACAATCAGCTTTGGAAGAGAACCTTCGAGGATGGCAAGGGAGTTGTTTGACACTTTGGAACTGAATTACTGGGGTTGTGTAGTGTGTTTGATATGGTGATTTGCAACGAGTTGAAGAGTTAGCCAAAATCAGGATGTATCACGTGTAAAATGTATAAAGGCCAAAGTGTAGTTGACCATGGAATCTGTTCACAAAATCTTATAGCTGAAGTGCTTGAGTTTAAAATTGGTGTTTGCCCTTTAGAGTTGAACCTTGATCACATGCCTTTTTTTTTTTGGTGGACTTTGCCTCAAACAGCCCACGATATCAACATGACTCTCATGCATAAAAGACAACTGGCAAAGGCAAAGGAAATATCATTTTAAATCAAGAGAACAAAGTCATTTTCAAGGCGGTGTTGGAGCAGCAACTCTGTGAAAGTAATAATCTTTTGGTGGATGGCAATTTCAATGAGAAATGTGAACTGATTCATAGCAGCGTGCTGACCTTTAGTAAACATAATGCTCTAGACACGTGCAAAAGATCAAACAACAAAAAGAGGGCTACTAACACTTGTCCGGCTAACCCATGGTATGATGAGGAATGTAAAGCAGCAAAAGATCTGAAGGGAATGAAACAAACAAAGAACTCAAGAAATGGTATAAAAAATTGATTTACACAAAGAAAGAAGAGTATGTCACAACTAGAAGGCAAAAGTTAATATCCCTCGGAAAATATGACCCCAAGAAGTTTTGGAGAGAGTTGTAGTAGGAGAAAAAAACTAATAAATAACAGCATTACAGATGCTCAATGGCTTGAGTATGCTAAGCTACTTTATGAGCGCCCACAAGAGGAGAACACCCCTCCTTTTGTGAGTATAACGAAGGAAATCTTCATGGTTGAGGATATCAAAATAGGGATAAAGAATCTGGCAAATGGTAAATCTAGGGACATTGATGGGTTGCAAGCTGAATCTTAAAAATGGGGAGTGGAAATCTTTTTGCCTCATATAAAGGATATCTTCAATCGTGTTGCTTGTGAGGGTTTCCCATTAGACTGGACAACTAGTGTGGTTATCCCCCTTTTTAAGAGTGGAGATATCAACAATCCATCAAACTACCGCACTATTATGGTTAACCCACTTTTGGGCAAACTTTTCGGGAGCATGGTAGAACGTTGGATCAGCAAATGGGCAGAAAATGAAGGTAAGAGAGCAAGAGGGCAAGCTGGTTTCAGATCCAGAGACTCCACAATTGATCATTGCATCACTCTTTGGCACATAATTGAGAAAGTGTGGGACAAATAGAGAGAAGAAGTCTATTGTTGTTTTGTAGACTTCAAGAAAGCTTTTGACATGGTCCCTAGAGACAAGTTATGGAATAGAATGAATGATTTGGGGATTCCGGATGAGTATAGAGCAGCAGTGCATAGATTATATGACAGAGTTAGAGCCAAAATCAGAACTAGTGACAAAATGTTGGAATGTTTTTGGAGTGACATTGGCATTAAACAAGGATGCCCTTTATGTCCTACCTCGTTTGGGTTGTACATTGATAATCTAGAAGCTTGGTTAGATAAAACTAAGGGGGAGGGTGTTCACTTGGCAAGGTATGTGGTGAAGTGTCTTCTGTATGTTGACGATCTTATTTTGATATCAAAAACAATGCAAGGGCTAAGAGATCATTTAGGGGCCTTAGAGCAATTCTGTCAGGAAGTTGGGATGCAGGTGAATATTACTAAAACCACAGTCTTGATTTTGTCTTTAAGGAGAAAAGAAAAGCATATCACATTCCTGTTTGAAGGCAAACTGCTGGAAATTGTGAAAGAATACAAATATCTTGGGATTGACTTTTATTATAAGCTCAACTGGGAAACTTATAGAGTGAAAAGGAATCAAGGGGTTTGGAAAGCTTCATTTTTTCTCTAAAATAGATGTAGGATAGTGGAACTATGGGATTGGAAAACCAAGAAGACTCTCTTTGGTTTGTTGGTCACCGGTGGTTCTCTATGGCTACGAGGTGTGGGGGAGCAACGCGTCCAAATGGGGGTGGAGACAAATAGAGAGAATTCAGAAACAACTAATCCCAAATAATTTCAAAGTCAAGAGTTGTGGGCCTTATGAAATTCTTTTGGATGAGGCCGGGGGTTTTTCGTTAGAGGCTTCAGTAGTAATCCGGTTACTTCATTTCTTAAAGAAGATTGAAAACATGCAAGATCATTGCTGGCCGAAAATTGTGAAAGGAGAGGCTCTTCATCGAAGGAAGAAAACATGGATGAAGCAAAACATTAAATCGTTGGCTAAATGGAACATCGAGTTACAAGATTGCCCAAACACAAATGCGGACGTAAGAAAGTTTGTTAGAGAGAAGTTTCACAATGCCATGTGGAACAATAATATGAGTAGAAAAAAAACCTATTATATTAAAGAATTTAATCCAACAGCAGAACTTGGCGAAAAAGTGTACCTTGGGGCTGCTATTAAAGGAAAGGCAAGGTTATTAGTGGCACAACTGAGGATGGGATCTTATCACCTTAGGTGTGAGACGAGAAGATGGAAGAGGCCCAAAGACGATTGGGAGCAAAGAATTTGCATATTTTGCAAGTCTTGAGAGATTGAAACGGAATGGCATTTTCTCTCAGAATGCACTACATACAAGTTGAGTCCCATAGATGGAAAAATTGCCGAATACTCGGCGAGTTTTAACAAATCGCCGATTTTTTCAGCCTGGCGAGTTTTACACCACTTAACTCGCGGGTCTAAAAACTCGGCTGCACCATGTTTAATTGCCGATTAATCGCCAATTACTCGGCGAGTTTTCGGCGAGTCTTTTTCAAAAACTCGTGAATTGCTTGAGTTTCAGATTTTTGCTTAATTTTCAGCGGGAAAAATGCATTAATCTGTTCCTCAATGCTTCATATATTTCGACAATGTAGAAATGCTTAGCTGGAACGAAAAGGGGCTTATGAAATTTGTCAAATAATTTCATTTGGTCTTTTCAATCATGGAGGGCATACTGACTTTTACATAAAATGCTAACACAAAAGAAAAATATCATAGTGAGGAAGTAGTGGAGCATTACATTAAGACATGCATATTCTAGCATGTATTTAAAGTATTAATGTATTAACAACTGCTAGAGATTGAATGCATGCCTATTCAACTATCATTGTTTGCAACTTTGCACAATAAACTGCATTTTATTGCAATCTTAATCTTTTTTAGCTTCAGTTAAATATGCATTTGATGTGTATTGTATACTCCGCTGAGTCTAGTTATGTTTTAACAATTTTAGTTTCCTTGCAGTTTGGTAGCTAGTTTCTTTGTCTGACTTCTCCATGCATTTGAATGCATGACATATCTCCTTATTAGATTCATTAGGTAATAATATCTTCTTCTATTTTAGTTCATCCACAGTCAAGACTTCAACTGCCTCTCTTTATTTATTGAAGCTACTGATACAGCAGTTTGTAAGCAATTCAAATCAGTACAATTTCAATTCTTTTAACTTCGCAATTTAATATCTCTGTTGTATGCACAGTGAGACCAATCTATTGAAGTTTTTTCTCTGTATTCTGAAATTGGTTGTGGAATTCTTTTCTGATTTAATCTTCGGCATAGCGTAAGAGCTGTTATGTTTTTCTTTTGTATTCTCTTTAATTAACTTATTAGATGCATCTTCTCATTAAATTTTGCAAAATAAATGTATTTTTAATTAAATTTCAGCGGTTTTTTAGGTTCCTGAGTTTTTCCCGAGTTTTTTTTTTAAATCGCCGAGTTTTTCCCGATTAAACTTTTGGGGGGCTTGGCGAGTTTTTGCATTTGGCGAGTTTTCCAACTATATGCATACAACAACATCCGATCTCTCTTTGATGTCATCTTGAAGGTTGACAACATGCATAGCTTATTTGAAGGGAAAAAGATAAAGCAGACTGCTGTTTTTTTAATTAAGATCCATACCAAAAGATTAGAAATGGAAACGAATTCAGAAATTATCTAGTTTGGTTGTTCTTCGGTCCCTTAGATTGCTCTGGTCTTGTGGACGTCATTAAAAAGCATTCATTCATTCACACCGTAGGTGGTACAATGCTCAACTACTAAATGCCCTTGCAACCCTTACAACAACTGGTGTATATATTCCTCAAGCACTTGCAGGAGATTTACAGTTAATGCTTTATTTGAGTAAATACAATGCATTTCTTGTGCTTCCTTTTTATCTAATGGCAAGTAGAATTGCATTTGATTCTTTAATATGTCTCCTTTAAGTCAGTTTCTTTCTGTATTGCACGCTTTGGAGGAAAGAAACTATAAACCTTGACACATTTTGTTCCTTACTTCGCCATTAATCTTCAATTTGGATTGCTATGTGCAGCATGAAAGGATGTGCAAATATTTAATCAAGCTTCCACTCTCCATATCTGGTTTGGCTATCATGTTATATGTTATTGTGAATTTAGCAGTTTTGAATATTCTTCAATAGATGACCATGCCTTTTAAAGTCTTTTAGGCAATGGTTAATCTCTTTTATGGGTTGAGGAGATAGTAATGGTATATTAACATTAACATCTTAAAAGTTTATGAATGGGTCCCATTTCAACCACTACAAGCCTGGACATGGATCACACTTATACAAGTGAATCCACATACATGGTAAACGTGCAATTGAATTGTAAACCATTTAATGGATACAAATTTGTCACTTGGTTCTTTAATCCCCATAGAAAGTTTGTAGAAATCTTGGATCCTCCTCATTGTAGTTGTTTGAAGAACTTTGCTAAGACTATAGTTTAACCGTGCATTCTTAGTGATAGACAATGGTGTTGGTAGTCTTTAATCATTGCATCTTTCTGAGTTCCTTTGTGAAAACATCCTCATGAATGATGATTGAAGCAGAGATGCGATTATGTGTGTTTTATGTTTTGGGGTACAAAAGTTTCCTAGCATGAACTTTTCTGATATCTTTCTATAATTTTTTTATCAAACCTATAGTTAGTTAATGTAATGTCTATCACTATTCAGTTAATGCTTTATTTAGGCTCCAAATTTATCCTTAGCTTTTTATTAAAAACAGAAAAAAATGTTGTATAATATAGAGTAAGCTTCTTTGCTTCAATATGCCATCTCAAGGGAATAAGAGAAATAAGCTTTATGATCCGCGATAACTTTTTGGGGTACTTTCTTGTCATGTTTTGACATGGGCAAAAAAAAATGAGAGTTGTAAACTGTTAGTACATAATTCTAGGATTTGGATGTATTCTAATTTTTGCTGTGGCTTTGCTTGGATTTGTTTGTCCTTATTGGTTTGTGGGAATTCTAGCAATATTTGTTTTATCTCTCCATGTGTATGTAGTTGTATATGTACCATTTAGTCTCTCTTCCTTTTTTATAATTCATTTAGCATGATGCAGGCAGAGCAGTCGCCAACAACTGGAACATTTCCATTGCCTCCTTTGTTTTATGAAAGTGGGGTACCCTCACCTAACTCTGGTTTGGATGGTTTCAAGGACAAGGGTAATGAGATTGGTGATTCAGGTTCTTTTGCTTTCAAACCCTATGTGAAATCTGGATCTTCTTCATGCTTCTCCCCATTAGGAGGCTTGGTAATTCTCTTGTTCCTGTTCCACTTTTCAATTTTATCTTCTTAATGAACTAATGTAAAGGAAGGATTATTTTTCTTTCCATTTTCTGGTCTAGTTGGAAATCATCATATGGATACCCAAATTTGTTTTCATTTTAATGTAGAAGTTATTTATCTTTATGCATTTTGTATCCAAGGTTTGAAATCGAAAAGTTCGCCTTATTTTTACCTAACTCGGCTAGGTAAATGTATTGGATGCATGGCACTTTTCTACAAGAATAATATAGGCAGTTGTCATGATAACATGTAGTGGATGATAGATCAACATGTTCTTATTTTCATTTTGGTAATGAAGCATCTGCATGCTCCTCTTTATTTGTACTCTCCCTTAGTAAGTATTAGGTGCCAGCCACATATAATACAAGCCAATGAAACAAATGAAAAACTTGGCACTTTTGGGCTTATCTAAGATGATGAGATAGAGGTGTGATTGTAAAGTAGATTAAGCAGAAAGGGGGCCCATTAGATTTCTAATATTGTCAATCTTTCTGCGGCAGTGCAAATGACACATGGTAGTAGAGAATTTTAATTTTAATTGTGTGACTATAATTTTATTCTAGCTTCTATCCCAATTCCCTAAGAGTTGGCGCCAGTTTGAAGCATTGCATTTAATTATCGATTTGGTTTTTAAGACGAAGCATTTTCTTAGAGTATTATGATTTTAACTATATGCTTTTTTACTCTGCAAAGCCTGCTTTTTGCCCTAGTCAACAAGCTTCAGCTGGATTTCAAGTTCAGGCAGAGTCCCATTCCCAGTTTGATAATTCTCTGTCTCAGCCGCAGTGTCTGGCTCAGTCACAATCTCTCTCCCATGCTCAGCGTCAGGTTCAACCTTATGGAATAGCTCATAATGAGACATACATTCATGCTGCTGCTCCAATTCAAACCGAAGTGCAAGCTCAAAGTGATGCTCCTGCTGATAACAAGGCCCATGCTCAAGCTTATGGTAAACCTGAAAGTCAACCACAGGTGCAGGCTCAAGGTCATTTTCAATCTCAAGCCTTGGCCCAGCTTTGGGCACAGGCTGTGCCATTAGCTTCTAGGACAAGAGAGTTTGTGCAACATTCTCTACCTGATTCAGTAGCATCTAATAATGTCCTAGATGATGTAAAATATGTTGAACCTTTACAAGTTGTTCAAAATGGTGGTTTTACATCTCAAGGGAATATAGCTGCAGAGGATGCAGAGCAGAAGCAAGGTGCTGATACTGAGATGCAGATTGAAGAAATGGACCAGAAATGCCCACTTCCCCAGACCATAAATGGTAGACCTTCAGAAGATGGTTACAATTGGCGGAAGTATGGGCAAAAGCTTGTGAAAGGTAGTGAGTATCCCCGGAGTTACTATAAGTGCACACACCCAAGTTGTCAAATGAAGAAGAAGGTGGAACGCTCTCATGATGGACAAATTGCAGAAATAGTCTACAAGGGTGCACATAATCATTCTAAACCTCTTCCTAGCCGTCGATCAGCAGTTGGTGCTGCTCATATCATACATGAAGGTGTAGAAAGTACCGATGGCTTGAATGCTACTGTCAAATTTGAAGGTGGAAATATGTGGAGAAACACAGAATTAGGACCCAAAGATGGTACAGATTGCTCCAAGCTATGGAAAAATGAGCATCTGGAGAGGTCCTCTTCAACTTCTGTTGTAACAGACCTCTCAGATCCATCCTCTACAGCTCAAGTACAAAGTTCCAGTCAGCTAGAGTCACTAGGTACGCCAGAGCCCTCTTCAACTCTAGCAAGTGATGATGAAGGTGATGATGAAGGCACAAATGGTAGCAAATCACTGGGAGACAATGCTGATGAAGATGAATCTGATTCAAAGCGCAGGTGATTTTCATAGTGATTAAGCTTTATAAATATTTTAGGATATTATCATTTCAGTTAGTGATGAGATCCTTTAACATGGCAGGAAGAAGGAGAACAATGCAATGGACATCATTTCAGCATCAAGAGCTATTCGTGAGCCACGTGTGGTGGTACAAACCACCAGTGAGATTGATATCCTCGATGATGGATATCGATGGCGCAAATATGGCCAGAAAGTAGTTAAAGGAAACCCAAACCCAAGGTATTATTTTTTTAAATTTGTGTAATACAGTTCTTTTCCTTCTGAGAAGTCTTTCTGTATGTTTTTCCTTAACTTTTGGTTTCCATATCATTTTTGAAGAGATAGTTTTCAGGAAATTGTCTTTGCAGATGAAAAACTTGTAGCCCAGCATTCTCTCTATATGATTTAGGTGAAATGTTTTCTTAACATTTATTTAGCTAAAGGGCTGTGTTATTGTAATGTGATCTTTAAACAGTGTGGCCATTCTCTTGACTAGTAACATGTGGATATTACTTCTTTTTCCTTTGCGATATTTTACTTTTAAAATATCTCTGTAATTTTAAAGGGAAATTCTCTGGATCAAAATATAGTGGAGCAAATATTTGTAGCTCTTAATTAAGGAGAATAATATAAGAAAGTGTTATAAATTCACATAAACATATAAATTATTTTGTCATGTACATAGCTACCGACAATCTTTTACTTAATAGTCAATAGTGTTCTCATAGTGACTTTCATGTATAGATTTTCATTTAATCTAAACACTAAAGACAAAGGATTAACATGCACGCAAACGATGTGACTTACCAATGAGCAATCTTGATCTCAAATATGAGGAAATTAAAAAGATCAGCTTAAATTTTTGTTTTATATTGGATATGTATAACAGATGTTGGGTTAAAGTCTACCAACAACCTTTTAATTAATATTTAATAGAGTTCTCAAAGTGATTTTCATGTATAGATTTAATCTAAAAGGATTAACATGCACACAAACAACATGAATTACCAATGAGCAATCTTAGTCTCAAATCTGAGGAAATTAAATAGATCAGCTTAAAATAAATTTTATATTGGACATGTATCACAGATGCCTTGGGTTGGATGTTGCATCTGTCTCTGGTTAAGAGTCCAAAGTAAAAAGTCCAACCATACTCCATTGTAACTGTTGTTGCTACTTAAATATCTTCTCACTGCTCATTTTCGGGGTTGATTCTGTTTAAGTCCATATCTGGGGGGTATCAGAGGTGATCACAGAGGAATGAAACTGCTCTTACTAAACAATTCTGCAGTTAGAGATTGTGCTTTCAAGGGCAAAGTAGCACAATTGTAACCAATTCTTTGAGTCCATATATTCCATGATGCAAATTGGACAAGATTCTATCCACAGCTGCTCCCATTGATTAGTGTCTAACGTGATAATATAAACAATGGCAAAGGCACACAGAGGATGCCACTGGGATGTCCTTTGTGGGGAATGCCCCAGTTATGTCCTATCCCCCAAAGCCCATAATAGATATATATCATATTTACGCTACCAGCCACACTGTCTTCCTGTCTTCCCCAAATTCTGTTCCATAGTCTCTCCAATACCTAAAACCGTCCCTGCATATTTCCACTATAAAGCTCCAGGGAACATGGGATATATCGCAAAAGATACTCTAGGTTTTCTTTAGTTGCTGATATGTGGTTGGACAATACCAAGAAAACTAAAGAAGTGCATTATTAGATTTGTAATTTTATATTTTTTGCATAAAAACTTACAATTTTTTTTTGTAACATAGAAAAGTCATAGTAAATCTCGAAAGAGGTAATAGCATGCATAGAGAAAAAGTATATGCGCTTGAAGTATGTACATGTAGTCATCTTGGAGAAAACCCATATTTTAAATTTCTCTCCCACTCCATATCTGTTGACTCTATGTTATCATTTATTAAAATTTCTTTTGTTTATCATGTGGATTTATCAAATATCAAGTACTTAATCTTTGTTTTTAAATTAATAAATTTTTCAATTTTGAAGCATTTAGTATTTGACATTATTTAATATTGCCCCTGTTGTATAATATTTTTAACAAATTTAAGTTGTAAAAGAATCTTTTCACTGTCATCTTTTCTTTGAAAATGCTGTACTGTTGCAGTCTGTTTCATGTACAGGTAACTTTCTCCTGGTAACATTGGTAATTTTTATGGGAATATCAGTCATTTGCCTAAAGGTTTTGTAAGATGCTCATTTATTTCTAATTGTAGAACTTGATTCCTAAAAAGTAAAAATGTTAAATTTAGGATACAGAAACATAACTCACAGAGATGACCAAACCTGTGTTTTATCACAGAAGCTTCGAAAATTGGTCATAGATCTGTACCGGATTTCATAGCAGCTTTAGTCGTTTGGGGAGAAAAATGGCAAACCAAAAGTAACCATAGCATAGAGATTTAGAGAGAATAAAATAGAGAGTTTAACCTGTGAATTTGTGTAAAAAATCTAAAAATAGATTCTTATTGTTCATATTCATATCGCTGTTTACATAGCATTGCACAAAGTACGCTTCAGAGTGCATAAATAATAACTAGATGATGATAGTTGTACAAAGTCAACATAAACTAAGTATAATGTTCCCAAAACTCTTGCTGCTACAAATAGGCCTATGCTAGAGTGCATGAAGTCCTGATGATGAAGCTCCTGGTTAAAGCTTTATGAGGTTTTTGAGTAGATTTCCTACACAGAAAACTGAGGGTGCACCCTTGTCAAATTGAGGTGAACATGCTTTCTATGTAATAATATCACTGGTAATGGCATTCTAAATTTTTCATGGAGGTGATGTTAATGAGCTAATGATCAAGCTGGTGCCGGACATTACAAATTACAATCATATATGAAGTAACTATTCTCACTTGAGACCTTTATAATTAATACAGGAGGTCCATTGATCTCCTATGACAAGACATGAGGGGCTAGTAATTGTATGAGTATCCTAGAATACATGGATATCTCAAGTTGTTTGCAGTAACACTTGTTATGGACCCAAGATGTGTTACATAATATCAAAAACACACGATAGAACTTTTACAGAATTCCCTAAAACAACAGCTGCACGAGACCGCAAGCCTTAAATTTTAGCAATTCAAAACAGCTATAAAAGAAGAGTTCATTTACAGATATAGAAGACCCGATAAGAAAGAAAAGTTATATTTCAATTTGGTAAGCTCATGCAGGTTGTTGCATTATAACTTTTTATGTCAAATTTATGGTTTCTATTGCTGATTGAGTCACAGAATATAAAGGTCAATTCAACACGTGTTCTAAAAAAATTCAGACCAATTAATGTGTAGGTGAAGACTTTTATTGTAAATGTATGCAGACAGCAGACAATAGTGTTGTATGAAGAAGCTTTCTTTCCAGTCCACAAAAGAGGAACTGTTTTATACGTTTTAGTTTACTGAAAATTTTTCAGTACACGCAAACTGATTGAGGATAACATCAAAATTGCATTGTAAGAGGAACTGCTCCATTTCATCTACAGACTCTCGTAATACAGTTAGTTAATCATGGCTTCTTCCACAAGTATTGATTGTTGATTTTCTTCTCCATGAGCAGCTGAGTATGACATCATCGTTGATAGTGGTTGATGGAATTTTGGAAATATCTACTTGGCAATCTATAGAATTTTGATAGTGGTCTATGGTTGTAATGAAATTTCTTTAGTCAAGGAAATTTCCAGGCGCAACGTGGTCTTTGTTGGTGGCCAAGAGACAATCACCCTGGACTCGGGCCATGGAATTTCTTCACAAACAAATGCCCTATTTTACCACCTAAGAGCCCATAAAGCTTTTTTTTCTGTTTTGCATGTAAAATGCTTACATTTTCTTTCCAAAACCCAGTTAACATGAAGATACAAATATTATTGATTACAAGTACACCTAATTGGACCCAGAAATTGGTCCCTGTTGGAACATATATGTGTTTTGAAGTTTCAAGGGACAAAAACTGGTCACAGTAGACCCAACAATTCATCCTAACAGACAACATTCATACTGGGCGTAGAATGCGATTATGAAGCTGCTTACCCTCAATACCCTCTATCAGCATATCATCTTCACTTCTTGACAGCTACACAGTTTGGGAAAAGAAGAAAATATAACATATACTGTACTGTTCATGACAAGGTCATTGAATCATCAAATTCATGAATGTCTATCAGACAATTTAAAATGAATGTAGTAATGAGGGAGCTTGAGATGGGTTGATATTGAAAACCTGAAAGAACTCCCTGATATCTTTGATTGAGCTCTGATTGTTATTGGTAAGTGCCCCAACTTCTCACAAATTGCAAAACTGGTGACATCGTTCTCATGTCTGGCTGAGTTTTCTGCTAGAACATCATGCCTTGCCTTTTTATAACAATTTTTCTTATTTAGTGGGTTTGATTTTAGGGGGTTAGTTCCTTTTTTTGCGGTTTCTGCGGGTAATTTTGTTGATATTTTTGGACAGTTTTAATTGTGATTAATCAGCTAAAAATTGTTGAAAATTGGTCATCAATTTTTTGTGCGATTCATGATTTTATCAGGGAATAAATCTGCAACCACTGGGACTCAGTTTCAATATTCAAACTAACTCGCTTTTTTAGTAGCTAGAGCATTTTTGCTACACTAACAAACAACTGATTTTGACACTGATCTTAAAAGTTCTTTGCCAGTTCCAGTAGTTTGTGGGCAAGAAAGTTAACTTGCCATAAATTTGGATTATTTCAAGCTGTTGAGCTGATGCACATTATATTTCTGATTACTATTTGCAAATTCTTGGGTACTGATTAGTTAGCGTTATAAGAGGGTCTGAGGCAATAGTGAGGGCTATATTATTTTCCCTTTTTTTCTGTGCGGCAGGGTGGTTTCATTTCCAAATGCCAAGTCTGGTAGTCTCACCGTGTCTTCTGTTTGCCTCTTTATGTTGCCATGGGATGTATTGATCTTTAATTTTATCCAGTAAGATTTGATTAAGAGTCTTTGTCATTATCATATGTTTTGAGATCATAGATTTCTGTTGTACACTGTACTTTTTGTTATTGAAACATGCAATGTTTTTGTTTGTTTGTTTGTTAGAGTGCCATCTAATGGTTTGCACTGTGGAAACTGTTTGGTCTACAGGAGTTACTATAAATGTACTAATGCAGGATGTCCAGTGAGAAAGCATGTGGAAAGAGCTTCACATGATTTGAAGGCAGTAATCACGACATATGAGGGAAAGCATAATCATGATGTACCCGCTGCCCGAAACAGCAATCATGACAATGTTGCCAAAGGCAATTCAAATGGTGCATCTGCTTCTGCCATGCAGGCTAATGGCCCATCATCTATGGCTACCATGCAGCGGTCTATTCCTCAAGTACAAAATATTGTTTCCCATTTTGATAGGAATTTGGATTCAGGGAATGAATTTGGTAAACACACATTTTTTGGGAAAGTCACAGATGAGAGCTTGCGTTTGCAAGAAAAGAATGCAGCAACTCTTGACCTGAGAATGGGAGCAGGGATGAATTTTAGGAGGTTTAGCCCAGATAGTAATCGTTGTGATAAACAACAAATAGCTGGTGGGCAATACACACTCCCAATGCAGATGCATGTTCCTATGAACCATGGGTTACCTGGCATTGAACGACATACGGGAAATCCAGTAATGCCCATTCAATCGTATTTTGGGCAAGCTACACAGAGTGATATGAGACTTTTAAGGCCAAAAGAAGAAGCAATTGATGATTCTAGCTTCAGAAATCCGTTATTGAGTCAACATACACCAAACTCATCCTTGTACCAGCAAATTATGGGGAGGCTACAAATGGGACCCTAATTGGCTAATTCTTCGTTTGTGAGGTAAATTTGCTATAGGCTATGGTAATTTTTTTGAAAACACAAAGATGCGTTTTGTGCAGAGTATCATCACAAAGTTCCAAACTATTTGTGATCACTCTACATATTTGAAAATAAAGGAGTATATATCTTTGCAGGCCTGTAAACATATTGTGGCCCTGAACTGATCTTAATTCTTGTCCATGTATAACTTTCTTAAATTTCAACAGTCAGAAGCAAGTAATACTGCTTTTGTTGTAGCTTTTCATGCTGTGCACGGTATTGTTGTTACTGTATTTAAAATCCTTTTATATGTATATTATACTTCAAAGTGGTGATCTGGTACGTTTTCAGTTCAATCTGTTTTGAGGTTAGAGTTGGTATGTGTTTCCATCTGTGTATGTTAGTGTTGGCTATGTTGGCTCACGTTAAAAGCCTTTGTTCCATTACCTTATTCTTATCTGAGTCCATGCTAGTTTTAAAGCAACGACGTTTGCAAGCACTGTGTATTTATTCATCTCTGGTTCGAGTCAAGTACTGATGTATAGATGACATGCCAGATGTCATTTGTCCTCGGTTCTTGCTCCAGTGTCATGCTTTTGACATGTATTTGAGAAATGATAAATACCCTAGCGGATAAAAGTGAATATGATTTGCAGAATTGATAAAACTCAGCTAAAATATATTTTCTTTTATAACTTGATTTTTATACTGAATAAAGTAACCGCATTGGAATATTTCAATATCATGGTGCATTCTTTGTTTTCTAATTCATCTTATGACTTCAATGCTAACCCAAACCTACAAAGCTGTCATTTTCTTTGAGATTTTTGGGCACTTACGGGCATTTATTTATAAAAGATCATCCGGTTTACAAATATTATGTCTAATACTATGCTGGATTGTTGTATGAGAGCAAAAAAATTGAATTGGTTTTAATTTGAAGATTTGCGGAGATTAATCATATATTAATAAAGAAAAAAATGTGCTAGTTATCAATTTTCCCAAGTTTAAAGAAATGATTTTACTGTAACAATGTTAAGATTGGGTACGATAATGCTTCCTGGGAAGAACGTTTATAAACGCTTCTGAGGAGAGTTTGCAACTCATCATTTGATTCCTAAACTAGCAATCAATTACAGGACATTCCAGGCAAAAATTATAAACCATTCTACACATCAAGTTCCATCATGAGAATTTAATGTTACAATTCTTTTAAGGGTTTGCTTGTGGGGTTTTAACTGGGTAATCATGATCACTTATTTTTCCATTAGAAAAATTACTTGCCAAGTACTGGTGGGATTGATCTAGGATGCAGAACATTTATTGCCTAGTGTCATTAGCATTGGCAATTACATTCAAGGCTTTGAAACATCTGTATCTTGTGCGATATTCTGAAATTAGATGGTCAATTTTAAGTTAAAGTTTGATTGCATCATTAATATTTAAATTGAGGATTGGCAATGTCTTGAATCTGAAGGATACTTTCACAAAGCTAACTTGCATTAAGAAAAAGACAGTCTTCTGATTTTGGGTGATTGATCCAACTTCGAATTCGTTGGCTATGGGATCTTTAAAATACTGTATGTGGAATCATTTTTACTGTTATAATATGTCGTGCAAAAGACTTAATTGTGCGAGTTGGTTAGATAAAACCTGGGAAGTAAGATTCTACCTAATTTAATAATGGGAAAAATGTATATCGATTCATTAACTTGATGATGATCTGGATTCGTGTATTGCAAAGTAGTTTGACAAAGCAGCAGCTAAAATACATTATATTGCCTTAGCTTAAACTAAGAATACCCCAGCTTGCGAACTAGCCTATACTTTTCATTTCAATTGGTTTTATTCTTTCCATATTACCAAATCCGATGATATTAAAGGTTGAAAAAGTCATCCTGCTAAGATGAACTGAAATGATTCTTAATATATGTTAGGTACGTGCTGTCTAAAAAACTTAAGGAATTCTCAGAGAAATTTATAAATAAAATTTGAGTAACTTGATTTGTATCAAATAGTTAATATTTTGTAATGAGTAGTACACGTTTAAGAATTATTTATTTTAATTTCAAAAATGTTAAATCAAAACATATGATTTTTTGGAATTTGTTTTTCTACAAAATTATATCTATTAAGAATTCAATTTAAAACAAATTCATGAAATAAAATAACATATTCAAGATAAGTCGTGGAGTCTCGATGTTGAACACATGGATGTTGAACTCAAATGATGGAGAAGAAAAAATTCTTAGATTTGCATTAACATCTTCAAAAGAATATTGATGGTCCAACAAATAGAAATAGATGGTCCAACAAGTAGAAATAGCAGCTTTAGTAGCATATAAAAAATTCATGATAGAGATTGTTGCAGAGTGTGATATAGGGACACAATAAACATGTCACATACTTCTTCAAAAATCACTTGTTTACAGTTTTCTTTTCCTATTTCATATCTTTTAAGAGTTTAACAAAAGGTGATCACAAGAGATGGATTTGATTGCAATATCACAACATTTGCATGAAATTGTAATGCAATTCATAAATGAAAAAAATCATGCGTACAAGAAGAAAACATGTTGTCTAACTTGACAATTCAAGCTATACATTGTCACCAAAATAATATATAGAAATAATAGTAATTATAAACCACAACAAATGTCCATCTACCAAACCACTTTACATGATCATTCAAAGAATAAGAGTATAGAAAAATCCTACTTAATTGCTTGCATAAGAAATCCCCTCAATAGTAAGACACTACAATAAAAAAGTTAGTTGTTCACACTATCACCTACAATAGTTGCACCATTAAACATACAGTCACCTACAATAGTTGCACCATTACCATTAAACATACTATCACATACAATAGTTGCACCATTAAACATGCATGCATCAACCATACATTCAACACTTAGGATTTTTATTAAAAAAATGTAATCATTACAAGGACAAACTTTGATGACATTCCATAGAGTTAAATGATGTAAGATACATTTTTATTGATGCAGTGAGATTCGTAGTGCCATAGCTACTATTAAAAATAGGAGTAGTTCACAATAGTTGTCACCTTACAAATAATGCTTTGATAGTAAGGTGAAACTACAACCCACACACAATTTTGCCGAGTGTAACAAAATATATGAAATAGAGAATCAAGACAAGAAGATTGGCAATTCTTGATGATGTGAATAGTCAAACAAGTCGCATCAACTAAATAGGAAGAATTTGATAACTCAATGCTCCTATTTTCTACCAATGATTTAATCAATCTACACATTAGAAGAATGTTGAAATTGTTGAACTATCTTATTGCGATAAGTATTGCAACAAACACCAAGAGAAAAATAGATGTAGTGTAACTAGTGACGAATAACTTGAGAAACAAGTACTACGTTGCAAATGCCAACACATCATGCTCACAAGGAACATATGGACACAAGCAAGCTATGAAAATAGAGTTATTGGTGAAATAATTGGCATTGTGTCTACCCTTGGTTGCAAACCACCTCATGTTCCAATGCATGTTGTAATAAGGATCAATAATTATTGATGCAATGCAAGGTAGGAGAACCCTAAAAGGAGATGTTTTAGCCTCCAAAAACCAACCATACAGTGGAAACACAACACAAGATATAAGATCTTATACCAAACAAAACTCGTTTATTCATAAACAACTGATTACATACAAATGTGTCAGGCTGTAAGGCCTTCCTGGTTATGGTCAAATACAAAGCATATAATAGTTCTACAAGATCCCTCAAGATCCAATCCAAACCCTAGCTAGCTCATATCTGTAACACAATAGCACTATGGTAGAAACCTCCAACAAGATCTAAACTTGTGCTTGCAAGCCACCAAGCAATCTTCTTGTTTCCCAAGCCCCAGCTACTAACTCTTCTCAAACTTTGCCCCTCTTCCATGTCCTCTTCTCCAAGCTAGATGATTACGACTTAGTCCCTTGAATCAATGCCTCAAGACTCCACCTAAACCCCCTACTTATACCCAACTAAGCCACAAGTCAACCTAGCCAACTGCAAATTAAATAAAACTTACATTAAATACTTGTTGAACCACAAGTTGGCCTATAACAGATATTAAATACCAAATGACTCAGATCTCTCTCAAGCTTTTTAAGTTATTCTAACTAGCAGTGCGTAGTGCTCTACCTCAGGGAGGTGTCCCAACTCAGAGACCATACTTTGTAGATCTTGTTTTCTCAGAGCCAAACCTCGAATCAACTCATCACTAAATTTTTTCCTTCAATGTCCACCACTTCTATGGGCATGAAATGACCGTATGCACCCATCTCTAGAAACACCAGATCGGTCAAACCTCACCTTGGGTTCCTCAGATGGTAGCACCCTATCCCCACTGCCACACAGAGATAGCGACAAAGCCAGGCCCTAGCCCTTGCTCGTCCTAGGCCTTATCTTTCTGTGCAGGATTTCTTTATACCCAAAAAGGATTGTTGATCCTTCTCTCTTCTTGTTTGCCCCCCCCCCCCGCTTTTTTTTTTCCTTGGACGCCCTTTTGGTGCTCCCGCTGTGTTATTCTTTTCTACACTGTTGTATCTTTCAGTCCCATAGACCCTAGTTGGTCTCTTGTTGGACATTAATATCATTATCTTATCTTATCTTTGAAGGCTTACAACACTCATTAAATACACCTAGAACAAATAATCAAGACCCAAATAGGTCCACACAAACTTCCATGATCGATCCACGTCACGATCTCATGCCACACACATTAAATGTACTAAGTCGGCCAACCAAAACCTCAAGAACTCTATTTGGCAAGCCCAAACTGTCAAGGATCAACAACCACCAACGAAGCACTCTGAGCTCCTACGACCATTGTCGAGCTATCATAGTACGTGCCGAGCAACAATATATTTTGAGTAACGATGCTAAGCGCCTTCAGCAACCGAGCCCCTTCAGTGATCGAACACCTCGACCAACATTGCGACCAAGAACTACCCAATAATTGACTGAGCACCAGTCCCTCTACGACCAAGTTCTCCAACTCCAAGGCCAAAACCACTCCAATGTACATGATTGACAACTACCCTAGGATGCTCCTGCGTCAGATACCCTAGGTGCGAAAAGATGTTCTCAGTAGTTGGAATAACATCTTCTGAGATTCAACACATAAATCTCGAATTGTTTCTTCACATACATGTCCTCCAAGTCTTTAAATTGCACACACTTTCCCTTGTTCCCTTTTGCTTCTTCACATCCATCCTCGATGCCCTACATGTTTTCTTTCCACATTGATCTCTAACCCTCTCAGAATCTTTCAACTCAACTTGACTACTAATACTCAGGTCCCTCCTACTGAGTTCTTTATTCTACAAAGGAATCTAGGAATGCTTCCTGCCACTTTTCTCAATAGTAATCACATTCTTTACACAATCATGCATAGCTCTGCAATCATATTGTCAAGGTCTACCAAGCAATATGTGACAATTACTCATGTCCATAATATCACACAAAACTTGATCCTTATACCACCCAATCTGAAAATCTACAAGACATTTCTCCCTATAAGGAAACTTGCAACAAAAATATAACTGTTTCCACATAACCCTCAATAGATCTAAAATAAATAAGTAATTAAAAATTCACATGCAAGAGAATAGACAACATACCCACAAAAATGTGACACAAGATATACCCTGGGAAATCCTCATTGAAGAAAAAATTCAGCCTCCAAAAGCATCCATCCCTATGTATTATTTAACAAAACACCATTGCAATACAACCATGGAAGCCTTCAAAGCCATAGACACAACCAAACAATCCATGTGAACAAGCATGAACCCATACATCCCATGCCATGCTTCCAACCTTCACAAATGCCCCCTTGGCTAACCTGTCAAGCCTTGTCCTGATCAACACTTGCATTTTTCACTTCTGTCCTTTTCCTTGTCTCTACAACTACCCTTGTGGTTATTTATATAGTAGCAAGTCCCACGAAACCACCAAATGATATTACATAAACCATGTGCTACCTAACCCACTGACCCCATATTTAATATTGGACATTTAATTCTTTTTCTCAATATTAAATAATTACATCAAATATTAGCACAATGTTACAATACAACTTATCAAGTATATCCCATGGGAATCTTTTCATGTTGCACAAAAAAAATACAATATAACAATATTATGCAATGTGCAACACCCATTATCTCAACAATCTCCCACTTGTTCTATACATTGCATAGGGTCAATCTATAGCCACATAAATGAACAAGGGAAATCTCCCTCCTAGCACATCCATCATCATGGATCAAAGTACACCATGTGCTCCATCTTGGTACCCACAACAAAATAAAAGTATCCAACCTCTCGAACATGAATGAAGCCACCTTCTATTATGTTATTGCCACTAGACATACATAGAAGCCATCCAAAGAGAAAGCCACCCAACCTATCACATAAGAAGATTATAAAATATTGTACCAATTGAAATGTCAAGCACAAACACCCATTCCAAAGGTAATCACATGTAGCCATAGTTGTCAAATATCCATAGCTAAAATGACACTCACAACAAGTGCTAAACCCATCCAACTATCTATACCTCCAAAGGTATACCAAATGAATCTCACATCATCAACATATCCAATCTGTAACCTGCAATCATAAGCCTCAAGAGCAATACCTACCGCATACATACCAAGAAGCTCCCACTCCAAAAGATAATGTCAAATATGTAACTAATTCATGCACAACATCTCAAAGAAGTGAATCCATGTAGTATCAAGGAGATCCAAAACACATAAACCAATAAGCTCCTAGAACAACTCCCATAACAAGTCTTTAACACTCTCCCAAGTTCTCCATAACCAACAAAAGGAAAGAGATAAAGGAATAGCCATGCCATCTCTCACATGACATACATGAACACAAATCAATGATCAAAATCTCCAACCAATCTCAAATCCATTGTAATTAAAACTGAACATTCAGGAAGATAACCAAGACCAGAGAGAAACTATGCAAATCATAACATGTATCATGTCCTTCTACACACACCTCTAGATGCAAATTGTGTAAGTATGATCTCCTCCATAAAACCCCAACCAAAAAGCCACAACACCCAAAAATTTATATGATTATTTTTCTCCCACTCCCGCTCTTGCGATGAAGAAAACTCCCGCTCCCACTCTTATGATTTCTCCCACATTGGTGAAGAAAAATCCCACTCCCTCTCCTGTGATTTCTCCCGCTTGTCCTGTGATTTCTGCTGCATTGGTGAAGAAAACTCCCGCTCCTGCTCCTGCAATTTCTCTTGCTCATCCTGTGATTTCTCCCGCACTGGTTACTAGGGCTACTATGCCGGCTTTTGCGACGGCTCTGCCTGCCCATGGTGCTACTAAGACTCCTGCTTCTGCGATGGCTCTGCCTGCCCATGGTGTTACTAAGACTCCTCCTACGGTGACTGCTGCGGCTAGGGTTCCACCTACAGTGACTGCTGCAGCTAGGGTTGGTCCTGTTCCTGGTGTTCTTGTTGTGAAGGGTTCTCCTGATTGATCTGCCCTCTCTTATGTGGATTTGGCTGCATATGAGGCAGGTATTTCTAATCCTGTGAGGAAGGGGCTCCGTTTGGTTGCTCCTTCTGTCAGTCGTTCGGCTGTGCCTGTCTCGATTAGTAATCCCCTTGTGCTTCATTTTGAACAAGATGTTGATGAGATCAAATCATATGTGGTGGATTACTCCAATACAACTGCTATTTTTTGTTTTACGGGTTTTTGGCCCTCTCTTTCAGATTTGCATGCTTGGATTTTCAAATTTTGGGAACTAATCATTTCAGATGACATACAGATTTACCTTGTGGCAAGGGGCTTTTTTATTGTGAAATTTGCTAATGCGGATGACATAAATGCCATCCTAGGTCATGGTTTCTCTTGGGAGGAAAGGTTTCCCCTAATGGCCAAACTTTGGTTTCAAACATTTAATCTGACTACTGAAACTTTTAATAGGATTCCTCTTTGGGTGAGGTTACCGAGTCTTCCCCTTCATTTCTGACAGGATTCAATCTTGGAGGCTATAAGGGATGCTCTTGGAGATTTCATATTGGTTGATTTGGTTTCTTCCAATGTCTTTAGGACTACGTATGCTCGCATCCTGGTGGAGATAGATACCTCCAAGGGGCTTCCAAAAATGTTGAAGTTGGCTTCTCCAAATGGTTCTTGGATTTAGCTGTTGGATTATGAGGGTATTCCTTTCAGATGCAGGAAATGCCATAGGATTGGTCATCTTGCTGCGAGTTGCTCCTCTTACAAGGCTAGATTGAAGAAATCACCTTCTTGGTGGTTGGGGGTTTTGGATGATCACTATATAGTTCATAAAGTTTCTATGGAGGTGGATGGTTTGGATAGCTCTTCACATTTTGATCTCTCTTTGGCTGAGGATTCTGTTGTTGTTTCTGATGATTCGAAGGCTGTCCCTTCAATGGTTTTGAATCAAAATGTTGTTTCTGACTCATCACCTGCTGTTATCTCTGTTGATTCC
The DNA here is from genome assembly GCA_028749045.1 of Cupressus sempervirens. NCBI lineage: Eukaryota > Viridiplantae > Streptophyta > Pinopsida > Cupressales > Cupressaceae > Cupressus > Cupressus sempervirens. Next base: position 794,550,203 of record CM053783.1, on the reverse strand, counting down.
ATTGATGTTCCTTTGACGGCTTTGGATCATAATGTTGTTGCTGTCTCTTTTTCTGTTGCTGACTCTATCTAGAACATTGTTGATGAGGGTTTTTTGGGAGTTAGAAGGGATTGGCAGAAGGCTGCTAGGAAGGTAGAAGATGGTTGGACATCTATCAAAGGAAAAAAAAAAGGCAAATCCTTCGTTCCTTCTTTTGATATGTCTTTACGTTCTCAAAAGACTGGACCAAAATGCAAATCTTGATGATCTGTAACTTATTGGGCTATTTGCCCTCTTGATGGGCACTTTGGTGTGTCCCTCTATTTTGCCAGGTGGCTTTCCATAGTTGTATTTTGATTCTCATTGTTATATCTTTCTTTCCCTTTGTAAAAAGGTTTCGGGTCCTTTCAAAAATTTTTTCTACTTAATCAAAACACCTAAACCATACCATATAATTAATCATAGATGTAAACCTCTCACAAGAAGATCAAACTCATAAACCATTCCTAAACTAAGGAATAACCATTCCTAATCCAAGGAATATGCCCAATATAAAACCATCTCCCAAACTCAACTAACATAACATATGTACATGAAAATAACCAATGCTAAATCCTCTCTCAAATGAACCCTCCATAACTAACTCATGTATCATAACTCAAGATCCATATCCATGAAAGATAAACATAAACATAATACACTTGAGAGAAATAATGGGCTATACCTCTCAAGTAGTAACCACTAAGTAGACCAAGAGTGGGGAATGAGAATGCTCATCAAGATATCCAAGTCTCCAACCAAGACTCATCTAAGAACAATCTCCTCTCAAGTCCATATGAGGTGAATACCCCTCAGGCTTCCTGTTGAAGCTATCAACCGTTCCAAAAAATACTTCTCTAATTCAAGAGAAATCAACATCACCACCATCTCTAAATGTCTATGAGCACTTGTAACCAATCAAGCCATGCTAACTTCAAATGAAACATAGAAATATCATGAAGTATCCAACTTATGATCAATGTACTCAATACCAAGAAACTAAACCAAGATCAATGTCAAAGTTCCAACCATGGCCTTAGGAACATAAACACGAGAATATGATCTTTCCATCTCAACCAAAGAGATAACATGCAACATATGAACATACCATAACATGTTACAACTCTAAATGCGTATCAAGAGTATACCTTGACATAATAATGAAACCATCCACACACCAAGGATAACACATCAAATGAAAGCATAAACCACACCTTTACCAAGAACTCCACAAGTCCTCAAGATGTAACCATCTCCACACACCATGTAGAGATCCATTTCTACATGCCATAAAGAACCATCTCCACACACCGTGAAGATAACAAGAATACCATGCGAATGTCAAAGACGCTTCTGCAGCAACAAGATCTAAGATAGACTTCCAACATCTGCAAACACTCATTAAATATATTAATGCCGAAAAATCTCACTCGATCATGGTACCGAGTCATCCATGGCATCATAAAATCCATCTCCTACATGAAGATCCTCCAAGTCTACACACATAACCAAAATGTTAGTACAAAGTGCAACCAAAATCTTCAACCCAAGAATATACAAACTTGACCAGGAACTAATGTTGCATTGCCACCTCATCACTATCACAAGCTCTCACTAAACTATGTATCCAAGCTATCCATGACATCATGATGAATAACTATTCTCTAACCATGAGAATCAACCAATGCATCAAACCATCAAAGAACTCAAAGTGCACATCATGAACTCCTTAAAAGAAACCAAATAACCATGATCCTCAACCAAGAAGATATATACCACCATAACCACATCAGAAATCCAAACTGATGAACACCAACAAAGTACCTGTATATCCAATCATGTCATGCCAAAATCCACGACACTATGATCACATCCATGAACAAAACATTTAACTCTCAGAGTGTCCAACCTGTCAATATAAAATAGTCAACCACAATTCTCCACCATGACTATAACTAGTAACTGTAGACACCTAAAAATCCTCTAGAAAATAAATTATTTTTATTTTCTAAAAAAGTTCCTGATGACATCATCATTAATTAATTAATTAATTTATTTTTATGCCATTAAATCGCTTTATCTTAATTAAAAATATTTAATTAAGGAATCCTTCCCAAAAATGTTTAAATCTTATTTAAACATTATTTCCTTATTTATTAATTATTTAATTAATAAATTGACCAAAAATCTCAAAATAAATAATTAATTTATTTTTTGCCCAAAACTTGGCCAATTTCCTTAAGACCACCAACCTCTTCCAAAATCTTCTAATCCTTCTTTAATTTTGATTAAAGGCTAATCTCATCATTTCTTACCCCTAATCCCAACTCAAAATATTTAATTAAGATTAAATACTAATCCTCATGTTTATTAAAAATATTTTAATAAATATCTCCTCAACCCAAACCCTTGAAATAAATAAAACTTTATATTTTCTAAAAACTTTATTTATCCTCATCCTAGGAAGTTCTAGACTCTTCTAGAAAGTCTTCATCCTCATCCAAAGCCTAGACTCTTCTAGAAGATGTCAATCCTTATCTTTGATCCTAATCCTAATCCCCCCCCTAACCTTGTCACATTCCCTAAACATGGGTTAAGACTTGCTAACCCAAGCCAAAGCCAACAAATATCTCCTCCTTCACCCACCCTCATTTATTGTCATCCACTTGCCCATCTCTAACAAGCCTAATCTAATCTTAACCCAAGCCTAATCCAAGCCTTAATCATTTGCACATTTCTAAGTCAAGCTTAAGACTTTCTTAATCCAACCCAAGTCAAAATATCTCAACTCTCTCACAAATATTCCAACCATAAAACTTTATGAAGCACACAAAGCCATAAATGACTCTTACAAGCCCATTCATTGCTCTTACAAGCCATTATGAGGGTCTTTATGAGCTTTGAGCCTCCTTTGTTGACCCCTCAACCTCTCTTGCTCTAACCAATGATCCTGTAACATGTGTCACTCCCTGATTGGTTGTAAGGAAGCACAATCCATGTGCTCTCCTCTCATTCAATCTAAACCTTCCATAAGCTTTTTCCCATCCTTGCATCCTAGCCCTTGATCCTTCAAGCCCTTTGCCTATTTAAGGAATCCTCTCCCAAGCCATTTTAACACAATCTAGAAAGTAAAGCCATAATGCCATTTTGAGAAGCCATTTTTACATCAAATCCATTCACCAAAATCTATCAAAAATTCTCCATTAAAGCCCATTTGAGCATTTGAGCATACATACATAATCAAGCCATCTTATCTATTAGACACACCTCTACATCAAGTGATCATCCTCATTGAGAGAGCCTATCCATGGCTCATATTTTCATTTGAGGACTTCACTTTGTCTTTCATGAAGTTATGTTAAATTAGTATGCAAATGCTTTTTGATTGTTTTAATTTGGTGTTTCTAACATACTAAAGTAGCATATACAGTAACAACATCTCATCCCTTCTACATGAAGAAAAAATCAGATAATCATGTGACTTAGGACATCGAAAATCCAAATCCAAGCCACTAATCCAAATATACATCAATAATGAAAGATCAATGGGTAAAGACAACCCATAACCAAGCTATAAATGCAACCTGTAAGTATAGACCACTTACAACACTTTACAACTTATAGACTCAACAAGTCATCATACATATCCAAATTAAACACTGATAATCATATCATCATGAGACCAATCTAAAATATAAACTAAGTATGCAATGACATCAAATCCAAATCTCCAAAATTTACAATGTCATAAAATAACAATGTTACCACAGTCAATATATATCATAAATCATTCAGATCAATATATCACCAAATAAACCATGCCATACCTGCACCAAATTTGAACCAGCATGTAGAGCTCTTGAAGAGCTTTCCGTTGACTATTTGAAGTCCAAAATCTAACTCTTATGCCCAAGTTATGCCCCTAATCTGTGCTCAAAATAAACAACATCTGAAATTTGGGCTCTTAAGACTTGACAAAATGTTCAAATCATAAAATCAAACCTACACCAAGTTGTAGTGCTTTGAATAAGCTTTCCAACTCCTATAATAAGTTAGAAATCAGATATCCTAAGAGAAGTTATGGCCGTTTTACCAATATAGTATTTTTACAATTTTAACTTCAATTTTTTTTTGCGACGAAAATTTTGATGAGATTAAATTTGACGACCATCATAGGATAAAACTAAAAACATTTGCATTTTCTCTTTATATGGCAAAACTAGGGCATATTATATATCAAAATTTATGGAAAAACCAACCCAAATTCAATGGTGAGGTCTGTTTTTGCCCAAGAGGTCATTTTTGCAAGTTCCCCCTAAAACCTCATTTAAATGAAACATCCAAAAAACCCTTTTGACCAAAATTTTCACATGCCCAATATCTACCAACATCCCATCAAAACAAAAAATTAAAAACTCTCAGATCTGCAATAAACAATTGACAAAATCCATATATCTTGTCCTTTCTTTTATCTTCTCATGCATTTCTATAGATTCAATCTAGAGTTACAATAACAAAACCATAGCTCTGATACCACTTGTAAGAAAACTTGCAACAAAAATGTAACTGTTTTCACATAACCTGCAATAGATCTAAAATAAACAAGTAATTAAAATTCACATACAAGAAAATAGACAACATACCCACAAAAATGTGACACAAGATATACCCTTAGAAACCCTCATTGAGGAAAAAATTCAGCTTCCAAAAACATCCATCACTATGTATTATTCAACAAAATACCATTGTAATATAACCATGAAAACTTCAAAGTCATAGCCACAACCAAGCAATCCATGTGAACAAGCATGAATCCACACATCCCATGCCATGCTTTCAACGTTCACAAATGCTCACTTGACTAACTTGTCAAGCCTTGTCCCGCTCAACTCTTGCCTTTTTTCTTTTGTCTTTTTCCTTGTCTCTACAACTACTCTTGTGGTTGCTTTTATAGTAGCAAGTTCCACAAAACCACCAAGTGGTAGTATATAATCCATGTGCAATAACCATGTGCTACCTAACCCATTGACCCCACATTTAATATTGGACATTTAATTCTTTTCTCCAATATTAAATAATTACATCAAATATTATCACAATGTTATAGTACAACTCATCAAGTATATCCCATGAGAATCTTTACATGTTGCACGTCCATCTAGGTGGTCCTAGGTACAAAATTACATAATAAAACAAAATAATACGATATAAAAATATTATGCAATGTGTGCAACACCCATTATCGCAACACTCCCTTACTTCCAAAGCATGTTCATCTTGCAACCTACCAATCCTATAAGGACAAGGATGTCTCATTCTCTTTAATCCAAGTTTCTAAACCATCTCTTCAACAACAAGGTTATCTGTACTACCACCATCCAAAATCACATTGCAAATTTTACCACCAGACTTACAACGAGTCCTGAATAATTTTTTTTCTTTGACAAGGTATTAGTGCCCTCTTACAAAACAAGACTTGCCGAGCCAACAAGCTCTCCCCTTACTCAGGTTCATCGACCGAGCCTTCAACTTCATTCACAACAACAAATCTTCTATCATAAGCCTTCCGTGAACACTTAGAAGCTATCTTTCCTTCTTCAGCACATCTGCAACAAGTATCCTTAAACTCACCTCTACCTGTCCTTCTCTTTTAATCAATAGGTTTTGGTTAATCTTCAACAATTTGTTTGTTCTTCACTAAGTGATCTTGCTTCTCCTTCCTCAAGGATTACCTTGATGTCTCCTCTCCAACTTCTTTTCTTCTCTCAAAGCACACTAATAAGCATCCTCAACTGAAGCAATATTCAACAAACCAACCTCATCCTGAATATTGAATCTCAAGCCATTAATATATCTAGCTACCTTCTCCTTAGAAAATTCTTTATGTTGAGACCAAATAGTTAGCTTGTAGAACTCCTGTTTATAATCCTTCATAGACAAATCCTTTTATTTTAGATTGTACAACCTCTTAAACAACTCAAGTTCACAATCAACATGAATGAACTTAGCCTTCAATTTAGTCACCATCAATCTCCAATGAGTGATCTTCATTTCACCTTCCTCTTCCCTATCTATTTGCAATTCTTTCCACCACAAAGAAACATGCCCTTTGAACTTAGTATGTGCCAGCCTCACTTTGAGAAGATCTTCAATATCCTCTAACTCAAAGTAATCTTCCAATTCACTAATCCAATCAATTAGGTTTCCAAGATTCAAAGTACATGAAAAATTAGAAACCTCCTGTTGTCAATCAGGATTGTGCCTATAGCAAGATGTAGAATCTAGCTATCTTGTTGAAACATTGAAACTCTCTAAGGTGGTGAGTTCTCCTAAAATTAGAGATGAATCTCTGAAAACTAGGCTGATTCCTAAATAGTGATCACCTAAAACCTAAATTGTATGCATGAAAAAGGATGAGAAGTAAATGAAAATAATGAATACTAATCTACATAAGGTGATACACTGATGATTTTTATATAACTTTAATCAAATCAACATAAATTACCCAAGATACAAATGTTTCACAATACCTAGACAAGCATGCAACTACAAAAGTGATTTTATGCAAGGACCTAGAATCTTTTGCTTTGAAAGGAAAATCCAAATTTTACCAATTTTCTACAAAAAAGAATAAGGACATAAACAAAGATCTGCAGTTACAAGTATCGAGATTCTAACATGCAATAAGGAATATAACTTTAATGAAGGGTGAACACAACATAAAAGCAAAGAATTCACAATATTGCATGAGAATCAATGAGAAGGAACCGTTGAATTTGTATAACCAATGCTGAAAAAATATCTGTCACAAAATGCTCTTACAATCAACTCCAAAATTTATAATGTCTAAAAAATCTGAGCCCAAAAGAAGATACCTCATAATGAGGTGAATGCACAATAAATAGAGTTCAAAACCCTAATTTGGATATCAGAAACATGCATGGAAAAAATGAGCTAAAACTGATCCAAACTGTAAAGAAACCCCTAAAAAATGCTCTTAACCACCTATCTAACTGATACCCAACTGAAAAACTTCCTCTATTTCCTCAAAAACATGCACAATCCTAGGTCAAATTTCAATGTCAAGCTAAAAATATAACATGTCAATCTTATTAGTAACCATACAAAAATGCATAAAATAGGCTCCCAAAATAAATTGCATGCAAAACTGGCCTTAAATGCTCAATAATATGCCAAAATAACACAAAAAAAGTGCTATATCACTGCATAGAAAACTCAAACTGCCCTTAACTTAGAATGAACTTCATGTAATGTCTAGTTGACTAAAAAGTCTTCCTCTACTAAAAATAGAACTCCTAAAAAAACTAAAAGTTAACTCACATCCTCAATCATATCCCTTTCATCTTGCATTTTAAAATAATTAATAAATATCATGCATTTTATAAATTTAACACTTGATATTATCAGTTTTACAATCATATTATGCGAGTAATTGATTATTATTTTTAATTTATCAATATTGATCTATTTAATATATATTAAATAATAATGTATTATTTAATCTATATTGAATGTATTAATATTGATAAATTAAAATATTGATAAATCAAAATAGTAATGAAAGTTATTATCATATATGATTGTAAAATAAATGAATATGTCATACATGAACCCGAAAGTTCATAGAATATGATAAAGGAAATGTTCAAAGGGAGGAATAAGGTTATGTCTTTGACATTTGCATGTTATTTAGAAATCAAATGAAGAAAGGAGGAGGGTTTAAAACCCTAGCTGACATGGAGAAACTCTGGTTCTTTCCTCTTTCTCTACTCTACTCCATACTATGAGTTCTTGTTCTATTTATTTTCTAACCTATGAATGTTGTGTTCTTCATCTGCATTTCGTGGTATGCTTGTACGGTCACCATGAGTACCAGTGTATTTGAATTATAGCCATGAGTGGGTTTCCTTCATTTTGTGGCTCTCCGTTTCTTCTAGCCATGAGTGGGTTTCCTCGTGGGTTTTCTTTGTTCATCATGAGTTTATTGTTGGGTATTAGAACAAGTGTGATCTTCATTTTTCATGGCTAACAACATTCTTTGATGAATCCCTCATGGTTCACGTACTTGATGGGATGTTGTTTTTTGCTGGATGCCATGACTCTCCATCTCCATCTCGTGGATCTACTACAATTTTTTCACAAGTTTATGACGTGAGTTCTTGTTCATATTTTTTGTTCTTTTGTTTGGCATGAGATTTGTTGATTAGCTACAATCATGAGTGTTGGGTTTGTTATGGGTTGCTACTGTGAGCTACTGGAATTTTACAATAAGTTCTTTTACCTCCATTTTTGTGCCATATGATCTTCTTTTCCATGGTATTCTCTATTATTGTTGTTTGGAAAAGTAGCCATGAGCTCTTGATTTATACCTATGCTAGTTATTTCTTTTTTGGAGCCATTTCTTCTTTAGCTGGTAATATTGTTGTGAGTCTTGGATGCCATTTTTTCTTTCTTATTGTTTCATATCAATCTGGCTCTCCTTCAAAATTGATGGTTGTTATTATCTATTTACTTGTTCAAATGCATGCTTTATTTGCTTGGGCTTGAGGTTACATTTTTCGGGTTTCTTTCTTAGCCATGAGTGCTGCTGTAAAGGATGGGTGTGCTATACAAAGTTACATATTCAGATTATCTCTTTCCATTTCATTTGTATCTGGCATATTTGATAGGAGATTTTTTACTTGAGGCATTCACTTGTAAGCTTTCAATTGCATCAAACTTAGAGATTGAACCATTATTTTTAGTACCCCAAAGGGGTTGACTATGTTGATCATCACTTAGAGATAAGAGTTGTATATAGGAAGAAAACATAATCTAAAATTGCAAAAATTAGAAGATAAAATGCCAAGACAATGCTTGTAGCTTGGATAAAGGTGAAGTATTTATGCTTCTCAAAGTCTTCTTCTGCTACTTTCCAAATGTTTAAGTGGTACTTAGCAAGAGTTGAAAAGGAAATAGATAAAAGTTTGAAGTGTTTAAGATCTAATAGAGGAGGAGAATTCATACCAAATGATTATGAAATGTTTTGTAATGAGAGAGGAATTGAAAGACAAACATCTGCCCCTAGAACACCTCCATAAAATGAATAGATGAAAGAAGGAACATATCTATAATGGACTGTGCTAGAACAATCATGATGGAGAAGAATGTTGCTCTAAAATACTAGAGAGAAGTTGTAAGTACAACTATCTATAGCTTGAACATTGTGCAAATCAAGAAAGGAACTCATTCAACACCTTTTGAACTATGGTATGGATACTCACCCAATGTAAAATACTTTAAGCTATTTGGAAGTAAATGTTACATTCTTAAAGATGTTAAGAATGGTAAACTTGATGCAAAATGTGAAGAAGGATATTCCTAGGATACTCCACAAGAAGTAAAGCTTATAAGTGTTTAAATACTGACATTAACAAAATTTAAGAAAGTACAAATGTGAACTTTGATGAATATACAAAAGTTTATGAGGTTGAACCTATGAAAGAACCAGACGAATACAAATCATTTGTATAATTTTATGAAGGTATGCTTGTTGAAGAAGATGCTACAAATCAAGCTACTAATCAACAACAAGTTTCAGTGGCTATTGAGTCACACCCTATGAACATCGAGTTGTATTCAGGAACTAAGCTACATTCAAATGACAAGTTATAGAATGAAGTGGATGTACATTCTGATTCTAAGATTAGTGAACATGAAAGAGATGCTGAGCTGGCTGACAAAGATATATATAGTGATTCTGAAGTTGAAAGACAAAATGAAGAAACAAGAGTTGAACCAAGATTATCTAAGTATGTCCAACGATATCATCCTGCTGCTCAAATCATTGCAGATAAAGATGCTAGACCAATGACAAGAAATAGATTAAGAAGTGATACATGTTTTTTGAGCATGAAGGAACCAAAAATAGTGAGAGATGCCTTAGAAGATGATGATTGGAATAAAGCCATGGAAGAAGAGATTGAACAAATAGAGAAGAATAAAACATGGAGTCTAGTTCCTAGACCAGAAGACAAAAATGTGATTGGTACCAAGTGGGTATTTAGAAACAAGATAGATGAAAATGGTGAAGTCAAAAGGAACAAAGCAAGACTAGTTTGCAAGAGATATGCACAAGAAGAAGGAATTGACTATGGAGAGACATTTTCCCCTGTTGCTAGATTGGAAGGAGTAGGAACTTTACTTGCTTATTCTACATACAAATGTTTCAAAGTCTATCAAATGGATGTTAAATTTGCATTTCTGAATGGTATATTAGAGGAAGAAGTTTACATAGAAAAATCAAAAGGTTTTGTTGATGTTAACAATAACATGGTATGTATACTACACAAGGCTCTATATGGTTTGAAACAAGCACCAAGAGCATGGCATGAGAGACTTCATAATTATCTTGTAAAGATTGGATTTGAAAGGACTGATGATAACAACAATCTATACATGAAGACAAAAAAAGGCAAAGGTATTTTGTTATCTAAAATTTTTATTGATGATATCATATTTGGAGGTCAAGATGCTTTATGTAAGGATTTCGCAAATTAGATGAAGCAAGAATTTGAAATTTCTATGTTTGGAGAGATCAAATTTTTTGTGGGTTGCAAGTATATTAGATGAAATATGGTATATACATCACTCAGTCAAAATATGTCAAGGAAATATTGAAATTTTTTGGATTGGAGGATCCCAAACCAGTAAGTACACTTATGGTGATAGCATATAAGTTGTCCAAAAATGATGATTTAGCTGAGGTGAATCAAACATTGTACAAGTCTATGATTGAAAAATTACAATATGTAGTACATAACAGACCTGGTATTGCATTATCTGTAGGAATAGTTGCAAGATTCTTTGCTAATCCTAGGGAGAATCATTTAATGACTATGAAGAGAATAATGAGATATCTGAAAGGAATAGAAGAGTTTGGTCTATACTATAAGAAGAAAGGAAAATTTGAATTGAGAGCCTACATTGATGCTAATTGGGCTGAAAACATTGATGATAGAAAGAGCACCAATGGAGGAGCATTTTTCTTAGGAAAGAGACTAGTTACATGGACTAGCAAGACACAAAATCACACTTCACAATCTATAGCTAAAGCTCAATATGTTGTTGCTATTGTAAATTGCACAAACATTGTATGGATCAAACAACTATTCAAAGGTATGAAGGAAGAGATCACAAAACCAATGATACTTTATTGTGATAATACTAGTGTTATCAATATATTAAAGAATCCAGTGTTGCACACAAAGACAAAGCACATTGCAATCAAGTATGATTACTTGAGAGAGTTAGTTCAAGATAAAGAAGTGAAGATGAAATATGTCAACACAAAGGAACAAATTGCTGATAACTTCACAAAAGCATTACCTAAGGATGCTCATGAGTATCTAAGAGGTAAACTAGGGGTGGTACCCCTATCAAAGACTATCTAAGTAACAAGAGGAGTGCCTTGCATCAAACAAGCTGATGTTCATATGTTACATATTGATGCAGAGGATCTTACTTTAGGATCTACCTAAAGTAATCAAAGAGCTAAAACTTCAAATCAGTCACAAGCAAGGTGACAAAGGGAGAAAACTAAAGAAACTAAAAAGTTTATATCTATCATGTTAAAGATGACAAGTCTTTGGCATTGTTGTCAAAGAGGGAGATAATCTACTGATCAAGCCAATTTAAATTTTGAGGAAGAGTTTACTGATCCTTAGAGGGAGATAATTGTTGAAGGAGACAATTGTTGATCATGAGAGCACAGAAAGAGAAATCCTAATATTTACCTAGTCAGAGGGAGATATAAGAAATAATTATGTAACCTAATCAGAAGATGGAGGTTGCTAATAAAGGGGGAGAATTCAATACAAGGAATTATTTTCCTTTTGGTATTGTCTTACTTTTTTAACCTAGTCAGTTTGGTTGAATAAAGGTGTTTACCATTTGGTTGATTTCGTTCATCAGTTTGGTTTGCCATCAATGCCAAAGAAGGAGATTGTTGAAAATAGATTAAAAAGATCATTGTTGAGAGAGATTGTTGAAACTAGATTGAAAGAGGGAGATTGTTGAAGAAGACTGTGTTTCAATATTTGTTTTGTCACTGATGTCAAACTTGTTATTTTTTAGTAAGACAACTGCTTATAAGATTCAAGTACTATCACTTATTTGATTGATGAAGAGGATTTGATCAAAAGATGTAACAATAGCACCTAGAGGAAAGGTTGAGTTATAATTATGTAATGAAGTACAAGAATCAGTTAAAATAGTGATGACATGATGTATTGGTAATCTACTTAAGGTTACAAAGACTGATTACACTAAGAAAGTTTAGAAGAAAAAGTTACACAAAGTTTGTCTACAAAGCTTGATCGAGTGGATAGTAGGTGCCGAGAAAAGGCAGAGCAAGCCAAGCAGAAAATTAGTTGGAGTCAAGTAAATGCTTATTCTATTGTTTGAAAAGAAAAATAGTGGATACCGAGTAAAGTTTAGTTGATGCTGAGCACCAGTAAACTTTAGTTTGAGCTAAGTAATTTCGTAGTGGATTCCAAGCAACATAGTATGTGCTGAGAATCAAAAGCTTGATAATGTCAAGCTGCTACATTATTTAAAAGATCATGGATTTGATGACTCTAAGCTGACAAGTTTTCTTTCTTGGATTATGTGAACCAGGTGGAAGATAAGGTTGATGAGTTGGTGGCACATAATTCAAATTAAACCATTTTTAGGCAAATTTATAGTGGATTCTAGAAGTTTCTAGAAGAGATATGAGATATGGGATAGATACATTGTATCCTACCTAGTCCATCCAAACCCTAAAATGGACAATGGAGAATGAGCATAAAAATATCTTAATTTCCTATTTATAGGAATGGTTGGTCATGAAGCAAGGTTGTCATGTGTGAGAACCTAAGGGAGACAAGGAGTTAAGGGTTTTGCTTCATCAAGTGACCTAAGAGAAGAGTCTACAATGACATGTTAAGCAAGAAGGCTTAAAAAGATGAACTTCTGAAGGGTGAACAAGCTATTAGAGTTGCAAAGTATGAAGGCCAAATAGAATCGAGGACTGAATAGTGATCTATAGCCTAAAAATGAAGTTCTAAGTTGTATCAGATCAAATCCTTACTCTTATTCTCTAACAATTCTATTAGTTCAGGGTAAATCCTTTGGATTAAGGTTGACCTAACAGTCATTTGTAAATCCTTTAACTGAGTGACATTCCAAGTGAATGGTCTAAAGTCCTCTAACAAGGCTCACTCCTAATAGGGTGATTGAAATCCTTTAACATGGTCACATTTAACAGTGTGTATTGTGACCTTTAACAAGCTTGGCCTTTCATAGGGCATCACTTCAGAAGAGTGAAAAGAGTAGCTTGTTACTGGTGGTTTTTCGTAAATTGGGTTTCCACGTAAATCATTGTGTCAAATGTGTTGATGAATATGTCATGTTTCATGCTTTACTTTTTTGCAAGTTGATTTGATAGTAACCTACAAGTTTTAACTAATTGCATAATCTTATGGATGCATGCATGAGTATAAATGTTTAATGGGTTCACTAAGCTGTGAAAAGTTTTATTTATACATCTGGACCTTGGATAACTGATTCACCCCCCCTCTTAGTTATTCTACGGTATTCCAATAGTGAGTTCTTGTTCATATTCATTGCTCTTTTGTTGGGCATGAAATTTGCTGACCACTTACAGTCGTGAGTGCTAGGTTTGTTATGGGTTATTGCTGTGAGCTACTAGGATTTAATAATAAGTTCTTTTACCTCCATTTTTGTGCCATATGATCTTCTTTTCCATGATATTCTCTATTTTTTTTGTTTGGAAATATAGCCATGAGCTCTTGATTTATACCTATGCTAGTTATTTCTTTTTTGAAGTCATTTATTCTTTAGCTAGTAATATTGTTGTGAGTCTTGGACACCATTTTTCTTTCTTGTTGTTCCATATCAGACTGGCTGTCCTTCAAAATTGATGGTTTTTATACTCTATTTACTTGTTCAAATGCATGATTTATTTGCTTGGGCTTGAGGTTACATTTTTTGGGTTTCTTTCTTAGTCGTGAGTGCTGCTATAAAGGATGGGTGTGCTACACAAAGTTACATATTCAAATTATCCCTTTCCATTTCATTTGTATTTGGCATATTTGATAGGAGATTTTTTACTTGAGGCATTCACTTGTAAGCTTTCAACTACATCAAACTTAGATATTGAACCATTATTTTCAGTTGCCAGAAGGGGTTGACTACGACGATCATGTCTTAGAGATAAGAGTTGTATCTAGGGAGAAAACATAATCTAAAATCACATATATTAGAAGATAAAATGCCAATACAATGCTTATAGCTTGGATAAAGGTGAAGTATCTATGCTTCTCCGAGTCTTCTGCTGAAGCTATTTTGCAAGGTCTAATAAAATACATCAAAAGAATATGAACAATAGGAATACCCATGGTAAGAAGAAACATAAGCTTCACAAAATCCTTCTCAATGCCTCCAATATAATTTTTTGTACGTATTACAATACTCAACCCAACATAACCTTGTAAAATGCTTGCTAAAGTTCCCTTGCTGCAAATTATACCATTGGTGACAAGAACAACAACATTGAACCATGTTGCACTGTTTGTACTAATAACTAGTGCTATCTATACCTTTATTTTTTTGTAGCATAACATCTCCTTATTTCTATAATGGAAATTTTGGATTTCACTGTATCTTTTTATTTTAGAGTTATGAATGACTCATGCGTAAACATGTATAAATGCAAAAAAATTGCTCCTATTGCTACCATAGTCCATTGTTTATGGAGTATTGAAACCTCCTTCTAGAATGCTAGACTGCTATTGTACTTTTACTAATATGAACCAACCATCAAATCTAATTCAATATGTTATTCCCTTTTAACTAAAAAAACTTTATTTCTAATTGTGCACTTGTAGACTTCAATCTTCTACTATGATTCAACTAGAAGGTCCCATAAGTATAATTTATGTATACCCCTCAACAATTTCCCCATGTCTTCAATCTTCGCCTCTACATGATTTGAACAAAATGTTTCACGCCTGTAGTTTATGTGTGTCCCTTCAATAGTCTCCTCAGTCCTTCAGTCTTGGCCTCTACAAATCTTAGTTGAAAGGCTTCATGTGTGTATCTTATGCATGATCCTTCAACAACCTCAAGTCTTCATACCTATAGCTACACATGAAACAAACTTATTAGCAATAAAACTTGCTTTTCTTTTAGATATTTCTCTTTCCTTTGCATCTTTTAATGCTTTTATCTGAATAATCATGTTGTATAAACACTAACTAGTTTAGAGATCACTGGAATGGTTTAGATTGCTTAGTTCATATGAACTGGCCCCCTTCTTTACATTTTGTTGGTTTATTCAAAGATGAAGATGCAAGCTCAAATCTTCTTCGACATTTGGATCAATAGTTCTTCCATTTAGGAAATGGAGGCTCTTCCCCTTATTTCTCCAGTACTTTTTTGTTTATGCAATCTATTTATTCAGATAGTATATTAGGACCTACCACAACTTGTGTGGTATCTGAATGCATTGTATCAAGTACTCTCTAAAATTTGAACATTTTATACCTTATCAAAATAGTTATGAAATATATTTCAATAAAGTGCATGATTTTGGTACTTTTATGTATCTTGAATAAAAAAGATCAATTCTCTTATTTATTTTTATGTACTTTATATTTTGCATCCAAACCTTTCTGTAATATGTATGATCAACAACTTAAAACACATAGTGCAATATATAAGCAAGTTTAACATAGCAATTTAAGAGGTAGGATAAATTGGTAACACCTCCATCTTATGCTTCATCTTCAACTAAGCTCTAGATTTAGAAAAATGACCGACCCTACCTCTCATAGGTCTCTCCACAAAATTAGTTTTTTCCTCACCACTCAATCTAGCGACCTCAAAGTCTTCGATAATTTCCTCATAACCATCTTTAGTACCCATATGCCAAGGTACACCACCTATAACACTTATGATCTTAGTGATCATATCACTCTTCATCAGTGCCATCTTAGACATGGAATTTTCTTTAATCTTCTCCGAGATCCTTGCTTCCACAATATCACAAAGATCTTTAATCTCCCTAGGGTCCAATTATCTCAAAGGAATATCTTCACAAACCCACTGCAACAAATCCACAAGATCAACTAGATTCTTGCTTTGATGATCTCCACCCTAGGTCCTAATGCAAGGTGCCTGACCTTTGTTGATCTATTTACATGTTCAAGATCACCTTCACTTTGATACCATTTGACGTAGTGCAAGGTAGGGGAATCCCCAAAGGAGACATCTTAGGCCCCAACAAATAACCACACAATGGAAACACAACACAAGATATAAGATCTAATACCAAACACAACTTGTTTTTTCATAAAGCACCTAATTACATGCAATGTGTTGGCTTGGAAGGCCCTCTCGATTATGACCAAATACAAAGCAAGTAATATTTCTGCAAGATCCTTCAAGATCTAATCCAAACCCTAGCTGGCCTAGATCTATAACACAACAAAACTCTAGTAGAAACCTCCAACAAGATCTAAACTTGTGCTTGCAAGCCACCAAGCAATCTCCTTGTTTCCCAAGTTGCAACTACTAGCTCTTTTCAAACTTTGCTCGTCTTTCACATCCTCTTCTCCAAGCTAGATGATTGCAAGCCACCAAGCAATCTCCTTGTTTCCCAAGTCACAACTACTAGCTCTTTTCAAACTTCACTCCTCTTTCACATCCTCTTCTCCAAGCTGGATGATTATGGATCACTCCCTTGAATCAATGCCTCAAGACTCCATCTAAACCCCCTACTTATACCTAACTAAGCCACAAGTCATCTTAGCCAGCTAAAAATTAAATAAACCTTACATTAAATACTTGTTGAGCCGCAAGTCAAACTACAACACATATTAAATACCAACTACCTTAGAAGGATTACATCATTCATTAAATACACCTAGAACAAATAACCAAGACCCAAATAGGCCAACACAAACTCCCATGATCAATCCACACCATGATCTCATGCCACAACCATTTAATGCACCAAGTTGGCCAACCAAAACCTCAAGAATTTTGTTTGGGAAGCCCAAACTGTCAAGCATCAACAACCACTAGCCAAGCACTGTTGAGCTCCTATAAGAATTTCTAAGCTATCATAGTACGTGTCGAGCAATGAGATCCTTCAGTGATCGAGCCCCTTCAGTGACCAAACACCTCGACCAACATTGTGACCAAGAACTATCCAATAATGATCAAGCACCAGTCCCTCTACGATCGAGTTCTCCAACTCCAAGGCCAAAACTACTCCAATGTGCATGATTGCCAACTACCTTTGGATGCTCCTACATCAATTATAGAAGGCCACCTTTGAACAAGGACAACCCCAAAATTTTACCAATAATTCATGTGTCATTGTGTAGTTGAAGGTAAATATCACATATAATGGCATGGATTGTAAGCATACACAAATCTAAAGCATTGACAGTACATAAAATAGTAATTGACATTTGTAAAATTGAAATGAAGGAGTTGACATTTAAAACCATGTCTAGAGACAAATCATTGAACAAATTTCACATTCAACCAATGTTTTCCTTTAAGAGATATCCTGAATACAAAACAATTCATACACAATTTCAAGGGAAAAAGATGAAGGTGGACTACAAAAGTTCTCTCTCTAATAAATCAAGGAACATAACTTGCTAAAACCAATTTCTTAAGACATTAAAATTTTGAAATATTTCTATTGTTTTTCTTATAAAATTTTCCATATTAATCATTGATTCAATTTAAATAAATAAATTTTGAAAACTTTTTACCCTTCTAATACTTCTGCCACTTTAGTTTTGTAGGGCTTGAAGATAGCTATTTCCATACATTTTAAATGCATATTTGTATTGCAAATCATTTTTACAAGGGTTGTCAACCCATATGTCCCATTCATTCATATATTTTTAATCCAACATTTGCAGTTCACCAAATTACTTTTCAAAATAATTATTTCAAGAAAAGGAAATGTTCATTCCTTCCAACTTTTCTTTCAAATTTTATGCACTTTAAAAAATATTAGACGAACTATATCTTCCTATCAACATAAGCATTGCACATTATTGGTGCAAGCACTAGTTTACGTTAGACTATAGAAATTTCTCACATTTAATTTTTCTTTTCAAATCTAGTTATATATTCAAACTATTAACTATTTAATCACAATGCATGTGGCAACGATAACACTATTTGTGTATGACCAACCTTTTTTTGTTCTTCAACTTAGATTTTTCCTTGAGAGGTATTGCTTATATGTTGTGGAACGATTGAGTCTTTTCAGTGACATAAATATATACAGTTACATCCATAAGCGATTTCATACTATTATGGATTGTAGAAATGTTATGTCAATTGATAATTTCCTTTTTCCTTGCCAATAGGAAAGTAAACATGTCCTTAGATTAATCAAGATGAGACTATTGTTGAGGACATATCACATGTTCCTTTGCCAAAATAAATAAGGCTTTAAAATTTCCTTTTTTTCTTTTTTTGTAATTAAAAGAAAAATATTATAAGCATATGTGGGGGTGCAGTCAAATTCATAATAGTTGATCTAAAATTTTATCATGTTGAGAGGCATTAGATGGTTGGAAAATAGTAGAGGATTACTAGAATGTACTCATCTTAGAGCGTATTTTATAAGTCTAATTTATACGCAATAGGGTGGGTGCATTCTAGTGTCCAAAGCACCATAGGTCAAATAAATATAAACTATAACATTATATTTTCAATTGACAAATTAATTTGAGTGGTGATATCTCTATTAAAGAGGGTAGAGGAATGCATTATGAACTCATTTTATTTATAGAAAGTATAAAAAGGTACATATTTATATGAGACCTGAAATTTTGGACCCTTTAAAGAAATTAAATTATTACATAAAGAAAAATGGTAGGTATATTGATGTGAGAAGAAAGAAGGCTTTTTTTGATGAAAATAGTTTATCATTAAATTAATTTAAAAATGCAACTACAAAAATCAAATAATAAAGTATGAGAGGATTAAAAAATCACTCTCTAAGAGTCTTAGATGGGTCTATCTTAGAAAACATCAATAATAAAACATTTAGGCATTGTCCATAAACAGATAACCCCTAGGAAACTAATTTGGTACAAGTTGAAGAAGGAGGGTTTGGATCATCCTTCTTCCCCTAGCCATTTGTGGGGGTAGGCACGAGGATTAGAATAGTCCAACCATTTGTAGTCTCTTCTTATGCCTCATCCTTTCTACATGGAGAGATAACTAGGGAAAGTATGAGAAACCACTCTGAGGAGTAGGACCAACTTGAACTAGTAGGAGGAGCACCACTAATAATAGACCACTTAGATGCAGAGCCACTTGGAGATGGTGAACCAGAAAACTTGTGTATGGAATCCCAACAATCATGTGAGCGATGTTGAGGATCTAAGACTACAGTGTGTATAAATGCTCGACAAAGGAGCTCCAACTATAATGATGACCGCGTGATGGTGAACAATGATTGATAACAAAACTATTCGACAAAAGAATAACAATTGTACAAGGGGCATTAAGCCAATGTTGCAAAATCTCTTACAAGAGGACCACCTCAAGACCTTCCTTTATATCTTGTACTCAAATATGTAACAACACATTATTGCATATACAAGCTTTAGCAATAAGAGAAACACTAGTATTGATATGGGCATGTATAAATAGCCACATTCTTTTCCTTCCAAATAGGAAATAGGTTTTCTATTCTAAAATTATGCCAAATTTGTAGAAAAGGGAACAAACTTAGGGGCATCACCCAAAAAACATATGCTAAGAGAAAATGTAGGGCCCACCCATAATTTTCCTTTCAGTTCTTATACAAAAATAACAATTGCATGCAAATATTACCAATATTTCAAAGGAATAAAGCACACATAAATGAATAGAAGGCACAAAGATTTAACATGGTTCATCCAATCCCCGGGCTACATCCACCAAACAAAAAGTCAAATATTATTATCTGGTGGTCTCAACTTGATTACAATCTATAATCCCTTGCAACTCAATAGTGCCGCAAAAAGCTACTAAATCATCATGCGTAATAAAGAAATCCCTAACCCTAAGTCATTTTTATACAATACTTATGGTGGTTACAAATTTAGCGCTAGAATATGTCATCCAATATAAAAATAACTCTCGACACCTTTTAAAATAACTCTTTTTAGCCTAGTTTATGTTTATGCTTGATGATTAGTGACAATGTTTTCCAGATTATTGGATATTGTTTTCACACATAGTTGATTATATGATGAGACTACTTTGTTATTAGTTATTTCATGTATGCATGATCATACCTTGATGATGATTATTTACAATGATTTCAATTATTTAATGATATTAGTTAGATGGATTATTTATATGAGTTTTATATGAATACTTACCCCATACTACATGTGTATGGTGTGCATGTATGTTTTCTTTATGTATGAAGTTTCTGATTTGGTTAAGGAAGGGAGTCATAATCACTTGCTAGTCGAGATCTACATGATGCACCACTTCCTACCATTGCCTATTCAATTTAGAATATATGTGTTTGTGCATGCGTGGATCATGGATAACTTTAAGAAACCCCCATTTAGAAAAAAAGTATAAAATTTTGGTGAATCAAACATTAGTTCAAGGGGAAAAAATTAATTTCTATAGTTGAATTTTTAATTTAAAGTATGAAAATTTTAAATTTTATTGGTGATTGTTTTTCAATCATATGAAAATTCTATAATATCATGGCAAATCTTTCATTATTGATGAAAATCATGGGAAAAAATTACACATTCCTAGAAATAGCGATTTTATTATTATTATGATTATCTTAAGGAGCCTAATTAATTATCAAACTTTAAGGTTAAATTTAGCCCACTTTTATCATTAGAGTTTCCATCCAAATTATTGAATGGTGGTTTGGGGGAAGAACCCCTATTATTTCTAACCATTGGATGATCCTAAATCAATGGCCTAAATCCTATTTCAAGCCAAACTTTTAAAATGATACCAAGTTTTAAACAAAGTTCCTAAAGTAAAGACATGTGTCCACTATCAAATCTATTTCACGACAAAGTGAGAAATGATAAAAAAATTGTATGAAAAGTCTCTAGAATAGAGACACTTGTCAAATCTACATACTTAATCTGTAGTGTAAATTTTTTACCAAATATATGCGAATATTACCATTAATTAAGACAAGCCTTGAAAATTGTAGGCAAAAGATATTTGATTTACTATGTGGAAAAATTAGATTCCATTGGCAAAGTCATCACTAAAATATAAATCCTTTTGTATTTTTATTGGCGATTAGCCTAAGCATGGGACCCAATTTCGGTAAAGTGCAGGTGACATGGACACTCCAAAAGTGCAAAAAAAAAGCCAAATGTTGGGTCCTTGATGAGTGAGATTAGCCAATTAGAAAATATTAGCCACTAAAGTTATCCTTGGCATGGATTTTATGTAGATTTCAGGTACTAGGTATCGACTTTCATAAATTGCCAAGATGAGCATGCCCTATCGCAATATCTCAATGGTAAGAGAGGCGAGATAAATTCTTGAGTCCAAATCCTATCCTTAAAACCAATTGTCTTAGAAAATTAGGACAAGTACCTTAGATGATTACCCTTCTGAATTTGTCATATGATGTAAATTCATGATTATAACCCTTGAGTTTGATCTTGTATGTAATATTTTATGATGGGTTTCCACATTTCATCTTGTAGGTCTTTGGTGATTTTTCTATTAATTAAGTCAAATTAAAAGGATAATTAATGATTTAATTTAATAAAAAATTATTAAGATAATTTCAATATTTAATTATATTTAATTAATTGATAAATTAATTTTTAAAAAAATTAAATTTAAAGAGAAATTTATAGTCTAATTTTAGAGCATAATAATATTAATTTAATTTAATAATAATATATTTAGGAGATCATTTTAAAATAAATGCTAAATATTATTATTGCTTATGTTAATAAATATTTTATCAAATAAATGCGTCGAAACTTAATTAAAGAGAAATTAATTAATTAAAAATATTTTAAATTGTAAAAAGTGTGCATGAGTATTTGAAAAAGTAAATAAAGAGTTAAAAGATTGTGATCAATGAATTCCCTCGTGTGATCGCACAATCAGTGCCCCAAATTTAGGGGAGAACTCCATATCATAGATTGAGAGTTCTTTTGCAAGGACTAGGATTTTTGGGTAAGGGATTTTTAGAGAGAAGGTTTTGAGAGTAAAGAGAATTCTCTCCCAATCTTTGGGTGGTTGTGTATTAGCATCAGATTCAGGTAGATTCTTGTGCTTTATTTGCATAATGAATTATGTTATTCGATATTCCTATCTACATCGCGTTTGTTAAATTTGTTTGCAAATTTTTTTCTATGATGAATCTTTGATTTTTAATTTGCTAGTATTCATATTGAATTCTTCTATATATGAGGATTGAAAATTAGGAAGCCCTCATTCTATAAATTGAATTATCATTATTTAATTAGAGTTAGTTTTGAAAAGAAATCAAATTTAGAACGAAAATTCGACTAGTTTATCTGGGTTTCCCTATTGGACTAAATTTGCAATGTTTATATATATATATGGGGGGGGACAGGTTTGTTTTATTTTTGAAACAAAATGCATTAAAAAAAGAATTTAATTGGTGAGTGGGAGGTAGGCCACCACACTCCAGCTCTCGCAACAAACTCTACTATGGCAACAACAAAGGTGCTGCGATGGCCGCCATGGGTGGCAGGTTGACGGGCCTTAAAATATGTGGGACTTTTATTTAAATTGTTTTATTTGAAGTTTTAAATTGTGATATGTTTAAATTTTAGTTTAATTATTAATATATATATTTTTGATCGGTAAACGATTGTAGCCTTTGAATATATAAAATTAATAATAAAATAAATACAACAAATGACCTCTATTCAAATGGGCACTGGTAGGAAAGAACAGAGAAGAAAACCTCCAATCTTTCCCAGGACTTAAATCTTTTATTATTACAAATAAAAGGGGCATTCCCCTGTTTATACTCATGACAATAATTACAATTGATTGGACATGAATCCTAATCTGCATAAGAGTGTTTTGAATCGTTTGAACTAATGATTCTCATGTACCAAGAGATTCCCTCTAGCCAAAGAAATGAATTTTCTAAGCATTTCTTCTTTGCTGATTTTTCTGTATCTCACAAAACCTGACTGATCTATTAAGCCAATATACTGCTCAAAGGAAAAGGTTAGTACTCATGAAGATAATATCAATTAGACATCCCTGATTAGATATTACCATGCTTTGTAACCCTGTTAATTAGAGAAATTTGTACCTATCCAAATTTGATTAGAAATACTCTTAGTCTTGACAATTTAATCTAGGCATTCTTTTGATATATTCTAATGTAATTGAAATCCTCTTAAGACTTGAATTAATTTATAATTCTAAGAACCACTGAATATTGATACTGATCAATATCACAAAGAGGCAACCATGTAGAGAGCCTTAGGTGAGGCCCAATAAAATTGATCTAATTATATGAGATTGATTAAACTGATAGGGTTACTTGATTGAATATTTTGAGTTTATTTAATTGTTAATTTTTGTCTATGTAAACTAATTCCAAAATTCTTATGAATCTAATAAAGGTTGTGGGCCTGATTGCTACCTCTAGCAGTCGTCTTCCCATCTTAAAAATTATCATTGCTACTGCTTTTTGGCTCACTAGTCTACTTAATTTAACCCAATGGAGAAAGAGAAATTACATATATGTGTCATTCGATTCAGCTAAACATTACTATAAATTGAACTCTTTATCTCTATACTGCCAAGAAAGAAAAAAAAGAAAAAAAACTCTACATTTATTATATGTAGTGAGATTGAAGTTAATACTGATCAATATCACAAAGAAGCAACCATGCAGAGAGCCTTAGCTGAAGCCCAATAAAAATTTGATTTGATTATGTGAGATTGATAAACTGGTAGGGTTACTTGATTGTATATTTTGAGTTTATTTAATTGTTAGTTTTTATCTATGTAAACTAATTCCAAAATTCTTATGAGTCTTATAAAGATCATGGACCTGATTATTGCCAACAACAGTGGTCTTCTTGTCGTAAAAATTATCATTTATACTACTTTCTAGCTCACCAATCTACTTTTTATAACCCAATGGAGAAAGAGGAATTATAGATGCGTGTCATTTGATTCAACTAAATGTTTCTATAGACTAAACTCTTTATCTCTATACCACTAATAAAAACTCCACATTTATTTAAGAGAATTCGAAACCTCACAAGCATCCAAGATCACTAGAGGCCAAAGAATTGAAAAAATGAGCCACAAATATAATAACCATCTTCATCTATTAAGAAGGATAATTAAATGTAGAAAGGAACACAATGAGAAGAACACCCTGAATGCAACCTAATATAGATAGGTGAACCAGACAAAGAACTAAAACCCAAAACTATATATCTTCCATACTATATATAATGAGTACAAAATGGAAGGTGAAAGAAGAGAGCTCGACGAGGGCCCTAGAATACATAGGAAAAGGATAAACAAACTACCAAACTAGGATAAAAATAGAGAACAAACATACCACCAAGCTAAGAACAGAGGACACAAATAGGGGACACCCACACCCAACCTAACAGGGAACAAAACTGAGGATAAGACACCAACATAACATCTGAGAGCCTGCCTACTTCTAGTAGACCATGATGAATTCTGATATATCATTGGGCTTCTCCAGTTAGAAATTAGGTAGGAATTTGAAGTCAAACTTCTCCCTATTGGACTTTTCTATGTTTGGGGTGCAAAATTTTAGAGCCTCTATGTTGTCTAGAGTCACCCCAAGATGGATGTAGGCTTTAAACATGTTGAGGTAGTTAATAAGCCATTGTTTGGTCTCATCCTCTATAATTCCTCTCCATTGGAGGAGGACTTGTATGCTAGCTTCCATCCTTGGCCATTCCTAGTGGAAGGCCAAGTTCTCGTGAATAACCAAAGAAGGGCAACGAAAAACTACATCTAGGTCAGAGCTGCCTAAAGTGAGAGCCATATACTTTTTTAAGAGGGGAATCTGAAGCTTGTCGTCAATGTTTTTAACTGCTTTTTCTAGCCCTTTTCACCACAATGGGTCAAAAATGTTACAATAGTGCCTAATCATGGCCCATGGCTCCACCCTATCTCTAGCCAAACAACTGATAAATGACCCAACGATGTCGTTGTTGGTTTGCTATGTGTATTTGTAGTTGAAAGAACCTTCATCGATGGCCCTGCTGATTGCTATCCTTGTCATATCGTCGATTAGCTTTAGAATTTTGCTCCATCTCTCCAATTTAACATTGCCTTAGAAAGCCATGGTTCTCACCTTCAAAATGTGAAAGAGACTAATATTTGAGTCCATCTAAAAGTTAAGATTAATCATCATATTAGAGAAAGATAGCGACGACTAGGGAATAAATAGAAAGGGCTAAAATAAGGACCTAGAAACTCCTAGACACCATGACATCATCTATGGATGACACCAGCTTGGGTAGAGGTACAAGGGAAATTAATGATAAATAATGTTGAAAATCGATGGGGAGGAAATAGAAAAAAATCATGAGAAAAAAGGTGACATGCTGGACACGGGTTCAAGGAGGAACCATCGAATATATCCGATATTAAAGAAAGGCAGGAAGAAGGATCATATAGGAGGAATAAAAAGAAGAAGAAAAGGCTAGAGAAAAGATGTAACAAATAAAACACCAAACTCTACAAGTGGAGAAATGAAAAGAATGCAAACCTAAGAAATAAAGGGAGAATAAAAGAAACTACCTTGTTGATACCCTTAAAAGTTAGTAGACTATATTATAAATGAGGGGAGGAGAGGAAAACCAAGACTTAGGTAGAATTACCTATCTCTAATAACTAGGTATGTTTTTCCATTAGCATCCTCATTTACCAATAGGTCTGCCTTCTTATTACCTTCTTGATAGATGTGATTGATCTAAGTATCTTCAAACCTATCCATTATATTAAGAACCTCTTCTAATTTTGAGTTCAAAACCCAGTTGGGCATAGCTCTTTTGCTTATAGCATTTAATATGATCTGGGAGTCTCCTTTGATGATGATTTTGGGAAGTTTTAATTTTAGGCAGAGTTGAATCCCCTCTTGCAAAGCTTTGAGCTCAGCTAAGTTGTTAGTGGTTGGATCAATAGATTTGGCTCTTTTAGCAACCCGATTTCCTAACTTGTTGTTGATGATGCAACCAATGCCTGCTATGCCTGGGTTACCTTTGGATGCTCTATCAAAATTTAATTTGGACCAACTAATAGGAGGTGGTTTCCATCTACAATTTTCCCTTGCCTCTTGATTTTTCATTTTGTAGGTGAGTGGAGGATTAATGAGGTTACTCCATTTTTTCTTGATGAATCCATCCTAGCTTGAGAATGATCCTTCTTCTTTCTGGGTCTTCCTAAGATGGGAGTTCAGTGTTTTGACTATACTTATTTCATCCTTTTTGACAATCTCCTCTAGCTACATTTCCTAATCCCTAAACATTCTTCTGTTTCTTTATTTCCATACCTCCCACAAGAGGATGGATGGACTAATTTTCCAATTTTTTTGGTGTACACCTCTGCAAATATTGGTGGGCCAACTTTTGAGAAGATCAACTAAGAAATTTGCATGTGTCTGAGCCACTCCTAGCAGTATTGAGTGTATGGGAATCTATATAAGATGTTATTAGTGTCTTCGCTATTTTGTTTACATAAAACACATATAGAGGGACCCTCATAACCCAATTTGTAGAATTGATCTACTATAAGTATCTTGTTTTAGTATGCCAACCACAAGAAGAGCCCAACCTTTGGCAGACATGATAGGTCCCAACACAGATTGTGTGGAAGTTCCATTTCAACCCATTTTTGGAAGTTGATGAGGGCTTTATAATTGCTTTTAACAATATACTTGTCATCTTTAGATGCAACCCATATCAATCTATCTTCTCTCTCTGATTGCTTGATTTTCCTATTTTTGATGATCTTTTGATATTTATCTTTTGTTGAGGGTTCTGAGTCTAAGTCATCCACAAATTTCCATACCCAGCTAGCAGTGCCATTTGGTGTGATCTTAGTTTTATAGCCACTGACCTTGCAACCCCATCGAGTAATTAACATCCCTTTGAGTTCTACAGGGATCTCCAAGCTATCTATGGGAAGTAGCCCATCCAATGTGTCTTCCTAGAATAAAGCTTCATCTCCTTTACTTGTATGCCAAGATAGGTATTTGCTGATGAGGGCTCTGCTCCTAACCATAAAATTCTAGCTCTCTGATCCTTTAGGAAGAGACTCCATCCTAAATAATGAATAAGGGTACATAGGATTAAGATAGTTACAATATATGATCTTGGCCCATTTACTATTTCTATTTACAAAGAGGCACCATATTAATTTGGCCCCAAATGATTAATTTTTTCCAAAGAAAATTCTTAACACCTAAACCTCTAGAATCCTTCAATTTGCAAATGTTTTCCCACCTTATAATTGAAAGGCTTTTTGAGACTTACCATTATCCCAAAAGAAGTTTCTAAGAAATTATTCAAGCTTCTTGTTGATGTGCTTGGGAAGCAAGAGACACGATAAAGGATAAGAAGGGATGGCACATAGGATGGATTTAATCTTGACAATTTTACCCACTTTTGAGAGCCATCTATCCTTCCAACTGCCTAACTTGGATTCTATTCTCTCCAAGATATTTTGCCAAAACTTACTAGATTTGCTTACCTTTTCTAGATATATACCCAAGTACTTGCAAGGAAATTCACCCTTCTTATAACCATAATATGACAAATTTTCTTTTCTATTTCTAGTTTTGTATTAATGAAGAAGATTTCAGATTTCGCTACATTTACTTTTTGACTCGAGGCTACCATTTATAATCAAATAATGGACCTTAAGTTTAGTGCCTCTTTAGTAGAGCTTTCACTAGGTAGAATAGTATCATTTGCAAATTGTTGGTGAGTAATATTAGAAACATTATTTATAATAGTGATACCCGTGATATCTTCTTTGTTATAAGCTTCAGTGATAGCTCTCCCAAAGGCTTCTGCCATAATGGTGAATAAGAATGGGGAAAGAGGCTCTCCCTATCTAATCCCTCTCGATGTTTCAAAGAAGCCCTCTGGGGTACCATTTACAAGAATTGAGATCTTGGTGGTTGATATACATTGGTAGATGAGGATGATCCATTGGTAGGAAAAAACAAAAGCTTTGAGGGATTTACAAAGGAACCTCTAATCCACCATGTCATATGCTTTTTGCTTTCCCTTTTATTCTTAAGTGTTGAGTGGATTATCTCTTGGATGATAAGAATACCATCTAGGATTGATCTACTTGGAAAAAATCTGGTTTATTCTTTAGAAATAACTTTTGGAAGAAGACGTTTAAGTCTATTTGCTAGAATTTTTGCTAATATTTTATAAATAGTGTTGCATAAGGCTATTGGCCTAAAATCCCTAGGATTGTCAGGGTCCTCTTTTTTGGGAATCAGAGTAAGAAAGATATGGTTAATCTTAGACTTTATTGAACCACCATTTCTAGAGGCTTTGATAACTTTCTAGAGGTCTTCACCCAAGATATCCCAACATTTCTAGTAAAAAATGGTTTGGAAACCATCTAGACCTAGGGATTTGTCAGTATTTGAATAAAAAACTACCAATCTAACTTCCTCCAAAGTGATTGGTTTGATTAATAATTTGTTGTCATCTGACAAGACTACTTTAGGGATGATTTCCAACATTTTTGATTGGGCTATCTTGTTGGAATAGTCATAATTATTTAATATGTTCTGAAAGTGGTTAACTAAAATTTTAGAAATTTTCACCAGGTCCTTAGTGATAGTGCCTACATGATCTTTGATTTTGACTATTTTTCTTTTGGCTCTATTATGAAGGGTAGAATTGTGGAATAACTTTGTGTTTTGATCTCCTTCATCTAGCCATTTTTCTCTAGACTTTTGTCTCCAAAAAAATTCTTCCTTTGCTAAAATGTTTTCTTATTTGGTGAGTAATTCCTTTTCCAACAGATAGCTCTTGTTATTCATACCCTTTTTGATTACTTCTAGATTTAGTTCCTTCAGTTTCTCCTTGATTTCTAGATTTTCTTTGAAGATGTCATTGAAGTGTTCTTTATTCCATTTTAGAATGTTTTCTTTTAGCATTTTCATTTTTGAGACAAAGATATACATTTTGGATCCTTTGAAAGGTGCCTCGACTCTGCCAGTATTTTATGTGTTCTAGGAATTTCGAGTCTAAAAACCACATTTTTTTGCACTTGAATGGATTTCTCACTGGTTTAGAAGGTTCCAATAAAACCATTCTGGCTGGAAAATGATCTGATCCAACAACAAGCAGGATTGAAGAGTAGATGTTGGTATTAATTTTGCTTAATTCACCTTTGACAAAAAACCTATCCAACTTCTCAGCTATGTAACAAAAGTCCTTCCTTTTATTATTCCATGTAAAATTCCCATTGTTAATTGGGATGATAATTAGCTTGTTGAAATCATAACATTTTTTGAAGTCTTTGGAGGCTTGGGAGGCTCGTTTAATACCTCTAGTTTTCTCCTCAATATGTAAAATGGTATTAAAGTCTCCTCCTAGAAGGATTAAATCATCCTTGTGGCTGTTAAAAAATAAAGTGATTTCATACCATAAGCATTTCTTATTTGTATTGTGTGTTGGACCATATATGTTTATCAGAATAAATTGAAAATTGAATTTAATGCTTTTGACTCTGCAACTTAACTAGTTATTATTGGAGATTAAAAATTCTAAAAACTGAATTTCTTGGGATTCTAGATGAAACCTAAACCTCCAGAAGCCCCTCTAGATTCATGTAGTTTAATATTCCAGCTACCTATCCTCTTTTATAGCTTAGTTCCTTCTTCCTTATTTAACTTAGTTTCTTGTATTAGAATGATTTTAGATTCAAATGATTTTAGATTTTGTTTTAGTAGTCTATTTTTACTAGGGGTGTTTAAGCCCCTAGCTTTCCATGTAGTAATCTTCATGATTCCTTGGGAAGGACCTTCCCCTTCCCTATATTGAAAAGTTGGTCGATCTTTTGCTGCTCTCGAGCCTAACCATTTGCTTCTCTAAGTTCCTTGAGGGATTTTATACCTCTTTTTTATTTCACCCTACCATAATTAGGGGATCTAACTCCTTGATTCATTAGTATGCCCAACTGTTCTATATTTTTTTGTGCACTTATTACAATCTCAGATTGATTTCCTTCTTTGTCATCCACATTTTTCACTTTCCAACTCTTGTAATATCTGTTCTGCTATGCTTCAGTGGTCCTTTATGACTTTGTCCTCTACCTCAGATAACCTCTTTATTTCAATATCCTCTAAATCCTTGTTTGGCTTTGTTTCTAGTAGAGCCTTGTTTATCTGAAAGTTTCCTCTTTTTTGTCATCTTCTTCTATATTTAAAAAGGTCTCTTTTGAGGTCTTCACAAGTGTAATTATCTCCTAATTTTAAAACTCTCTAGATCAAACTCTCTTTTTGTGCTTTACTACTCTTATCAATGTTTTCAAAGCTAAAGACTTCAATTAATTCCTTAGTTAAGGATTCTAGATTGTCTACTTCATACTTGTCTAGATGCAGTTCATCCAGATTTTCCTCTCTAGCCCAATCTCTGTATAGAAATACTTGAAAGTCTTATGTTGGTGATCTTTCTATTTTAGGTTGCTCACTCCACTTATCCTTGTGATAGCTACCAAGAAGATCAGTTGGAACTGATTTAGTTGGTGGTGTTTTCCAAAACTTAGAATACGTACTAATTGATTCTTTGTTGATGGTTCTTGAATTTTTTCCATGTTTTATTGTCTATGTCTGGGGAGACCTTGGGGCCTCATCTATCTTATTAGCCATCTCACTTTCTAGTTCTACCCCTCTGAATAGCCACATATTTTATGTTTCTTCTATACTGCTAGCTTCAGAATTCAGTGGTTTCTTAAGTCACTGTGTCTCCAATTTCTCTAGAGATTCTTTCTCTTTAGTTGAAGTATTGTTATTCTTTTTCTTCTTTGTTTCCTCTGAGGGTTTCTTGACTTTTCTTTCATGGAATGTAGATTCATGTAGTTTCATAACAACTTTCTCTTCTTGGCTATTTCTATCTTTTGAGTTGCAATCCTTGGTACTTTGTTTCTTACCAGAATTTTGTTATTTTGAATGGGAACTTGCACCTTTGTTCTCCCCATTAGCTGATACATCCACTTCTCTTTTACAGGTTCTTGATGTTGTAGCTTTCCTTTTATTTATATGTTGTCTATTGAGTATATCATTCTTTTTCTTTTCCTTGCTATCTATCAGGAGGTTATGTTTTGACAATGAGTGCCCTTTTGCAAGTTTTTTAGTTCTAACTATCCCCTATTCTCATATCTGCTCCCTAATTTTTGGAGTGACCAGCTAAGCCTGAGATGGTTCCTTCCTATGAGGAGAAACCCTTTAATTCTCTTTTTGATTTCTAATGTTAACCATGGGGAAAGTGCTTTTGAGATCCATAGTTAGTTGAAGAGTTTTGAAAGTATTTTTCTTGTCATTACCTAATCTAATGGTTTTTGATATTTTGCCTTCATATTTATGTAGGTTTAATCTATATGATGCTTTATTAGTTGACACATTAACCTGAATAGATTCTAAATCATTAACTTTACATTTAATTAGTAGTTTGATGTTGTTACAAAACTCAAAGGAGGATTGCAAGCCTATCAATTCACCCAGGGATGACCCTATTTTCTTGATAATTTCTAGATGAATGAGTTTCAGAGGTAGGGATTGAATGATAAACTAGGTTTAGATCCCAAAGTCTAACCTCTCCTCACTACAATCTAGAATCCATTCAAAAAATTTAACTATGTACCCCCTAAAAAAATTAGAGAGATAGAATTATTACTTGGGTGGGGAGAATGCTTAGGAGGTGGAGAGTTGAAAGGAAGGTGTTTGGCACCTTCTAGGCTAGCAACACGAGCTCTACGATGGGGGAGAATATAGGATCTAGGGGTACCAGTGGGGGAAAACACAACCAAGGGTTTTTACTAGAAAGATTGGGACTTGAGAGGGTGATCCACATTATAATCAAGTGGAAGCCCTAATTTTTGCAGAGTCAGATTATGCTTTAAGTTGCCTGATTATTTTGTGAGATTGAAAAACCTAATTTGGGCATTCAAGCTATCTGCAATGAAAATAATGGGGCTGGGGAATGAGGACCTAGGCAAAAAATTGGTAGTTGTAAGGTTGTTGTTCTGTAAATTATGATTGATCTTCTAAAGGGCATGTGGTTGGGATCGCTAAAAATGAGCCTTTGCTTACTGCCCTCCACATTTGCAATATAATCAAGTTTGTCTCCTCTTCTAACTAGAGGAACTAGTGAGAAAGCTGGAGTAGTCCCTAAATGATTTGGGCTTGTTTGATTAGTTGTAGGGCATACCTGATCATTTTTCTCACTAAGGACCTCAAATTGGTTCAAGATTTCTATCAAAAATTTGTATGGCGGTTTGAGGTGTGGGGGTGGAGTGGAATTTTCAAATCTCCATAACTGATTCCTTTTGTCAGTGTTGTAGAGATTTAGCAGAGGATTTGTTGTTGAAAATGTATTGGAGGATAAAACTTCCTTAGGGTTTCCTGATATATTTGTAATCCACTGATGATTGCATGAATTTTTTCCTTTTGATGCATAATTTGAAAAATTTGCTCAGTAATTGCCTGCTCTGCTCTTCATTTTCGAAAAGGATGTTAAATTTTAATTACTAATATTTTTTAATAGTTATTATTATTATTATTAAATTTTTATAATTTATTAAATATTTTTATTTAAAGTTTAATTTAGTAGTAATTAAATGAATTGATATTATTATTAATTAATTAATTTTTTAATTAGATACTAATGGGAATTATTTTTAATAAATTTATTTTATTATTTAATAATTTAGATAATCACTAGTTAATTATCTAATAATTATTATTTAATATATATGATCCTAAGAGAGAGGATAATTTTGTGAATTTATGGTAATGATGTGTTCATATCTGAATGTGAAAATGGGTTAAGTTTTATGGGGAATATAGTGAAAATTTTTAGACCAAAAATGTACAGTGAAATGGAAACTTAAATATTACTATTAAATCAAACTATGTGTTTTCAAAATCTAATAGAACTATGAAACTACACTGTCTGTTGTATGTTTACTTCTATGTTGGGTTTTGGGTTCACTAGATGTTGACCAATCCTAGTATGTTTACTAGAGGCTCGGGAGTTCTATTTTTTGTGATGTTATGATGATACTTTGATCTTGATCTTTTAAACTCAACCATGGTAATGTGTCTGGTATGCTCTATGATGAGTTTGGATTTATTGTTCATTATTGCTTTCAGTGTTCTTGTATGAAAATGAGATGAATGTTATGACATATTTGACTTAACCTTAGAGTCTTCTATCAGTTATTTTTGGATACTTTCTAGTTGCTTGTAAAGGACTGAGGTGTTATTGTGAATTATATTTTGATGCTTTCTAATCACTTGTATAGGGCAGAGGTGAAAACTGTGATTCGTTGATTGGTACTTTTATGAGCCTAGGGTAGGTAGTCTATACGTTAAGTTGGGAAGTGGCTTGCAATGGAGCTCGAGGCCCTAAAGAGGCTGACGAGTAACCCATTGTAAGTGGTTGATAAGTGAAAATACTACACTAAATAAGAGTAAAATTAACTCTTTCCTTGCCCATGCCTCGAGTGCTAGTACAAAATAGGATGAGAGTAGAGAGGATTATTGGTTGTGACCATGCATCGTTAGTATGCCTTGTCAGTACAAAAGGATACGAGTGCCGTATAGAATCACTAGGGGACTAGAGGATTAAAAGACTAGCTGGGTAACCCTAGAGTCGGTTCATGCGATGACACTTGCCCACTAGTAGTATAGATTTCCTATGTGTCTTTGTTTTCCTCTAGGGTTAGATTTTGATTTATCTTGGAACCTTTGAGTTAGATTACTTTTAGGGTTTTCCTTGACCTAGATATTACTTTTGATTTTTAGGATTCATATTCTATTTGGGACTTAAGACTATCTCCTCAACACAGTAGGAGGGGACCTTTTTGGATTACCAAAAGGTCGAGTGGTAGTGCTTTTTAGTTTTACCATTGAGATCTATCTATTGATTGCATGGCTGGAGTTCCTTGCTCTGCATTTCCTTTCATTCTATCTTTTTGTATTATGATGGATGATTATATCCATATGATAGATGATTTTATTTATTGTATTATACTTGTTTCATGGATCCGAAAGGGATGATGTAATCTATTTTATAAATGTATATTCTTTCAGCCTTTCATACCCTGTGACATGTACAGTGGATGATTGTGAATTTTGAATTTATTTCCAAAGTGGTATTTGGAACAAATGTATATTATTTAAATGGACTAGACTTGTAGTTATTTTTTCATGTGGATGTGTTATTTATTGGACTTAGTATTATTTAAATTCAAATGTGATTCAACATCTTGGGATCCTTAAGGAATATAATCTATTATGTTTGCTTATGTATGATTGTATGTTATTGCTTCCGCTACTTTATGATTGTTGTACATGTTATTCTTTAAAAAAAAATGTTTGAAAAACTTAGTAAAACTTTAGGTTAGTTCTTTTGGATCCCTTGGTAGGGCATTATAGGTTGAGGGAAGGATTAATAGTCACCTACATACATGATCCACATGATGTACCACTCCCTTCCATTTTCTATTATATATAGTTTTATATGTACGTACTCATCTTTTATTCAAGATTGCAAATATCAGGCATCAACTTCTCTGAACTTCCTGGATGAGTGTGCCCTACTGCAATATCTCAATGATAAGAGAGAGAAACTAATGTTCAGATTCAAATATTAACATAAGCATTCATAATCTTGAAATAGTAGACAAGTATCTAATTGACAATCCATTTGAATTTGTCAAGGTGATGTGAATATTTGTGAACCCTTCTCATGAGCATGGTTTTGTATTTTTTGATTTAGTCAATGCTCTAGCTTGTTGTGTGTCATGACTTGGTGTGGGATGTGATATTAAAATAGAGAAGGAAATTAAATAAGATTAATTAAATAGTAGATTTATTATATTACTTGGAATATGAAAATATGAAAATAAAAGATTATTTAATTAATGAAAAGTTAATTAAACACTTATATTTATTTAAGAGACTTAGTTAAAATGTCTAATTTTGGAAGTTGAAAATTTAATAAATTAATAAAGGCAAATTGGAATTTAATGCATAAGTAATTTAATTGCAATTAATAATGATAATGCATACTTTTTTTTTGATAGGTAAAATGCCATAAGGCCCAAAGTTAAAAATAAATTTAATGTCCATTTTTGTGAGGTATCCAAGATTAGGGATGAATAATTATCCATGATTAAAGCTTAACTAACTAAATATTTGACGCCAACTTTTTAACTTCCATATTTGTAGTTCTACTTTTTTGATATCCTTATTGAAGTACCTGTCAAAATAAAATAAAATAAGACCAAGTTGTTAGAAACATGATTAATACATTGTCAAATACAAGTTATCATTTTCTAATCTATTGTAAATAAAAATATGCTTTAAAAAATTATTTTAATTATACATATTTATATTTTATTTTACTTTTCTTTTGATTGTTTTACAACATCTATATTTAATCTTTATTAGATTATATCCCAAGTAAACTTGTATACCTCTACAATTATTACTATCTAAGCACAATTGTCTATCTTATGGTTAACATATCAATTTTATCTTATTAATATCTCTTCTCCATCCCTTCCTTTATTAGCAAGGTCATCTGCTTCTTTATTAAATTCTCTATACAAATGTTTGATGATTGTTTCTTTGAAATTATCGACTATATGTAAGACATACTAAAGTTTAGAATTTAGGATCCAATTAGGGGTTTTCCTTTTTCTTAACACATTTAAGATAATTTGTGAATCTCCCTCTATAATTAGTTTCTTAATTTTGATATCTTGACTAAGTCTTAAGCCTTCTATTAGGAATTTTAATTTTTCTAGATTATTAGACATTAATCCTAAGGGTTTGGTATGTTTAATTAGACATAGTCCCTTATTTGAATTGTAAGAATTTGGTATAGCTCTAATACCATGTAAGAATTTTCCTTAGGGCAAGATTCACCCAAGATTGTAGAACTCAACACAAGCACAACTGTAGACCAAAAGAGAGTATGATCAATTAATCAAAGTATGTCCTCATACATTGGTCTGTATTATATGTACAAACACACTAGGAGTGCTTGTATATAAAGGCCTCTTAGGAAGCACCTAGAATGTCTCTAGAGGGAATCGGGAGATAAGATAAGCATCATGAAAACTAAGCACATGCCTTATCCATCATTCTAGATGAGTGGATAAGAATGAAAAGGTTGTAGACACCATGTTATTAATTAGTGTGCTAACTCTTGTGTTGTAGACACCATGTGCATAATAGAGGTGCAAACTCCTGTGTTGTCAACACGACAACTGACAAGAGTATGCATACTCCTAGGTCACTACTAAATAAATAATAAGAATATGCATTAACCTAAGTAAACTTAAGCAAGTGTAAATAGTAAATACTTATTTACACCAACACCTCCCCTTAAGTGCAACTTAGGGGAATGCCCTTAAGCTTACTAAAACTAGGAGGAAATACAAGATGGGTCTCGACTACTAGGCCATGTTAGGTACCCATGTACATAATGAGAATGCAATCTCTTGTAAAGTGGAGAAAGAGGGAAAATTTCATGGGAAAAACCCTCCCCCAAAAAGAGAGATGAAAAGGGATGCATGGATGGATCGAGTAATCAAGACCCCCCCCATTACGACATACATTGAGTATATACAAGTAAGAAGAAGGATAAGAACAAAACCTCATAAGAGGAAAAAGTCCCCCCCATAAGAAAGAAGAGGAAGAGAGACAAGGTTGTCCTCCAAAAAAGGAAGAATGTCGATCAATGAAAGCCACTCCAAGGTAGAAGCTGGTCCAAGAGTGCAGAATGACGTTCCTCCCCTTTGGAAGAAACAAAGGCAAAGGTACAATCCTGAAGATGTATAGTGGCCCTAAAACCTGCTCAAATATCTGTAAAACCTATTCCATAACTATCTCCTCCACTGACAAAGAGACCTCCTCCAATTGCTATACATAAGTATCCAAAATCATGCCAACCTATGAAGATTGATCATGTAGAGAATGGACATGAGGGTCAGAGTAAGCCCTCACAACAATTGTAGAAGGATCCACTCCATCAAAGAGAAGATGCAAATAATCAAGACTGTCTCCCAAGTTTGTGGTGTGTGACTCCACAAACAAACTTGCAATGTTTGCTAAGAAGTCATCAACCAAAGCTGGAGTTGGAAGACAACATGCCTCTGTTGTGTTGGACCTTTCACTGTGGTAATATAAGCATGTGGACTAGACTGATGGCACGACCTCTCACTGCAATTGTTGATAGAACCCCACATATTTGAATCTATTGAAGCACTATTGCTAGTGTCACTATTAGTTTCCACTATGTATAAAGTGTGGAGAGGATTAGAACATAAGCTAGGTGAATTTTCCTCAAAGTGTACATCCTTCTCTGCAAAGATCTTGTATGTCTCTGGATCCATTAGTCTGTAGGCCTTCATTTTGTCTTCATATCTAATGAAAGTACAAGGCCAAGGTGTCGGTGCCTTGCAACCCTTGGAAGATAGGTTTGCCCACGTTGGAAAACCAAAGACTCTAAAATGACTCACAACTAGTTTTCTACCACACCATGCCTCAAAAGGAGTCTTCCCATCTAAGGCATTATGAGGAGACCTGTTAAGTATGTGAGCAGCACTGCTAATAGCTTTGACTTCTAAAGTTGGATCAAGAGACTTGACCTTTATCATGCAACATGCCATGGATTTGCGAGTCCTAATCCTCAGTGTTGCAACACCTGTCTTGTGCAGACTAAATGTTGGTGGATTCTAAAGATCAATTCCCTCAAGCTTACAAAAGTCCCTACGTCTTTTGTCCACATATCTGTTCTCATTCTCCACTCGTAGAACCTTGATGGCTTTTCTTGATTTGTGTGCAACATGAGACTTGAAGGCTTGAAGCTTATAAACCACTTCACTTTTTTGATGAAGGAAGTAGACCCAAGTGAATCATGAAAAGTCACCAACAAAAGTAAGAATGTAGCAGCCTTGGCTGACTGATGTCACTGCAAAGGATCCTGCTAAAACCATGTGAACCAACTGGAGAACAATTGGTGCTCATGAAGACTTCCCTTTATCATACTTCTCCTTGAGATACATATCTACTAAACATGATGAACAGTCACCCTTAGAAAAGTTAATGCTAGGTAGACCTTTGACCATGTGGTTGAAGCAAAGTTGCTGAAGGTAGTGGAAGGTAAGGTGACCAAACCACTCATGCCATAATTTAGTTTTAGAAGTAGAGTGAATCAACAAGGCTTGAGAAGGAGACTTAGGCACAAAGTGGGAGAAGGAATAAAGCTGCTTGTCATGATTGACTTTCCCCACTACAACCAATGAATCATCTCTAAGACTATGCACCATCAGTAAATCTGGAAGGAACTTAACTTTATGACCATCTCCAAGTTGAGTAATTTGGTAAACTGAGAGGAGATTGGAGCTAAGGTTTGGAATGTAGAGAACATCTTTGAATTCCCCATTTTCCATTTCCACATTTACTTTTCATTCAACTTCCATTTTAGTATCATCTCCCATGAAGATGTGTGGTACCTGTGATTGCTTCGATGAAGAAAAGTCTCCCTTTGAAGAACCCATATGGTAAGAGGCACCTGAGTCAAGTATCCATTCCATAGAACAACTAGAGTTTGGCATAAGTTCTTGCCCTTTTCCCTTTGAAGTGGGTGGAGTTGAATCCTTGGAAGTACTTGGCACTTGAATTTTGTTCTTCCTGAGTAGATTTTCTAACTCATGGATTCTTTTAATATTTCAATGATGCTCATCATGATTTGGATTTTTGCAATATGCAAAAAAAAGTTTGTTCTTCTTTTCACTATTTCCCTTCTTGTTGGAAAAAGAACTGCCTTATTGTGGGGAGGATTGTTGTGTCTCAGACTGTGATTTCTGCTTCCACTACTTCTTCTTCTTGTTGCTAGAACCTTTCCCTCCTTGACTTGATTGGTGCTCATCACTAACCACCAAGGCTTTGGTCTTTGATGTCATGATAAGTCCTAAATCCATCAAGTGAGTTTATTCAACAATCAACATTTCTACAAAAACATCAAATGTAGGCTTTTGATAAGCACATCCCTTGGTCAACCTGTGAGTATTATAACTCAAAACAAATGAAGCATACTCTGAAGGTAGCCTCTTCAAGATGTGATGAATCAACTTTTCATCTTTCATGGGATTTCCATTGTCTTTAAGTAGTGTCCTATACTCATTTGCTTTGGTGATGTAATCCTAAATTGTGTCAAAAGAAATTGGATCCAAGAGAAGTAGATCATCCTCAATCTAAAATCCTTTTTCTTCATCCACCTTACCATACAATGCTGCAAGTTTGTCCCAAGCTGGTTTGGATTCCATACAATTGGCAATGTGAAAGAAGAGATCTCTAAGCACACAATTCTTGATAGCTCCTAAAGCCTGTTGGTCTTGTTGTTTTCTAATTAAGGAGTTCTTTAGCATCAGTGGGTTTGGGAATAGTTCCATCAACATACAAACTATAACCTTTTTCCATTAATCTACTCCAAGCAATATCTTTCCATATA
This sequence comes from Cupressus sempervirens, assembly GCA_028749045.1. Classification (NCBI taxonomy): domain Eukaryota; kingdom Viridiplantae; phylum Streptophyta; class Pinopsida; order Cupressales; family Cupressaceae; genus Cupressus; species Cupressus sempervirens. Next base: position 794,510,307 of record CM053783.1, on the reverse strand, counting down.
GAATAATTGCATGAAGTTAGAAGTGGACATTTAGGTGAACCAATAATACAAAAATGTAAAGAGCACACAAGAGAGACACAAAAACACAATACACACCCCCCTTTTCACTCAATCAAAAGAAGCCCCCCAAAAAAGATGCTTTGGCACTTTATAAGTAGTGCATGTACAATAGGCCACTTGTCAAAAAGTACAAAGTGGACTTCTAATTTTTCTTGTTACAGCTACCTTTTGAGGCCTAAATCTGGAACTAAGCATCGTAGCTGAGATATACAACAATTCTAAAAAGAAATGAAAACAATATAATGTAAAAAAGGCCATAGTTCTAAAAGTGATATTTTTGTCCACACAACCCTAGAATCTAACTTTAAATCTGGAAAGTAGACAAAAAATTAGGCACTTTCAAAAAAAAATGGAACCTTTATTCTAGTCTAGATGATCCCATTCGAAGCATTTCAAGTTGTAAAATGCAAGATTAGATAGGTACAGTCACCAAAAGATGCAATTTCTGACAAATCTTTGCACCAAAACCAAAAAATAACACCACCACTAGAAAGTTTAAGAAATTTTACTCAAAATTTAAAAAATCACACTCAAATTGGAATCTAGATGTCCGAGTTATGGCCTCAAAAATTTAGGCTGCCAATTCAAAACTACATCTGAAGAGGGGTCTAGGATGAAAACTACATGCTTAAATTTGATAGTCAAATGACCATCATAGTATTTATAAAATCCCTAGTTTTGACAGTCAGTCAGCCTTCAAATTTAAAAAAGTGACTAGTTGACATCAGTAAAAAAATAATGGCCTGGTGACGTGGCAAATGACTGGACCGTATAGTTGATGACATGGTAATCGTACAATGTATGAAAATGCTAACAAGGATAACACATGGTAGCTAAGTCACTATACATGTGGTGCTAACATGTCATGTGATGTATTTTTACATGTGGTTGAGGATGTGGCGCTGACTGGGTGCTTACTCTACGGCCTAGCTAGCGGGTTTGTGTGATAATTGTGTAGTGATGTAGACGTTGATGTGGCTGACTGGGCACAAAATTGGTTGCCATATGTTCAGTGGAATTTTCTAGAAATCCATGTGTAGTGTATCAAAATTGCATCAGAAAGTCTTCATGTGGCCAAGAAATAACACAACATAAGGTTTTTCTATGTGCGTGGTGGCCAAAAAAGGGTCTGCGCTGCCCTAAAGGAAAAGAAGGCCAAAAATACAATGCAGTGCTAGCAAATACAATGCCAATCACTAGAGATTGCAAACAAAATGTTGCAAAATGAAAACGGTCATGCAAGGGCTATCGTGGCATTGTGAGGGCAACGTGTGTGCCAAAACTCTAAGTAGCTCACCAGAAAGTGAAAGCCCAGCTTCAGAGACTGTTAAAAAGGCATTGGACCTTCAAATTATTTTATCCCACATGGATGGGAGTTTGAAATATGTAGAGTTTAAAAAGAAACCCATGTGCACCACAAGGCAACGCGGAATTTGGAGTTAGTGGTGCCATAAGTGGTATCCTTCACCGTATAAAGGGTTGTATTTGCCAAACTTGAAAGTGACCGTGCTAGTTTTATCTGCAATTGGAATATCTAAACCTGATACTAGTTATGTATAGGCCAAAAAATATGCTAGCCAATCCAAAATGAAGGATATTCTATGTGCAAGGCCAAGGTGTGACTGCCCGATTCTACAAAAAAAAAAATTCTTTGAGTTGCAAATCCGGGTCTCTGGGTGCTGATTTGCAAAAAAAAAATTTCCTCATGATTGAATTTGGCCTAGGGTAGGAAACTTTATATCTGATTTTCACCGAATTAGTGTTTTAGATGCAATGGTGGGGTCAAATGTGGTTCTAGATGCTCCTAATAATAGCAATACTTTGAATTCGGGTCAAGGTGATGAAGCAAGAAGATGGTCTTGAACGGCTTTGTGAAGAGAGATTCTCCAAGAGCTTTGATACCATGTAAGAATTTGGTATAGCTTTGATACCATGTAAGAATTTTCCTTAGGGAAAGATTCACCCAAGATTGTAGAACTCAACACAAGCACAACTGTAGACCAAAAGAGAGTATGATCAATTAATCAGAGTATGTCCTCATACATTGCTCTGTATTATATGTAGAAACACACTAGGACTGCCTGTATATAAATGCCTCTTAGGAAGCACCTAGAATGTCTCTAGAAGGAACCAAGAGATAAGATAAGCATCATGACAACTAAGCACATGCCTTATCCATCATTCTAGATGAATGGATAAGAATGACAAGGTTGTAGACACCATGTGCTTAATTAGTGTGCTAACTCCTATGTTTTCAACATGACAACTCACAAAAGCACGCATACACCTAGGTGACTAATAAATAAATAATAAAAATATGCATTAACCTAATTAAACTTAAATAAATGTAAATAGTAAATATTTATTTACACCAATATGAATAATTTGTACATCCTAGGTCTATTGATCTTGGATTACCTCTAGAGCCCCCATCAAAATTTAACTTTGACCATCCTACAAGAATGTTCCCATTTACATTCTTTCCTAGCAATTTTACCTTTTTAGTATAAATCATTGGAGGATCTATTAGATTAAACCAAATTTTCCACATTTCTACATCCCAATCTAAAAAGGATCCTTCCTGCTTATATGAATTTTAGAGATTCTCATTGGTCACCTACTTATCCACACCTCTAATTTATCAATGAAGGGTGTTAGATCCATCTTTATATTAAAAAAATTCCTTTGTACCCCTCTTTGTTAAAATTCTTTAGAATAACTGAGAGGGGGGGGGGGGGGGGGGGGGGGTGTGAATCAATTATCCAAGGTCTAAATGCCCTAATAATACTTTTTCACCAATTATAGTGAGCCCATTAAACTATTCATCCATCCAAGCTTAAATCAATCATCATAGCAAGTTACAAAAAATCAACATGCAGAAATAAAACATACAAGATCAATACAGGACACAGTGATTTACGTGGAAACTCAATTTGGGAAAAACCACCAGTAACATGCTACTTAATTCTCACTCTTCTAAAGTGATGCCCTGTTAAAGGCTTACAACACACTATTAGATGTGACCTTGTTAGAGGATTTCACCATACTATTAGGAATGGGCCTGGTCAAAGGACTTTGGAACATTCACTTGGAATGTCACCCTATTAAAGGATTTATAACATGGCTATTAAACCAACATACGCCCATAGAATTTAGACTAATCGTTACAATTGCTAGAGAGTAACAATAATGACTTTTGATCTGATACAACTCACAACATATCTTGCAAATTTCATATCACACTTCAGTTCAATCCTTTGCTTGGCTTTAATCACTTCAGCTCTGACAACTTGTTATCTCAAGCTTCGTCTCCTTGAGTCTTCTTGCTCATCATACCAATGCAATTATCTTTGTGGTCATCTATCGAAATAGAGTTTCTGTGCTTTCTTCCTCCTTAGCACCTTATTTAGCACTTCATGCTTTCATGCTTAACCAACTCCTTGTTTCGTAACCTTATGACTTCTTAAATAGAAATCTAGAATACCTTTCCCACTTGATTCTCCCTCTCCAAATTTAGGGTTTCAAATAGATTAGGTAGGATACAATATATCTACCTCATATCTTGCTCTTATCTAGAAACTTTATCTAGAGTCCAATTGTATTCACCCAAAACATTCTACATGGTGTTCTGTGGCACCAACTCATCACTCTTATCTTCTATTTGATTCACAAAATTCTAGATAACTACCATGTCAGCTCAAATTTGGCAAATCTTTGATTTTCAAAATAATGTAGCAACTCGGCATTATTGGTTTACTAATGCTCGGCTTTGTCTGTGTTACTCGACACTGGTATCCTGCTCGACACCTGTATCTTCACTCGGCACCTATTTCTTGCTCGACACCTGTTTCTTGCTCGGCACTTGAAGATCACTCGGCACACTTTAAAGGTGAACTTGCTCGGCTTCAACAAGAATCTGTTTGGCACTAACTAGCTTGCTCGACACTCTCTTATGAACTTAGTTAGGCTTTACAAATGACTTCGCTAAACCTTACATCTTTCATGTGTTTCAATGTGTCCATTCTCTGTGTCTTATAATATGTCATCAATACACTATTTCATCAATGGCTTAGCTGATCCTTGTACTTTATTATAACATCATAACTTCAACCTTTCTCTAGGTGTTCTAGTTACATCTTATTGATTGCCACCTTCTTATCAATCAACCAATTGATAGTATTTGGATCACTAAAGCGATTGTCATTCCTGCAAGTAGGAAGTTTGACATCAATGAAAAAACAATGATTGAAAACATTCTTTACTAGTTCCATTATTCTTCATTCATGATCTCTTCAATCATTTCCAACAATCTCCCTCTTTGGCATTGATGGCAAACCAAACTGATCAATTGATCAACTTAGTTACTACCAAAATTACATACTTTTCTGCTACTTTCTACTTCTCCCTTTTTTTATTGCTGCATCCTTACTACTGATCTCATATATCTCTCTCTTTCATATATATCTCCCTCTTGCTTTGTATTGATCAGTTTTCTACATATATCTTAACATCTTTAACATGCAAAATATAAGCTTTGCATCTCATGTTTTCTTCCTCTATCACCATGCTTGTGACTGATTTGGAGTTCCTGCTCTTGCTATCATCCTCTACATCACTCTTTTGATATTTCATTGATTTGTTCTTGTGGATGCAGGACATCTTCTTTGTTTTTTTAAACTGCTTGAGTTAGGGGCATTACCCCCAACTTGCCTCTTAGATATTCATAAGCATCCTTGGACAATGGTTTGGTGAAGATATCTGCAATTTGTTCCTTTGTGTTAATGTACTCCATCTTCACTTGTTTGTCTTCTACCATGTCTCTGACATAGTGATATTTGATTGCAATATGCTTGGTTTTTGCATGCATTACTAGATTCTTGGATATGTTTATAGCACTTGTATTATCACAATACAATATCACAAGTTTACCTCTTCTTTCATTCCTTTCAATAAATGTGTGAGCCGCACAATGTTTGTGCAATTGACTGCTGCTCCCACATATTCTAATTCTGCAGTGGACTGGGATATGCATGTTTGTTTCTTGCTAGTCCAAGTAACTAGCCTTTTACCTAAAAATAATGCACCTCCACTTGTACTTTTTCTGTCATCAATTTTGCCTCCCCAATCTGCATCTGTATATGCATTGAGCTCAAACTTCTCATTCTTTTTGTAATATAGACCAAAGTTATCAGTTCCTTTGAGATACCTCATTATTCTTTTTACTGGTATGAGATGATTTTCTTTAGGATTAGCAGAGAATCTAGCCACTATTCCAACTGCTAATGCTATGTCTGGTCTGCTATGTACAACATATTGTAGCTTTCCAATCATGGATCTGTACATTGTTTGATTGACTTCAGCTGATACATCATTTTTGGATAGTTTATTTCCTGTTGCCATTGGTGTGCTGACTGGTTTGGATTCCTCCAATCCAATTTTTTTAAGTATCTCTTTGATGTACTTTGATTGTGTCACAAATATATCATGTTTTAGTTGATGTACTTGCAATCCAACAAAAAATTTGATCTCTCCAAACATAGACATCTCAAACTCATGTTTCATTTTGTCAGCAAAACTTTTGCAAAGCACTTCCTTTCCTCCAAAAACTATGTCATCCACAAAGATTTTAGATACAATAATATCCTTACCTTCTTCTAATTTGATGTACATGTTGCTATTATCATCAGTTCTTTCAAATCCTATTTACACTAGATACTTGTGAAGTCTCTCATACCATGCTCTTGGTGCTTGTTTTAAACCATAGAGTGCTTTATGTAGTTTAAAAACCATATCCCTTTTGTTCTCATCAACAAATCCCTCTGGTTGTTCAATATAGACTTCCTCTTTCAATATACCATTCAGAAAAGCAGACTTTACATCCATCTGATAGACTTTAAAACCTTTATATGCAGCATATGCAAGTAAAGTTCTTACTCTTTCCATTCTAGCAACAGGGGCAAATGTTTCCCCATAGTCTAATCCTTCTTCTTGAGCATAACTGTTACATACTAGTCTATCTTTGTTTCTAGTAATCTCACCATTCTCATCTAGCTTGTTTCTAAATACCCACTTGGTGCCAATCACATTCTTCTCAGCTGGTCTGGGAACTAAACTCCAAGTTTTGTTCTTCTTTATTTGATCAATCTCTTCTTCCATAGCTTTATACCAGTCACCATCTTGCAACGCATCAAACACTGTCTTAGGTTCAATTTTTCTTAACAGACATGATCCATTTCTTAGTCAATTCCTTGTCATTGGTCTTGCATCTTTGTCACCAATTATCTGTTTAGCTGGGTGGTGTCTCTTCACATATTTGGATAATCTTGGTTCTGTCCTTGTTTCCATGTTTGATCTTTCAGATTCAGGGTCACTATGTACTTCATTGTCAGGTAGTTCTATATCTCTTTCATGTGTACTGGCTTTAGAGCTAGAATGTGCATTTTCTTCATTCTGCAACTCGGCTTCTGAATGTAACTTGACATTCATTGGTTGTGACTCGGCTGAAACTGAAACTTTTGGTTGAATCCCAATTTGATTGAGAACAGTCTCTTCAACAAGAATTCTTTCATAAGAATACACAAAGGTTCTATATTCATCCATTCTCTTTGGCTCTTCAACTTGGACTTCTGTATGCTCATCAAAGTTTACATTTGCACTTTCCACAATTTTGTTAGTGTTAGTATTTAAACACTTATAAGCTTTACTTCCAGTGGAGTAACCAAAGAATATACCTTCATCACTTTTTCCATCAAATTTTCCATTTCTGGCATCTTTAAGAATAAAAAATTTGCAACCAAATACTTTGAAATGCTTTACATTAGGTGAGTGACCATACCATAATTCAAAAGGTGTTGCACTTGTACCTTTCTTAACTTGTACTCGATTCAGTGTATGAACAACCACACTTACAACTTCTCTCCAATATTTTAGAGCAACAATCTTTTCCATCATTAATGTTCTGGCACAGTCAATCATAGATCTATTTCTTCTTTCAGTAATTCCATTCTATGGGGGAGTTCTAGGAGTTAACATTTGTCTCTTGATTCCTTTGTCATTACAAAATATCTCGAATTCATTTGATGTGAATTCACCACCTCTATCTGATCTCAAGCATTTCAAACTCTTTCTTGTTTCCTTTTCAACTCTAGCCACATACCACTTAAACATTTGAAAAGCATCAAATTTTTTCTTTAAGAACATAACAGTCATCATCCTGGAATAGTCATCAACAAACAACATTATATATTTATCTCCTTTGTAGCTTTGTACTTCTATTGGACCACATAAGTTAGTATGGACTAACTCAAGTACTTCTCTAGATGTATAGTTTTTACTCTTGAAACTTGACTTTGTCATCTTTCCTAGCTAACATTGTTTGCACATGATATTGTTAGGCTTCTTCATTTTAGGTAAACCTCTGACTTTCTTCATTTTACTGATATTGACTAGATTATCAAAGTTGACATGACATAGCCTTTTATGCCATAACCATTCATCATCAAATTTTGGAACAAAACAAGAAGTATTTTACATATCAAGATAAAACAGATTACTTCTTGTTTGATCTCCTTTTCCTATCAATTTACCATCAGTATCATAGATTTTTGCAGTTTTGTTTCCAAATTCTACTTTGCATCCTACATTGCCTAACTGTGAGACACTTAGCAAATTGTAGTTTAGGCCTTCAACATAGGATGCGTTATCACATGAAATTTGTTCTGTAAGTTTAATGGAGCCTTTTCCTTTGATGTGACATGGAGCATCATTTCCAAATCTAACATTATTTCCATCATACTGAGTAAGGTTAACAAACTTACTTTTGTCTCCTATCATGTGATGTGAGCATCCACTGTCTATGATCCATCTGTCATTCTTGTTCATACATGTTACTAGTACTGTAGGTTCTTCTTCATCAGATTGGTCCTTCATGGCCACATAAACAACTTCATCATCATTATCATCAGAATCCTCTTCAGCAATGTAGCACTTCTTGCCTTTGTCTTTGTAATCTTTCTTATCATCTTCTCTTCTATATTTGTACTTGTTGCCTTCCTTGTATTCCTTTTTCTGTGTACACCTTGCAGCAATATGTCCTACTTCATTGCAATTGAAACAAATGATAGGCAGCTTACCTCTGAATTTTCCTTTGCCTCTATGAAATCTTCTTGCTAGTAATGCTTCCAATTGTTCCACATCTTCCTCATCAGTGCTACTATCACTCGATACATATTTCATCTTTCTTCCCTTATTTGATTTCACTTGATCAACATCTTTCAGTGATATCTTGGCCTTGAAAGCAGATTCAACATTCTCAGGTCTATAATTGTCAAAGTTAGATAACTCAAATGCAGTGAGTCTACCCACTATTCCTTCAAAACTTAGATTGTTTCCTGGTATAAATCTTAGCTCTTGTATTGCTGATACTCTAATAGAATAGATAGGGAGCAAGGTTATTAAGAACTTACTATTAACAATATCTTCATCCAATTGACCACTCAAACATCTTATTGCACTTACCACTTCCTTTATTCTAGTGGCATATTGAGCAGCATTCTCACTTTCCTCCATTTTCATATCATCAAACTTTCCTCTAAGGCTTTCTCTTTTTACTCTTTTTACATTCTAATCTCCTCTATAGATGTCTGATAGGGCTTTCCAAATTTTGAATTTAGTGTCACATCCTTTGATATCATCAAATTCAACATTGTTGAGTGCAGAAGCAATCTCTAGCATTTTCTGATTGTGTTCTTGTTTGTTTTTCAAATCTTCTGCAGTAAGAGTACCAATTGGATCAACATGTTTAGTAACAATTGAATTTTGAGAATAATCTCCTATGGATCCAAGATGTAGCTTCATCAAACTTTTTCGTGCAACAAAGTTGTCTTTGTTGAGCTTGGGAACTTCTCTCTTAGGCATTTTGATCTTTTCTGCTTCTAGCCTCTTTAAACTAAATTAGTAGTATGGCTCTAATACCAATTGTTAGAATTCTTTAGAATAACTGAGGGCGGGGCGGGGGGGGGGGGGGGGGGGGGGGTGAATCAGTTATCCAAGGTCTAAATTCCCTAATAATACTTTTTCACCAATTATAGTGAGCCCATTAAACTATTCATCCATCCAAGCTTAAATCAATCATCTTAGCAAGTTACAACAAATCAACATGCAAGATCAATACATGACACAATGATTTACGTGAAAAATTAATTTGAGAAAGACCACCAGTAACATGCTACTTAATTCTCACTCTTCTGAAGTGATGCCCTATTAAAAGCCTGTCCTGTTAAAGGCTTACAACACACTGTTAGATGTGACCTTGTTAGAGGATTTCACCATACTATTAAGAATGGGCCTAGTCAAAGGACTTTGGAACATTCACTTGGAATGTCACCCTATTAAAGGATTTATAACATGGCTATTAAACCAACCTAAGTCCATAGGAGTTAGACTAATCGTTACAATTACTAGAGAGTAACAATAATGACTTTTGATCTAATACAACTCACAACATATCTTGCAGATTTCATATCACACTTCAGTTCAATCCTTTGCTTGGCTTTAATCACTTCAGCTCTGACAGCTTGTTATCTCAAGCTTCGTCTCCTTGAGTCTTCTTGCTCATCATACCAATGCAGTTATCTTTTTGGTCATCTATCAAAACAGAGTTTCTATGCTTTCTTCCTCCTTAGCACCTTCTCCAGCACTTCATGCTTTCATGCTTGACCAACTCCTTGTTTCGTAACCTTATGACTTCTTAAATAGAAATCTGGAATACCTTTCCCACTTGATTTTCCCTCTCCAACTTTAGGGTTTCAAATAGATTAGGTAGGATACAATGTATCTACCCCATATCTTGCTCTTATCTAGAAACTTCATCTAGAGTCTAGTTGTATTCACCAAAAATGTTTTACATGGTGTTCTGTGCCACTAGCTCATCACTCTTATCTTTTATTTGATTCACAAAATTCTAGATAACTACCATGTCGGCTCAGATCTAGTGAATCTTTGATTTTCAAAATAATGCAGCAACTCGACATTATTGGTTTATCAATGCTCGACTTCGTCTGTGTTACTCGGCACTTGTATCCTGCTCAACACCTGTATCTTCACTCGGCATCTGTTTCTTTCTCGGCACTTGAAGATCACTCGACACACTTTAAAGGTGAACTTTCATGGCTTCAACAAGAATTTGTTCGGCACTAACTAGCTTGCTCGACACTCTCTTATGAACTTAGTTAGGCTTTACAAATGACTTCGCTAAACCTTACATCTTTGATGTGTTTCAGTGTGTCCATTCTCTGTGTCTTAGAATATGTCATCAATACACTATTTCATCAATGGCTTAGTTGATCCTTGTACTTTATTATAACATCATAACTTCAACCTTTCTCTAGGTGTTCTAGTTACATCTTATTGATTGCCACCTCCTTGTCAATAAACCAATTGATACTATTTGGATCACTAAAGCGATTGTCATTCCTACAAGTAGCAAGTTTGACATCAATGACAAAACAATGATTGAAAACATTCTTTACCAGTTCCATTATTCTTCATTCATGATCTCTTCAATCATTTTCAACACTCTTTGCATATTTCCCATAGAAGAATAGATGGAAACATTTCCACAAATTATTATAAACATTAGAACTATCATATTTTGGCCAACTACTTAAAAAGTTCAAATATTTTTAGGAAATGCATAATTCCAATTTAATTTCTTACATAACCAGTACCAACATTCTTTAACAAATGAACATTCAGTAAATAAGTGTTCAACAATTTCACAATGTTTTCATAGAGAGGACATCTTGACAATCCTTCAAAACCCATTTTAGTAAACCTATATGTTGTTAGAATTCTACTTTGAAGAGTTTCCCAAAGGAAGATGCCCACTTTTGAAGAAATACCTGATCCAAATATAATTTAGAGGAATATCAATCTTATTCCATTATTTCAAGTCTATTATATTTTCATACCCTAATTTAACTTTATACTTTCCATCTTTGTATGCTCCACAAATTGGTTTATCTTCTCTTTCTTTATGATTTGTTTGTCTTTTATTTAAAAATTGACTAAATATATGTTTCTCCTTATCTGATAGAGGGGTTTCATCTAAAGATTTCTATTGTCATTCTCCATATTGGTTATTGTTTATTTTAATTTTGTAATCACTCACATACTTAGGCCATAGATTTGTTAGGATATATTATATGTTCAATGGTAGATTTGCACTATCTAGAGAAGGAAGCCCATCCCACAAGTCCTACCAAAATAAAGCTTTCTTTCCTAAACCAATATATCAAGTTAGTTTTTTAGTTATTAGAGGAAGACATCTTAACATAAAGTTCCAAATTTTTTATCCTTTTGGTGGATTTATTATTCTAAACAAAGATAAAAGTTTGCTACTATTTAAATATTTATGATATAAAATTTTGGACCATTTAATATTATGTTCTTTGAACATTCTCCAAACAAGTTTATCCCTTAATGCTTCATTTTGCCAACTCAATTTTTTAATTCCTAAGCCTTCATACTCTTTAGGTCTACACATTTTATCCCATTTTATCAAAGGTTATTTTGTCTTTTCTTCACTTCCTTGCCAAAAGAACTTTTTAAGTTTAGAGTCTAAATTCCTTTTAACACCTTTGGCTAGTGGTAGACATGACATGATATATAGAAACTGCTGAAAAAATTGCTTTGATCATAGTCATTCTTCTAGCTTTACTTAACCATTTTCCTTTCCAACTTCCCATTTTTTAATCTAATTTTTCTATAATTTTGATCCAATCTTTACCTTCTTTAATACCTTTTTCAAGTTGAATCCTGAGATATTTGCAAGCGAAGATGCCTTTCTATATCCCATAATTCTATAGGTGTCTCTTTTCACGACCTCTTTTGTATTAAAGAAAGAAATTTCTGACTTATTATCATTTACTTTTTGTCCTGAAGCTTCCATGTAACTTTTTATTTTTTTTTAAAAAATCTTGAGCTTCTTCCTTGTTACTTTCTTCTAGTAAAATAGTATCATCCACAAATTATTGGTGGGCTATTTTAGGAACTTCTTCAGTAACTATACTGCCTCTTATCTTCATTTCATCTTGAGCCTTTATTATTGCTCTGCCAAAAGTTTATGCCATTATTATAAAGAGGAAAGGTGAAATAGGGTCTCCTTGTCTAATCCCTCCAAAAATACTAAAAAAACCTTCAAGTCTGCCTTTTATAAGAAGGGATATTTTTGGATTCAAAATATAACTGTATAGTAAGTTGATTCATTGATGAGAGAATCCATAAGCTTCAAGATTTTTGCAAAGAAATCTCCAATCTAATTTATCATAAGCCTTTTGAATATCTAATTTTATTAGCATAAAAGATTCCTTATTTGATTGTATAGAGTGAATTAATTCCTAAACAATAAAAATACCATCGAAGATTGACTTATTGGGAACAAACCTATCTGTTCCTTTTAAATGAGTTTTGGGAGAATTTTTTAATGTCTATTGGTTAACACTTTTGAGAGAATCTTGTAAATTGTATTACATAAAGCTACGAGCTTAAAATCTCTTGATCCTCATATTCTAAATTCTTTGTAATTAAAGCTAAGAAGGTATTGTTGATTTCTATCAAAAGAGATTTAGAATTCCTAGTTGCCTAATTTGCTTTCTAGATATCATCTCCTAGGATATCCCAACCCCTTTTTAAAAAAAATCTCGAAAGCCATCTAGAATCATAGATTTATCTAGATTAAGTTGAAAAAGGGTCTCATTAATTTCTTCTTTAGTAAATTTCTTATTTAAGGTCTTCTTACCTTCTAAATTTATTGTTTTAGGAATCGATACTAACATCTTATTTTGTGCTATTAAATTTGAGGATTCATAATTACTAAGAATCTCAGTATAATATTTAACAAAAGTTTTTGCTATCTCATTAGGGGTTTTCGTTATCCTACCTACATGATCCTTGATCTTTATTGATCAATTTATATTCCTTCTATTGATAGTACTATTATGATTTTTTTTTGTATTCCTATCTCTTCTAACAACTAGGTTTCCCTTGATTTTTGTTTCCAAAATACTTCTTTTGTTAGAATAATTTCTTGTTTAGCCAAAAGTTATTTTTCTTTGATAAATTTGTCATTTCCATTCCACCCTTGATAACTTCTTCATTTAAATTTCTTAATCCATTTCATTCTCTAATTTATCTTTTAAATGTCATTAAAATGTTCTTTATTCTATTTTTTTCTTTTTTCTTTTAAAGATTTTAGTTTTGATATGAAATAGAAAATTCACAATTCTTCATAATCCTCTTCATTCCACCATTGCCTAATGTTATTGAGAAATTCTTTTTCTAAAATCCACATTTTTTCTCATTTAAAAGAATTTCTTAATGGTATGTGGTTCACCTATCTCTAGCCTAACTAGGTAATGATCAGATCTTGTCTTAGGAAGAATGACTATACCAAAAGGGTGATTAAATGAAATTAAGTTTCCTTTGAATATAAATCTATCTAATCTTTGAAGTCTAGCATAACTTGGGATATGGTCAAGGTTCCACCTACTTTTTCTCTAAAGTCTAGGATAGCATTAAAATCTCCCCCAATTAAAATATTTTCTAAAGGATTTGTTTCTAGATAATTACTTATTTCGTTCTATAATTCTTTCTTATTTGATGTTGGAGTTAGTCCATATAAATTTATTTAAATAAATTGAGTTTCACTTTCAAAGCTTTTAACTTTTTCCCCCATCCAATTACTTCTTGAAATGAGTGGATTAAATTCTATCCTCCTAGGATCCCATATAATACCTATCCCCCTAGAGGCCCCACTAATTCAACCAATTCAGTTTTCCAAAACCCCAATTTTCTTTTGAGTTTCTCTCCTTATTTATTAAGATTCATTTCTTGAATTAAACTTATATCAAATTAAAATAATGAAAAATTCTTTAGTAAATGATTTTTATTAGGGGCATTAAGATCCCTCATGTTCTAGGTTGTTAACTTCATGATTAAGTAGAACAAGCTTCCCCTTCACTGTATTTAACATATTTTTAATGTTTTTCTGGTTGCTAGCTAGACTTGTAGCTGCTCTAAGTTCAACTAAGGATTTTCTACCTCTTTTCTTTCTTTTCTTACCATATTTTGGTTGAACTCATCCTTATATGTTAGCCTTAATACCTAGGTTTTATAGATTATTACTTGCATCCTGCACACTTTTAGCAATAAATCATCTTCATCTTTATCTAAATAATATTTTTCTAATTCTTTCATAATTTTATTACTTATTTCTTTATCTTTGTCTACCACTTCTTTGATTATTGATCTCGAAGTTTCACAATTTACTTCGTTTATACTATCCTTCTCTTGTTGAAATACTTCCAAATCCATAATCTCAAACTCTTCTCAATTTTGACTTCTAAATTTATCCTTTTCAAAATTATCCAAGGTCCCATTATTTAAGTCCTCTTCTTGATTTAATAATTGAGATTCTTTTAAAAACATCTCAACCTGTATAGGAATAAAATTACAAGTATTAGTTCCTAATTTTACATTTCCTATATGATCTAAAATAGAGTCTAAATCCTTTTGCTTGATTTTATATTATTATTTTAAGGGTATTGTGATTAGATGAATATCTTCTCCTATCCTTGCAGTTGCATCGGACCTTGGCTCACTAGTACCCTTAATATTAATATGATTGAGAGTTTCTAAATTAATCTTTGGATCCTCATCTTCAAAATCTTCCTTATCCATTTCCATAATTCTTTCAATTAACCAAATTTTTTCCTTTAATGCTTCTTCATTTTCCTCATTTTCTAAATCATACTCAATTTCCTCAAGATTGTCTTTTTTATCCAAGCCAACTCTATCTAGGATAGCTTTTGGGGTCATATTTGGACTTACACCCCTTCTTTTTATATCATTCTCATCCCAATTATTTGATATTGTGTCATCCTTTCTATTATCCAATTGGTTCTTTTCTAAGAGTATGACTTGTTCTTTTGTTAATTTAGTTGATAAATTCTCACTATTCCTTTTTGAAGTTTGTTTATGAAGAAGTACTTCCTGATTGTTATGATTGTTTGGAAGACTATTATATTCAAATGGATCCTTTCCATTCTGTGGTGTTTGAAAATTTATATGCCTTTTAAAACTCTTTTGCTCTTTTTTCTGAAAGTGACGTGTCTTGATTTAATCGATGAATCTGGGGAGAGGAGATATTTTACAACATATGACTGATTATACTATACCCTATATTCTTGGGTGATTCAGCTAGACCTATTCCTTTAACTAAAGGAGTTGAATATGATAATATTCTCTGATTGATATTTTGGGGTGAGGGAAAACTTTGCACAAAGATATCCCTTGTCTCTCCTATTGACTTCCCAGGTGTGCTTACCCTTAAGTATTGTCTCTGATTGCAAATTTATATTTTCTTCCTCATTTATAACTTGAGTTTCAGTTTGAACTAATACTTCCTTTTCCAAAATCTTAAGCTTAGCGTCTCTTGTATTGATTCCTAAACACTTATTGTTTCTAGCATTATACATTTCTTGATGTTTAGGCACCAATTGTCCTTCTTCCTAGTCTAAGTTTAAAGGAAATTATTCAAAATATTCCTTCCTTAGATTTAATTTTCTTGCACTGTTGCTTTTGTGACTTCTATCTCTTTACTAGTTATTTATGTTGAGCCAATCTCCCTCCTAATTAATTAATCTCTAATTGTTACTAAATTTTTTTTATTGATCACTTGGTAATGTCCCTTGTGGGCTTCTTCCCAAAGTAAGATTTGGCCACTAATATCATTTTGAATTAACATTATGTCATGACTCAATTTCTAGTATGTGTTCAAATTGCTTTTTATATCCTTAATGAACAATTTTTGTTGTTTACATTGTTGCATTATTTGTACGTTTTCTTCTTTGTTGTTCTTTATATGAGCTTCAAATCCCTCTTGGATATCTTTTCTTTCTAATGTTTGTTCCCCATTCTCTTCTTTGTCATTATTCTAACTTAGATCTTTAGGAATTGTTGCAACAATTTCCCTTTCCTTTGTTTCTTCCTTTAAATCAAAATCCTCATTTACCTTACTGTAAATAATTTTGCTGTTGATAAATGCTCCCATCTTCCCCTCTTCATTTACCTAATCCATATTTTCTAACTTGTCCTTTTTTGAGCTTTTGTTTCTTATTGATATTAGCAAAAAGATATCTCTTAACACCGAGTTAATTTTGATATGTTTAAGGTTTATAGTTTGGTTTTTTGACTTTGATAGTTTCTTTGACACGTCCTTTAAATCTTGTATATTTCAATTCAGAAATTGATCTATTAGTTATGATTTTTTATAGTTTGAATTCCTAAAGTCCTATCTCCATCTTTATAAGCATCTTGATATTATTAGATTTTAAAAAATTAGTTTCAATTCTGATTAGATATCCTACAGAAAAGCCAATATATTTGAGAATTTCAATATGATTAAGTTCAGGAGGCAAGGAACTAATGGAAATCCATATAGGTGCCCAATGTTTTTTGGTTGTTGATACATTAAAGTTTGGTTCTCATTTAATGATTTTTATAGAAAAAAATTTATAAAAATAACAAGGAACTGAGAGAAAATAATTTCTAATGAATTCATTTTAGCAATAAATGTAAATTAAATTATTAGAAACATGAGATATACTTACTTGGTCACCACAAAAGTATTTCAACCATCTAATCATAATGGAATTTCTTGATACAGACCCACATATGTAGGTGAATAGACCTCGATCTTATCATTCCATCCAAAGGTTTCCACCAAACATGTTGTTGATAATAAGAATATTTAATAAATAATAGTTTTTGTGTTTTGAGGAAGAACATATTCTATTAGGAAAATTCTGATAGGCAATAGTTCCTCTTGGGGCTCTATTAGAAAGGGGTTCTGCCCTAGATTCATAAAGAAGACTTCTGATTGATTTCTTAGGTTTAGGTTTAGAAATTTGATTAAGGGTAGAAACATCTAATTTAGTGGAAGAAGGCAAGAAGGGTGTCTATGAGGGGGAACATAGGCACTATTGAAGGCATTGCTATGCAAAGATTTGGGATTATGTGAGGGGAAGCAAGACTTAAGGGTTTTATCTGCTAAAATCTCATAGGGGAAGCCTCCTAAGGGGACTTTGTTTGAATCTTAATGGAACATGGTTTGGAATTGCCAGGGTTTAGAGTTTTAGACCTAGTGTGACTATGAGCCCTCTCAATTCTTTTATTATCCATTGTGGTCCATTCACCCTTTCATTTTACAATTTACAAGCTAAGGAAATAGGTCATTCCTAGAACTATTGAATAAATTGTCCATTGGATTTTTTGGAAGGTCTCCAAGTATTTGTATCTTTTTGATAGTGTGTAGGTTCTCCTAAGATCACACTTGTATATGTCATTTTAGAAAAAAAACTTCTTTTGTCGCTCAATTTGATATTTATTTGAAGGATCCAAAGCAAAGACTGTAATGTCATTAACCTAATCTTGAGATTCAAATATTGTTTCAGTGGAGTCCTCCAGGTCCACTTGAATAACATAATTTTTTTGGAAGTGAGTAACAAGAGGTGAAGGGCATATTTTGTTTTAGCAAAATATGATTTCACACTTTTTCACATTTTTGGCATTTTTCACAAAGTTTTCCATAAGAATGATCTTTCTTTTAATAACACATTACTTATATTTTATCTTGCTCCAAATTTGTATTTCAATGCTTCTTATGCTTCTGGGGTTTTTAGGGTTTATATTTACTTTTTTTCTTTAGCCCTTTTTCTACTTTCTACTATTTTTTCTACAACCAAGCTATTGTACAATGAGTAATCAAGCCTTTAGAAACTACAAGAACAATGGTGCCAACAATTTGATAATTAATTTATATCCTTAACTATAAATGATGCACTTGAATTCTCCCTCACAACCTCTAATATTCAAAATGTGTGCTGATGAATCAAATAGACAACCCTCTTAAATGGATTGTAGGTTGTAATGGTACAATGCTAGCCCACAAAACTTGGTGCTAGATAAAATGCAAGCGCTTAAGCATCCTTCAATAAATTGGTTTTGCATAGATATTATCTTGCCCAAAATTATTCATGGACTCATCTTTGGTCATTAGAATATGATAATACATATATGGCTGAAATTTTGAGGAAATATGGTCTTCTTTTTGTCCTCCCTATAAGAGTATCCATACCCAAGGTATACAAATTGTTTGTACAAAAAAATAGAGCATCCATGCCTTGTCACAAACACAAAACATCTAAACACAAATCCACCCGAGAGAAAGAAAAAAAGAGCCATGAGGGTAGGAGCCAAGTATCAACACCATTTCCTTCCACCTAATCACTGAACTAGTATGTTGTCTCCTCCCTCGTGGAAGTTGGAGTGGTGCAGTCATCCACACTAGTTGTCGACCTCTAATTCATGCATGAGATTTGACAATACTTCCTACTATTATCTTCCTCTTCTTCCTACAATGACACATCAACCCATATGCCCTTTTTGGTGGATTCTCCCCCTTCCTTCATATTCCTCCTCTCAATTTGGTGGTGCAAGGGCTTCCCTAGCACAAGCACATGAGGGGTAGCATTCATAAAACCACACTTGTCCTTGATCGACACCTTAATTCTCCTCTATAGTGATACAACTATCTTCCTTTATCCTTACTCTATCTTGGGTACATGTACCCCTTTTGGACATGTTGAAGACTATTAGTTCGTAATTTTTTAGAGTCACTATTTTTATTCTTTATTTTTGGTTCACTCTTGTTTTCAAATGTTTATGTTGAACCATCATTTTTTTCAAGAGTCAAATGTAATTTGAGGTAACATTTTCATTGATCATTCACCAACCTCATCCTTTCAATTCATCCTTCCCTCAACTAATTTTTGACCAAGCTCAACCCCTAGGTTTCCTTTATAAACAATTTGGTTAAGGCAATTGTCAGTGATTTATTTTCCTTTGATCTGACTTGAACCTCTTGTACTCGTTGTACCATTTGAACTAAGTTCAAAAGGTTCAATTGGTTCATCATTTTAATTCATTTTTTGGTCTTCATGCAATATAATTAATAGGCCACATCTTTTTGCACCACAGAGTCTGATTCTTAGAAATTTCTATATAGTTGGATGCATTTTTGAGTCAAAATCAGAGCACGAGTGACATCATCAATCATGAATGGTTAATAAATCAAAGTAAGGTAATGATCAAATGTCATGCTGAGAGTTATTTTTGAAGGGTGAAAGAGAAGTTTGGCATGTACAGCAGCAACAAATCATTTACATTACTCGCTTCACATTTATTGTGAGGCACCACCTTGTCACATCCTCCTTTTCCTGTGGCATGTTTAATTAATTATGTCCTTCCCATGAGTAATACCCTAATTTGGCTAAAAATTATATAAGAATGAAATTTCCCTTCTTTGTAGACATTTTTTCTCTTTAGTTGATTGAGTGTCAACAATAGGAGTCTGAAGAAGGGAACTTTCTTTCGTAGTTGTGATAATCTCTACTATTCAAGTAATTCTTGAACCCTTCAATCCTTTTCCTTTTCACTTGTTAGTAGAATAAGTTGTGTTTTATAATTTGAATTTCAAGAAAAGAGAGGGAATTTTAAACCATGAAATCTACTCTGCATATTTTTGGGAATATTCGCAGTTTGTATAGTAAATCTCCTATTGTATCAGACACATATCTTTTAGGGGTTGATTTAGGAGGGGTAACAGAGGGATTGTGTGAAAAGCTAGCCCAACCCTTCTACACCAAAGTCTTAGACACTAACTTTCCTATGGCCTCTAATTTCCCACAAGACAACCCTTATCTAGAGTTTATTCAGGAATGCATACAGAGATACTATATACCTAGTGAAAATATTTTGAAGAAAGATAAAAGTTTATATTGAATATCTCTAGGGAGACCATGTCTAAGTTGTTCCACCTTGAAGAGCAAGAATTTGTTGATCTAATTCTTGTTTTATCGAGGGCTAGATTTTTAGAAAAAGAAAATGTTTATAGGAATGCCATTGTGAAGAGTTGGACTATAACCCCTTATAAAGGTAGCTCTAAGTTTCCCAAGATTCTTAAGAAAGGTCATATGAGTCCTCAAGTCCATGATTTCATGGTCTTGTTGCGTCAAAATTGTGGTTCCCCAGATGTGTCTTCCTTTTAGGAATGGATGTATTTTTATATTTTGATTGTCTTGAAAGGATCTCAATTCTTAGATTGGGCCGAATTGATTGCTAGTTCTCTAAAAAGTTATCTTAGAGGAGCTTTAAGTATGAAGAAGGATTTTTATATATCTTCCTATTTGATATATATGATGGGTAGTACGTAAGATTTTCGGTACTTATCTCATGAAACATGGGCAGAAAACATTAGAATATATAACTATTACCTTGCACAAAGATAAAGTTTTGGAAATTTTTAGGAAAGCTCATGACACTTTTTTAGGGAAGTTACATTTTGAAATCAAATGTCCTCCTCACCATAGGTTTTCTTTAGAATCTCTAAAATTTGTTCAAACTTTTGGAAGCATTTTTATCTAGTTTTCCAAGTTTATCTACGGGAGGGTGGGTGGTTTTGATGAAGAACCTTTGAGAATCCCTAGGTTTTCCCTTGATTGTTTCATATTGGCTGAAGTATCTTGGCAACTTGTCTCAATCATAAATAAATTTTCAACTGATGAAGCCTCTAATGTCATTTTTCCTCTCAAGCTAGGAAAGCTAACCTGTAATAGTATGGAGGATGCCATGTGCCTAAGTTCTTATTTAACCAATTTCCATCTTGGTTCCTATCATGCTAGGGAAAACTTTGATAGTAAAGGGATAACTCATAGCCTATTTGATTCTTGCGTGAAGTTTTTACATGATCCTAACATTGAAGAATATTGGGAGGATTGTGCAGATGAGCTAGAAGTTTGGACGAGGGAATATGGCAGGTTCAACATTTTCCAGATTTAATGTTTCCATTTAAATTTGGATATTGATGTCTCTGGTATAAAAGAAAATAAAGCAAATTTAATAGGCACTCAAATAATAGAATCTTTAATTTCTAGAAAAGTAAATAGTAATTGGGAATTTGAAGAAGAGGATAACCTCCTTGAGAGAACAAAGATAGTGTTTGAAAGGACCAATTCTTGGTTAATAATGAAAAAAGGACAACGTGCTAGGTAATCAAATGATTCTTGTTTTGATGTTCATTTCACACCTGTAGGTAATAGGAGGTCCGCAAGAATTAAGAAAGTACAAAGTAGGAGTCCTTCTCTGGTAAAAGAGCTCATTCTTAGAGAAGAAGCAATATAGCAATGCCCATTGTCAAGTGAATCCATTCAGGTTGATAGCAAGCCTGATCAAGATTTTGGTGGCATCTTGATTGATAACCTTCATTGTGTTCAAACGATAGCAAGAACTTCTCCACAAAGGATAGATAGCTTGGGCACTCCAGTTAAAGATAAAGAACTTCAAAAGGATTCAGATTCTACACCCAATTAGCTAGTGACCTTGGTCAATAAGAAAAGGATTTTGGTACCGATGTGCTTCCTCATTGATGACATCATGAGTAAATACACTGCTAGAGCCCCAAAATCTAAAAGGACTAAAAGTTCAACCAGGATAGTCTTTGATCAAGACACATGTAACAACATTAATGAGGTGGTGACTTATAACTTGAAGGATGATATTGGTTCATTAGACTTGAGTAACTTTGAGATTATTCATACGAATCTGGGGGTAATTAATAGAGAAACAAAGGAACATTGGGTGGAGTCATCCACAAAATAGATTATCCTGCAATCACAGAAGGATGGTGTTGAGAAAAAGAGGTTGAAGGCAAAAAACCATATGATGGCAGAGTACATTAGATCATTAAAAGGGAAAAGTGCTACAACTGATGGTTCCTCTCGGCTCACATTTAATCCCAATGCACTTGAAAATCAACAACTTATGGATGATTTGAAGAAGGGGAAAGTTGTGATCTTTGTCATCCATAATTGGATTGATTATGTGATAAATATGCTCACTAAGTGCATACGAGATCTGCATAAGGTATTTAATCTTACTGAAGTGGTAATGGGTGAGGCTCATATCCAGATGATAGTATGGAGAATGAAATTTGAAAGGTTGTCTGCCATGGTTACACAACTTATAGATGTGGAAGAATATGGCCCTGATAAATTCCTAGAAGAGAACCCGTTACAAATGGTCGATGCAGGGCTGATTTATATATTGTAGAAGAGCATAGCCTGGCGGGTCTCCAATTATGGTTAGGTCATTTCTTGCATTCAATTTTTTGAAAAAGAATTCAAAATGATCCAAGACGGTGTAAAAAAAGACTTGCAGACCATCAGTTCAACTCCCTTGGAACCTTTCAAAGAAGGAGGTTCAGATGTGGAAATGTTGGTTAAGAAGTATGAAGAACCACTATATGGGATTAAAGATGGATCTGACTTGATTGTGGCAAAACTCACCAAGCTTGCTAAAGTCAAAACTATGATTAGCATGTGCAACTAGCTATTTTTAGAATACTTGGATAGTGTCACCAAAATGAAATAAAATAGGGACACATGGAAGAACCTCATGCAAAGAATAAAGAGCCCAAATAAGAATGTCATGGCATAATTCATTGGCACATACGAAGTCTGGAAACTGTCATGTGGACCTCCTACTCAAGATGACAATGAGGAGGAAGAATAGCCACTAAAGAAGCATGAGGATGATGTCTCTTTAGGGAATCTTTAATTTATGCTCTTTTTATTTTCAAGTTCTCAATTAGTTACTTCAAGGGGTTGTGTATCCGTTAAAGACTTGGTTTTCTTAACTATTTTTCAAACTATCTGAGAATCGGGATTTGATGGAGATTCTTGAACATCACTTTATTTAAACTAAAAACTCAGTAGTGTAGAGGGTTTGTAGCTTTTCATGGATATCATACTGTGGACTTAAGTCTAAATTTTAATAGTTATGTAGATGTTTTAAGTTTTCTAGCATTGCACTTGAATAGGATTGTTCTTTTTGGAATGGGAAATATCTGATTATTTGAAGATTGTATGCTTTGGATTGGTTGTTGTTGATTTAGTATTGAATTAATGTTGAACTGTTGAAATCTCTTTCTGATGTTGAATGATATATGGTAGACATTTTAAATAAGTCTATGTTCTATATGCCTTTCTAAGAAGCAATTGATAGAGAAACTATGTGTTCTATCTGTTTTGTTCTTTCTTATTTGGTTTTTTTTGATTGTCCCTCTATCCAAGAATAGATGTGAAGCCTTATTACTTTCTGGTTAAAATTAACTCTCATTTAGAAGAAAGTTTTGATTGAATATCTAATATGGGAGCTGAACCTTATTAAAATTCAAATAGGAATTAAAGAAATCAAAATTCCTCAACTATTGGAAACTTGTCTTTGTCTTAAAAAATTGGGCATAGAAGTTCTTAGTTATTTCTTTCAATTAAAGGACAAATTTGTATACCGAAAAAGACCAAATTAGTAGGGGCTGAACTAAGGAGTCCCCACCACCAATTAATCTCCACAACTCCAAGCCCATCTTAATGTCCACACCCAACAGGGCATGAGCCAATGTATCTTCAAACCCAAATAGCCATAGAGGGTTGACACATGCTATCACAACTCGACTTACTTCCTCCTTCGAATCACTCACCATCAACACTAAAGCCACAAACAAGGAGGTTACATCCAGATTTGAACACCTCTTCCAAAAATCTTCCAAGTACTCAACCCCATACATCTTCTAAACACCCTCCAAGAATATCGAGTCATTGATTAAGAAAATGTTCTTCAATATTTGGACATAAATTTTACCATAGTAATCTTGCATCTGCTTTCTTGAAGAGAGTGCAAAATTCACCTCCATTCCAACTCCCCTATTATTAACTCTGCAAGTTTCAATATCTTGCCTCCTTAATTTGCAATTTTTTGAACCCTCTGGAAGAAAATCATTTGTTGAGGTTCTTGATAATGATGCCTTCAAATGACATGCATAGAATAATGTGAACTCTACATACTGTGATATAAGTGTTCTCGAAGGATGGGGACATTATGAATTTTTATGCCCCATTTAATCAACAAGGACACATGATTTTAATGTTTTAATTGGCCACTAAATAATTTCACACTCTATTCTAAATCAAGAATATTAAGGTCTTCATATATCTCATACTGTAACCCACCGTTACATTCATGACCATATTAGCCAGCTTATCCACCACCCTATTTGCTTCTCGGTAGGTATGGGAAACCTTGAAATCTTCAAATTCCTTTAGCAATCCTTTGATATGTTGAATGTATTTGTCAAGTTTCCACGCTTCCAACTTCCCCCTTTTTATTCCATTAATGATGATCTTCGAGTCTCCTTCAAGATGGACTCTACGAATGTCCAATTTAGATCTAAAAACTAGAGCTTCTTTAGCCACACAACATTTTGCCACATTATTTGTGTCGTCATTTAGATGTTTAGCCTCAAAGGCCAAGATGTTTCCTTTATGGTCTCTCGCTACATATCTACACCTCAAAACTCTTGGATTACCCCTAGAAGCCCCATCAAACTTGATTTTAACCCACCCTTCCTCTAGTGGTGTCCAACGTACCTTCTTCCTATTCAAAATAGGATTAGCCCTACCAAGCCCATTAATGATCATTTACTTTCTATTATTAATTAATTATATTTTACTTGGATCATTAATACCATGAACCATAGTTAAATTAAGTGGTTCATTTGGAAATAATATTCCTTATGCACATTGAAGTATTGTTTGAAGGACTTTTACTTTTATCTTGTGTGGTATTTTATGTACTACTTGGGGGTTTTAGTAGACATTTTAGTAATTTTTATGAGATGTTGTGCTATGGTTACCTATTGTTGTAAGTGTATAGCATGATAGTCACTCTTTGAATTGCTTTGTGTATATATTATAAAAATATATATATTAATATTTTTAAAAAGTATTATAAGGGGGCTTGCAAGCTCGAAATATCCCACTAGCAACACCCCAGACTTGTAAGGAGGTCATGAGCCATGACCTACAGAGCCCACTTTTGTGGTGCATTATATATATATATATATATATATATATATATATATATATATATATATATATATATATATATATATATATATATATATATATATATATATATATATATATATATATATATATATATATATATATATATATATATATATATATATATATATATATATAGTAAGAATTTGGCTTAGGCTAGAATTCACCCAAGAACTAAAGAAATCAACACAAGAACACATTAGACCAAAATAGATAGAGTATGATCAAAATGACGATATTTATTCAATATGCAACTTAGCCAACTTGAGAGTACACTAGGAGTGCCTATATATAAAGGCCTCGGGAGAGCTTCTATAATTCATAGAATTCAACATCATGATATGTCATACAACCAGGCACATGTCCACTAGATATGGGTTATCCTCCCTTGAGCATAGGATTAAGTGCGATGATGTGAGGATAAGCCTACAATGGTGTAGAATGCAAATAAGTGGTGTAGAGAACATGTGCTAAATGAGGAGTGCAGATAATTATGTTGTCAACATGACAACTCAGTGAATGATGCATACTCCTGTATTGTAGACACCATGTGCATAATTAGAGTTGTGTAACTCAATGAGAGTACACAAACTCCTAAGTGTCTCACCTAAAATAATAATTAAATAATGCATTAACCTTAGTAAACTTAAGTAAGTGTGATAAGTAAATACTTGTTTACACCAACAACCCCCCTTAAGTGCAACTTAGGGGAATGCCCTTAAGCTTACGAAATCTAGAATGAAATGCAATATGGGTCCTAGCTACTAGGCCATGTTAGGTACCCATGTACATAATGATATGCAATCTCCCATAAAGCGAGGAAAGAGGGAAAACCTCATGGGAAAAACCCTCCCCAAAAAGAGAGATAAATAGGGATACATGGATGGATGGAGTAATCAAGACCCCCTCATTACGACATACATCCAGTATATACATAAGAGAATGATGAGAAGAGGAAGAGAAACAACTAATGAAGAACCCTGCTGCAACGATTGATCATAAGTATCCACAATCACTTCAAACTGTGAGGATTGATCAAGTAGAGAATGAACAAGAGATTCTGATGGATCCCTCATGACAACTGAAGAAAGTAATTCTGCATCAAGAAGAAGAGGTAGATCATCAATACTATCTCCCAAATCTATCACTGAACCTGTATCTGGAAAACTAGATGTACCGTGTTGTTTTGGACCTATCACTGTGGCTATGTATGCATGCAGACTGAATTGATGAAGTGACCTCTCACTGTAACTGTCGATAGAACCCCACGTGTTTGAATCTATTGAAGCACTATTACTGGTGTCACTATCAATTTCCACACTATATGATGTGTGAAGAGGATTAGAGGACAAGCATGGAGAAATTTTCTCAAAATGTACATCCTTCTCCACAAAAATCTGATGTGTCTCAAGATCTAGAAGTCTATATGCCTTCATACTGTCTTCATAACCAATGAAATTACAAGGTCAAGATGACTATGCCTTGCATCCCTTGGAAGATATCTTTGTCCATGCAGGACAACCGAAGACTCTAAAGTGTGTCACAATAGGTTTTCTGCCACACCATGCCTCAAAAGGAGTTTTGCCATCTAAGGCTGGATGAGGATAATGATTAAGAATGTGAGTGGCACTTGAGATTGCTTCAACTTCTAATGATGGATCGAGAGACTTGGCATGAATCATGCAACTTGCCATAGACTTAAGAGTTCAGATCCTCAAAGCTGCAACATCTATCTTATGTGGACTGAATGCTAGCAGAGTCTGAAGATCAATTCGCTCATGTCTGCAAAAGTCCTTAAATCTTTTGTTCAGATCCATGCTTCCATTGTCCATGCAGAGTACTTTGATGGCCTTTCTGGATTTCTGTTCAACATGAGCCTTGAAGTCTAGAAACTTGTCCACCACTTCATTCTTTTTGTGCAGAAAGTAGACCCAAGTGAACCTTGAAAAGTCATCAACAAAGGTAAGTATGTAGCGACCCTGGCTGAATGCAAAAGGACCTACTAATACCATGTGAACCATCTGAAGAACACCTGTTGCTCTTGAAGACTTCCCTCTCTGGAACTTCCCTTTTGGATGCATATCCACTAAATTTGTTGAACATTCACCATTAGAAAAGTTGATTTGAGGTAGACCTTTCACAATTCAGTTTGTGCAAAGTTGTTGAAGGTAGCGGTAGTCAAGATGACCATACCGCTCATGCCATAATTGCATGTTTGAATTAGATTGTGATTACAAGGCCTTTGAAGGAGACTTGGGTACAAAATGAGAGAAAGAGTACAACCTCTTGTTGTGATTCACTTTCCCCACTGCAACCAAGGAATCATCTTTAAGACTGTGCACCTGAACTGAGTCTGGAATGAACTCAACTCTATGTCCATCTTCGAGGTGAGTGATTTGGTAGATTGAAAGGAGATTTGAACTTAGGTTTGGAACATAGAGAACCTCTTGAAACTCTCCACTTTCCATCTCCACGTTTCCTTTTCCTTAAACTACCATTTTGCTATCATTCCCCATGAAGATGTGTGGTACCTTTGATTGCTTCATTGAAGAAAAATCCTCCTTTGAAGAACCCATGTGATATGAGGCACCTGAGTCAAAGATCCATTCCTTTGAAGAGTTTGAATTAGCCATGAGTGCTTTCCCTTTTCCCGTTGAATATGAAGATGACCCTTTCTCCTTGTAAGAATTAGGCAATGGAACATTATGTTTCTTCATGATGTTGGTGAATTCATCAATCTTTTTGAGATAACACTCATGCTCTTCATGACTCAATTTTTTGTAATAAGCACACTTCTTCTTCTCTTTATTGTTGTCCCCTTTCTTGTTGGAATTCGAGAACTTGCCTTGTTGATTTGATTGTGGTGTTGTCTTTTTTACATCCTCAGATTTATCTTTCTTCCACTTCTTCTTGCCCTTTCCTTTATTTGAAGATTGTACACCTGAATTTTGAGAACCCTCATTGTTGGCCACCAATGCTTTGGACTAAGGTGATTTGAGAATCCCTATTGATTTCAACTTCTTTTCTTCATCGTCCAAAAGTTTAGCATATTCATCAAAAGTGACTTTCTTGTAGGCAGACCCTAAGGCAATCTTAGAAGTGTTAAAAGAAGATACAAATGTGGAATATTTTGATGGCAGCTTGTTGTGGATGAGATAGATTAGTCTGTCATCTTTGATAGAACTCCCACAATCAGTAAGCTTCATCCTTAGTTCATTCACCTTGACGATGAAGTCCTAGATTGAGTCATACGAGTTAGGATCTAAGGATACAAGCTCATCTTCAATTTTGAACACATCCTCTTCAGACACTTTACCATAAAGGCTTTTGAGGGTATCCCAAGCTTCCTTGGATGAAGTACATTTCTTGGTTTGATACATGATCTTATCATCTACCCCCAAACATATATCACCTAGGGCTTTCCTATCCATTGCTACCCAATTAAAAATTTCACTTACTGATGCCTTATCACCTGTTGGTTTAGGAAGAGTACCATCTACATATTGTGAAACTCCATTATGCATTAAGTGATACCACATTTTGATTGACCACGAAGCATAGTTATGAGGAGTTAATTCAGGAAACTTAAAGTTTCCCATAAGGCAAAAAATGAAAGAAAAGTGCAGAAAAGAGAGAACACAACACCAAGAACACCCCCCCGTTCACTAAATCAAGAAACCCCCCCCAAAATAGATGCTTTGGGCTCTTTATCAGTAGTGCAATTACAATGGGCCACTTGCCAATTTTTTCCTTTGTAGACTTCTGATTTTGCTTGTTACAACCTCTTAATGGAGTACAAATCTGAAACTTTACAATGTGCTACAACTTTGAAGCATTACAAAGAAAAGAAAGACCCTATTGCTGAAAGTGACATTTTTGTCCACACAACCCATAATATGATACTAGATTTGGAAAGAAAATGAAAAAATATGCACTTTCAAAAAAAATGAAACCTATTTTCGACTCTAGATGTGCCCGTACGAAGTGTTTGAAGTTGTAAAATATAGGATTATGCAAGTACAATTGCCACAAAATGCAATTTCTGAACAATCCTTGCACCAAAACTAGAAAATAGTTGCACCATTGAAAAATTTAGAAAATTTTACCCAATTTCAAAAAAAATTGCACCTGATTTGGAGTCCGAATGTGTGAGTTATGGCCTCCCAAAGTTGAACTGGAAAAACCAAAATTAATCTGGAGAGGGGTTGCACCAACAAAAGTTAGGGTTAAATTTGACGGTTATATGACCATCGCAGGAGTTATAATTTTCCCTAAAATGAAATCCAAATGGGCATCAAATTTAGCATAGTGGATTGATGACATCAGCAAAAAAAATTCGAGCCCTGGTGATGTGGCAGAAAACGTGTCCACCATACTGTACAGATCCATACAAAAAAACTAACATGTCTTGGCTGAGTTGTCTCTACAAACTGCTAAGGTGGGCGATGTTGACTAGGATAATGATGCAGGTAGTGACGGTGAGTTAAAGGATGACACATGTCCTCTGTTACAAAACCCTTGTGGCAGAAGACTGCTCTAACAAAAGTCGACGCTTGAAGATATTTTGTTTGATCTAGAATTTGTTGCCAAAATCTTGTTTGGCATCGTCAAATTTTTGATAGCTATCGCCGAATATGCGAAAGTCAATCTTTGAAAATGTGGGAGCCGAAATGTGCTTAACAACTGTTAGAATCCTGCTTGCCGATGCTAGAAATGGTGACAGCGATGTCGAAAATTCATTGCTAGTTGCCCAGATTCTCTGTGGGTAGCGAAATATGCTAGAAAGGATTGTCGGGTTCTTACAATTAGTCCCACATGTGTGGG
The DNA here is from genome assembly GCA_028749045.1 of Cupressus sempervirens. Lineage (NCBI taxonomy): Eukaryota > Viridiplantae > Streptophyta > Pinopsida > Cupressales > Cupressaceae > Cupressus > Cupressus sempervirens. The sequence continues at coordinate 794,480,344 of CM053783.1, read as the reverse complement.
AATATAGTTGAAAATGTAGTTTAAAAACAAACTTTCGTGCTGATAAGGTAAAGAGTCTCGCCAGAGTGGGGATAGTGTGTGCTCTCGTTGGTAGATGTATGGCTGATCAGTAATTTGGCCGCAAAAAATTTGGCAGGAAGTTGGTCAGAATTTATCAGGTACCACCCACGAATTTTAGGAGCCCGCTAATAAAAATATTCTACAATAACAATAAAATAATTTTGCCAATTATAGAGCCGAGCTGAGGTGTTACTGCCCAATTTGGCCAAAAAAATTTCTCTACTTGGACTATTAGAAAAATTTTGAAAATACCAAATCAAAAAATTAATGCAGAGATGTAAATAAATATTTAGATCAAAAAATAATAATCAGATCAATAAAACGATCATACCCAAACTGCAAATTGGGGCTTCGGGGTTTCGATTTGCAAAAAAATTTGCCTCATGATCAACTTTAGCCAAAGATAGCCAAATATATAATCAATCTTCACCGAATCGACGCTCCGGATGCAACGGTGAGGTTAGATTTGGCTCTAGACACTCCCAATTTTTGTGGATCCTCTGGATTCGTGTTGAGGTGCTAAAGCATGAACGGTCTTAAACGGCTATGTGATGAGAATCCCCCTCAGCTCTGATACCATGTAAGAATTTGGCTTAGGCCAGAATTCACCCAAGAACTAAAGAACTCAACACAAGCACACTATAGACCAAAATAGACAGACTATGATCAAAATGATGATATTCATTCAATATGCAGCTTAGCCAACTTGAGAGTACACTGGGAGTGCCTATATATAAAGGCCTCAGGATAGCTTCTAGAATGCATAGAAGTCAGCATCATGATATGCCATACAACCAGGCACATGTCCACCAGATATGGGTTATCCTCCATTGAGCACAGGATTAATTGCGATGATGTGAGTATAAGCCTGCAATGGTGTAGCACACAAATCAGTGGTGTAGACAACATGTGCTAAATGAGGAGTGCAGATAACTATGTTGTCAACATGACAACTCAATGAATGTTGCATACTCCTGTATTGTAGACACCATGTGCATAATTAGAGTTGCGTAACTCAATGAGAGTACACAAACTCCTCAGTGTCTCACCTAAAATAATAATAAAATAATGCAAAATAATTAAATAATGCATTAACCTAAGTAAATTTAAGTAAGTGTAATAAGTAAATACTTATTTACACCAACATATATATATGTGTGTGTGTGTGTGTATATACATATATATATATATATATACATATGTATATATATATATATATGTATAGATATACATATGTATATATATATATGTATGTATAGATATACATATATATATACATATACATATATATATATATATGTATATATATATATATATGTATATCTATACATACATATATATATATACATATGTATATCTATACATATACATATATATATATATACATATGTATATATATATATATATGTATATACACACACACACACACATATATATATATGTTGGTGTAAATAAGTATTTACTTATTACACTTACTTAAATTTACTTAGGTTAATGCATTATTTTATTATTATTTTAGGTGAGACACTGAGGAGTTTGTGTACTCTCATTGAGTTATGCAACTCTAATTATGCACATGGTGTCTACAATACAGGAGTATGCAACATTCATTGAGTTGTCATGTTGACAACATAGTTATCTGCACTCCTCATTTAGCACATGTTGTCTACACCACTGATTTGTGTGCTACACCATTGCAGGCTTATACTCACATCATCGCACTTAATCCTGTGCTCAATGGAGGATAACCCATATCTGGTGGACATGTGCCTGGTTGTATGGCATATCATGATGCTGACTTCTATGCATTCTAGAAGCTATCCTGAGGCCTTTATATATAGGCACTCCCAGTGTACTCTCAAGTTGGCTAAGCTGCATATTGAATGAATATCATCATTTTGATCATAGTCTGTCTATTTTGGTCTATAGTGTGCTTGTGTTGAGTTCTTTAGTTCTTGGGTGAATTTTGGCCTAAGCCAAATTCTTACATGGTATCAGAGCTGAGGGGGATTCTCATCACATAGTCATTTAAGACCGTTCATGCTTTAGCACCTCAACACGAATCCAGAGGATCCACAAAAATTGGGAGTGTCTAGAGCCAAATCTGACCTCACCGTTGCATCCGGAGCGTCGATTCGGTGAAGATTGATTATATATTTGGCTATCTTTGGCTAAAGTTGATCATGAGGCAAATTTTTTTGCAAATCGGAATCCCGAAGCCCCAATTTGCAGTTTGGGTATGATCGTTTTATTGATCTGATTATTATTTTTAGATCTAAATATTTATTTACATCTCTGCATTAATTTTCTGATTTGGTATTTTCAAAATTTTTCTAATAGTCCAAGTAGAGAAATTTTTTTGGCCAAATTGGGCAGTAACACCTATATATATATATATATATATATATATATATATATATATATATATATGTATAGATATACATATGTATATATATATATATGTATAGATATACATATGTATATATATATATATGTATAGATATACATATGTATATATATATATATATATGTATAGATATACATATGTATATATATATATATAGATATATGTATATATATGTGTATATATACATATATATATATATATATGTATATATGTATATATATATGTATAGATACATATATATATATATGTATATATATACATATGTATATATATGTGTGTCTATATATATGTATATATATATATATATATATATGTATATATATATGTGTATATATATATGTGTGTGTATATATATATATATATATATATATATATATATATATATATATATATATATCTTTTTTCAATAATAAGTTGGTTTTGAAGTAAAGAGAGCATTACATAAATAATTGCAATAAAAAGAAACTAGTGAAACTACAATGGATTTTATTTGTGAAAAAGTTATCCTAAATGTCTCCTACCATTCAACCATCTTCCCAAGCATCAAATCAACAAAAAACCTCAAACAATAAAGTATAAAGCCATAGAACATCAACCCTTTGGCTTAAACCCATATTAAGCAAAATGGACAATGCATGAAACATATTTGTGACTCAAATTGTGTTGTGTTTCCATTGAATTCCATCAACAACAGCAAGAACTAAATTATGATAGTTTGGGCTCAACTGGTTTTCAAATCTACACAGACCCATCTTTCCACCTAACATGTTACAATACCCAAAAATGTAGACACATGTGCATGTTGTGAATGCTTCTTGAAAATCAAAGGAGTGCAAAATTGTCCACCGTGTACATTGAAGCCATTGCCACCTTGGAAAAACCAATGTCTTCTATGACAACATCCAAAGATTAGTCGCCATTTTAAAAAAAATGAAGCAAAGGAGCTCTGCAAATTCAAACTTTTACCTTTGGGGTTTCTATTATCCCTACTTCCCAAATTCTAGCCTCAAAACTAGCATTTTTAACAATTGTCCTTAAAATAGCAACATCCCAAAAAAAACAAGAGACCTACTTAACTCACCTTTCCACCAAAGACACAAAACATTTTTGTACAAAATGATAAACAAATACACATAACTCAAAGTCATCACAAGCAAAGGAAAGGGGAAGGAGTAGCATGACCTTGCTTCACCGTAGAGCTTGTGGAATGAATCCCTTAAACCTTTCTCGGAGTATTGTGTTGATTTTGGATTTAGACCAATCTTCCTCTACTTTATTTGATGCCTCTTATGCTCTCTGCAACTCCCCAAGGAACATCTCATTTTTTGTTGTCCATCCAACCCTAGATTTCATTTGAGAGATGTCTTGATCAACAACATGTTGCATAAACCAAACCTTCCTTGCTTCTTTAAAATGCTTGTGCCTCAAATTTTCCACAAACCTCTACAAAAAAGGTGTTCTTTGTACCTAAGATCTTCTCAATGCCAAAAACTCTTTCCCCGAAATTAATTCTAATGCCAAGAACAGAGGTGGCTAAGATATCCTCCTGTCCAATCAATGCTTATGTAAGGATCAATTGATGTATCATGAACTTGATAACGTCCTTCCTTTCACCCAGTTACAATGCCCAAACAAAGATCATTGAGTAGATAGATGTATGTGTTTGTTTGATAACATTTTTCCAAGTGATAAAACATTTCACCCAAAAGATAGTTAACCACATTTGCTAGTCTAGGATGGATGAATGTGAACATCTTGCTACACTAATCCTTCTGGTATGGTCATGAAACGGATTTTGTTGCTTACAAAATTGCAAAGTGAATGAACGAGCTCTCCATTTTTTCTTCACCAAACAATCAAACATTATAAATTCTCTACAAATGGAGAGGCATGTGAGCATAAAAAGGAAGATAACATAGCTTAAAGTAAGGGTGGAAAATGATGGCTTTTAATTAATGTTAGTTATATCCAAGGTAGTACTACTTGGGAATGGAAAATTTACGCGATCCCTGAATGCATGCAAAAGTAAAGAGTTTGTAGTTGTGTCTAAAAAAGGTAGAAAGATTAAATATCAATTAATCATCCCACCTCACAATAGTAGAATCTTCCATAACTATTTTAGACTTGTTCAGAGTTAGAGCGAAGTTTGAAATTTTGTGTGCTTCCTTATTTCCAACAAACTAAGCATTTATTTTGCATAACTTGACAAAATAGGAAATTGTGTCCTAGTTTCAAGGCATAACAACAAGTTTAATAGAGAAATGGCAATTTGGGAAAGCTTTGACATGACATTTACTCTGATATCGAGAATAAAGATCGGCAATGTCAATAGCAACAACACCTTCTATTCCAAAATGACTTTTTTGAAGAGGGAAACACAAACTACAACCAAATGAAATTGGTTTTAAGCTTTGGAACTTGTACACCATTGAAACTCCATTGAACTATAGAAGTGCATTGTGCTGAGTCATAGAGGTTTCATTGACTTGCTAGTGTGGGAGCACCTCAAGCATAAGCTAAAGGCCCAAATTAATTGGGTTCCAATTAGGGTAGGATAAATTTAATAAGGTTGCATGGATCATGTTGATCAAGTATGTAATGGGTTAGAGTTGTGCAAGCCAAATTTGGCATGAAATTATACTTTAGGACCAATTAGCGATTGTTGTTCACATGCGGTCAAAATAAGGAAAACACCATTTGATCATGTTTTCTATGTATTTTTATGTTGATTTTAATAATTTCAAAGTGTTTGAGGTCTTAGGGTACTTAGGAAGCTGTAAATTGCAAAAATGTTGCAAAGTTGTCAATGACAATATTTGCAAAAAGTTGTCATATTGTGAAAATTGGGTGTTAATGGGCAACTAATTAAAAAAGTAGTTGGGAATGATTCAAAAATGTCTATAATGTCTTGAGTATGGATGGTGAAGGATTTTGGCAAGTTGGGAGATCATTATAGTAATGTTTTACTACAAAATTTGTATTTCGCAATCCGTACTTTCTATGTTTCTAGATTGGTAAATAATTATTGCTTGTAGATATTTGTAGAGCATTATTTTTCCTTTCACTTGCATATTCTTTGAGATTCTAAATTTGTAAGGTGAAGAAGAAACAAGCAATTTCCTATCACTTGGTTGAAACCCTTTCTAAGTAGAGTTTGGGGACCAAATATGGTTGTTGGACCAACATCCATGGTTCATTTTTTTTGAAACTTGGGGGCTTGCATGGACCAATCATGTACTACAAGGATTTGAAACTCTCTTTTTTGCCACTCATAATGGCTATTTTTAAGAGCGAGCCCTAGAATTATGCATATCAATGTGACAAACATAATTGAATGAATATAATAGCATAGATTGTTTGGATGAATAAACCAAACACTTTGGGGAGGTTGTTTGGGTTATGCTTAAACTAGTGGAAGTGTTGAGAGGGTTAGATTTGGTGGAGAAGTGGTATAAAACAAGGGGCTATCAACAACTCTATAATTTATTCTTATAAACCTAATAGGTGCCTCAATCCTAATCAAATATTGACATCTTGATATGAAATGTGGTGATTTGGTAGAAAATCCAAATGAGCACTCATATTTGAACTTTGTTTTGGAAGATTCCGAATTGGATGAAAGTTGCAGTATGAAAATTGACCAGGAAGGCCTAATTGGGGGCTCGCTAACCTAGTAGCCTAAATAGGTGAAATTGGGTATTTAAGAAAGGTTGGATCTTTGTAACTAGTCAAATTTGTAACCTTTTGGCCATAGTTGAAGTGTTGGAGAAAAGTGTAAGTGGTCAAACCCATGACATTATTTTGTAACCTTGAAACCATTGTTCAAGAAGCTTGAGAAGTGGAACTTTTGGCTCCATGTTTTGGATAGATTGTGGAGAAATGGTAACATGTTTTTGATTAATTCAAAAATAGGTTCTGAAGGGATCTAAAGCCCTTTAAAACAAAATTAAAATTAGATATTCAATATAATCATTGTCTCATTAGATCAAAGTAGAATAGACCCATAACAAACATAATAAGAGAAACAAAACAAAAATGCATCACCAGTAGTTTCAACATAACTAGTACAACCATAACATAAGAAACAAAAAAACTACATCACTAGAAATACCAGCAAACACATCCAAAAATCTTGATTAGCAAGTAGGACATACAAGAAAAAACCAAAATAGAGTAAAGATCATTAAACCGGTTTTTTCAGATCTTCGCAGTTTGCATCTTGAGATCCTCCATCCATTAAGAGGCTAACTTGATTTCATTAATGTCAATGTTGTCCATGTTCTCTAACTCCTTAGTGGTACCTTTCTTCTTCAAGTTGCCTTTGGTTCTTTTCCGAAGTCGCTCACTCTAACTAATTGTTGACTCCTCCTCAAGATCCACCTTTATAATCTTATTACTTTTTTTTCTCCAGCATTTTATAGAGGCACTTCAAATTAGTAGCAGAGGCTTTAAGGCCCTCATGGTTATGAAGAAGAATAGACCTAAGAAGCATCTCATTATTCTCCATTCTATTTTTTAGAAGCTGCAATTTCTCCTCAGTGACATCTTTGACGTTCTTCTCAATAATATCCTTAATATGCTCTACCTCAATATCATCTTTGTTACTATCCCTTGAAACAGACAGGTTCCCTTCAACATGATAGCTTTATCTAGTTTTTCCTATGTCATGTTGATCTTATTATGAAGATCTAAGGCTTCTTTAACCATTCATTTATCAATGTGAAAATAATAAATGTAACTAGCCTTGGTAGTATGAAGAACATGCATCATACTATCTCTTTCATCTTTAAAATCCTTTGAGTCAAGATGGATGGAGTGTTCTTTTAGGTTCTTAGCTTCATTGTTGATAGTAGTATCACCATGGACAGGAGCATAATTATTCAACATAGGGAACTCAAAAACCTCATAATCCACAAGATGAGGATTATCTAAACTAGGATCCTTCATGCCACCCATATGCTCAACCTTAGCAATCATATTTCCAAGATGGAGCTCCAATTCCACTTACATAGATTTATCAATATTTTGTTTTTCATCCTCAAGTTCCAAGCCCTTCGCATCCCCTTCCTTAATCTTCTCTTCCTCCGTTGCATTTGAATCCTTCACAAACATAGTTTTAACATTGTTCTTATTTTTCTCATCTTTGTTTTTCTCCTTTGCCACCTATATTTTGAAGAATGGAAGCCACTTCTTCATCAGGAACATTCTGACTCTCAATATCCATGTTATTTTTCCTAGGGTTAGTATCCTTTTCATCCCCAGTCTTTGGTAACCAAATCCTCTAAATTCACTTTGTTGTTCAAAGCTTCATCAATTTTTTGCTTACCCTTTTTGTGTGACTTCTTCTAACTTTCAATCCTTTCCTTGTTCAAGTCACTCACAAATTTTTCACCCCCATCATCTTCATTGACATAATCATCATTGTTGAAAACCTTTATTTCCATTTCTGGTTCCTCCTTGTCTTTTGCATGAGGCAATTTTCTTCTTTTTTGAACTACCTTCCTAGGAGTCCTCTCTCTTTCTCTTACCTTGCTCTATTTTCGGTTCCAAAAATGAATCCACCTTATTATAACAATAGTGCTTTAAAAATAGCAAAATCAACCCTTCGTGAAGCACTGACTTCTTAGGTTAGTGTAACGGTAGCATGACAATCCTAAAAATAAGTAGAATCAACCCTTCATGAAGAAATGGTGACATGTTGATTGAGTGAGTTTGAAGGATTAGTATAATCCAAGGGCTTGTGGTTGACACTTTTGGGGGCCTATTATAAGGTGAATGTGTTAGATAACTGAGATAAGGGAGTGAATCATTTATGTTCAGTTATCATATAGTCCCTTCAAATAACTTTAGTACCAAAAAAACTTCATAAATATCAAAATCATTCACTCATTATACTTATTCAAATTATCAATTAACTCACACAATCACTTTACTTCAAACTATTCATTCATTGTTCCACTATAATTGACTAATAGTAATAAAACTTAGTTATTATCAACCATTAACTTAGTTGTTATCGAGTTGCAGTAATAAGTAAATATCATGAAAAATAATTTGCAACATAACAACATCCACACATTTGACACCAAGATTTTTAATGTGGAAACTTTGTAAAGGGAAAACCACCTAGGACTAGCAATGTAGTGCCAAACCCCTAGTTCGCATTTCTGTTATCATTGACAAACTCTTTTAGGCCAGTTTTATGCTTGATTACTAGTAGTGTTGTTTTAAAATTATTAGACATTGTTTTACTTTCAGTTGATTAAATGATGAGATTACTTGGTACTCTATATTTCATGTATGAATTATTATTACTACAGTGCTTTCAATTATTGACGATGATCAGTTAGATGGTTTATCATCATATGTGTTTTCTTATGGATACTTGCCCCATACTGCATGTGTATGGTGTGTGTGTTTGTTTTCTTTATGTATGATGTCTCTAATGTGGTTAAGGAAGGGAGTCATAGCCACCTGCTAGTCAGGATCTACACGATGCACCACTTCTTGTCATTGTCTATTTAGCTTAGAATATTGTGTTTGTACATGTGTGGATTTTATGCAGGTTGCAGGTATCGAGTATCAACTTCCCTGAATTGCCAAGATGAATGTACCTTATTGCATTATCTCAAGGGTAAATGAGGGGAGATAGATTCTTAAGTCCAAATCCTAAACCCTTAAGTCATTTGTCCTAATTGACAATTAGGACAAGTATCTGAGTCATGTACCCTCTGAATGCTTTAGATGACATTACTTCATAATTATAACCCTTTAGTTTGATTTTGTATGTGTTTTGCTATGATGGGTTTTCGTATGTTGTTTTATGGGTCTTTGGTAAATTTTCTATTAATTAAGTCTAATTAAAAGATTAAATTAATGATTTAATTTAATGAAAAATTATTATGATATTTTAATATTTAATTATATTTAATTAATTGAGAAATTAATTAAATAAAAGAATTAAATTTGAAGATAAAAGTCATAAGGATAATTTTAGAACGTGATAATATTAATTTAATTTAATAATAATATATATTTAGAGTTTATTTTCAAATAAATACTAAATATTATTATTATTTAAGTTAATAAATATTTTATCAATTAAGTTTTGAAAATAAATTTAAAAGTGAAAATATATTAATTTATTAAAAGTTTTAAGTTCACATGATGTGTGCATGAGATTAAATGATAGGAAATTAATTAAAAAGATAAAACATGTGAACTTAATTAAGATATTTTTATAAAGTGTGCATGGGATTTAATCTAATTAATTAATTATTTGAAAAGTGAAGTCACGTGAAAATTAAATAAAGTTATTTAATAATGCAATTAACATGCATGGAAAAGATTAAGCAAAGATTAATAAAAGTTAATATTGAGTTAAGGGTTGTGAGCAAGGAGTTCTCCCAAGTGAATGCACAATTAGTGCCTCGATTCAAGGAGAGAACTCTTTATCACAATTGAGGGTTCATTTTCAAGGGAGACGAATTTGGACGCAAACTTTGGGAGAAAATTTGGAAGCGAATTTTGGAAGGGAAATCTTTGGGAAATTTTCAGAAAAAAGTTTTTGGATAGAAGCGAATTCTCGCAAATCTTCTAGGCGTCACAATTTAGCATCAAAACCAGGTAGGTTCTTGAGTTTTATGCACCCAGTTGAAATTATGTTACCTTGTCTTCTTTGTGGTTGTTGAGATCGAATTCTCTGGATTTCGTTGTATGATTCTTTCATTCTCTTGTCTGAATCTTATGATGTTCATATTGTATCTCATCTGTATAATAAGATTGAAAGGAAAATAAATCCATTTAAAAACCTTGTCCATAGGTAAAAGGAATTGTATTTAAATGGGAAGGGTTTGAGATTTAAAATAAAATTTAATTTAGAAACAAGAATGTTAATCAAATTTTCCTATCAGATAATTTGGGAAAGATTTGAAATTAAAAATGGAAATTCTAAGTTGAAAATTTGAGTGGTTGGTTGTAATTTTTCTATTAAATTATATTTACAAATGATATTAAAAAAAATAATAATAATTGACATGTGGGAGGGTGTTTGTAACAATTTAATAACATTTATATTTAAAAAATAATAATATATATTAATTTTTAAGGGGGTCTTTGTTTTGGAAAATTTAAATAAAAATAATAATTTTAAAAAAATAACATTGGGCAGGGTGTTTTACCCCACCCCCTAACTACCTATCGGCCTACATGTCGCAGTAAGTACTCTTGCAATAACAGCCTTACATGCTACGGCCTGTGATTAAATCACATGGTGTCTTTTATTATTATTTTTTTAAAAAAAGTTACATTCATTGTTAATAAAAATTTAATTTTTATTATTATTTAGAAATTTCTTTATTTTAATAATTTAAAATATGTGAAATTTTAATTTATTAAAATCTTTAATTAATTAAGATTTAATAATAAAAAATAAAAATATGATTTAATTAAAGGTTAATTTAATAAGAGTTATTTGAGACCGAGTTTAAACATATTTAATAGATGATAAATATAAAAAAATTATTATTAATGTATAGTTATAAATGATTAATTAAATGGATATTAATGTCTTTTTTATTTGATTAATAAAATATAATAGTTATTTTATTAAATAATTTCAAAATAAGTTATTAAAGGACACAATGATAATTAGTTAAAAGTTTTAATTATTTATTATTAAAATACTTTTGGGGAGCAAAATTGATTATTGCAATTTTGATAATAATTAATTAGAATACTTAATTAAATTATTATTAAAATAAATTTAGAATCGTAAATTGTGCATTATATGATTATTTTATATAATTAATTTAATTAAATATGATTTAATTAAGATTAATTAATAATAATAAAATGTTCAATTAAGTTTTAAGCTTATTTAATTTTAATAATATTGATTTTAATAAAACTATAAGCTTTTTGTTCAAAGATCAATAAATATTATTCTAATAATTTTTTTTTAAAATTACCTTTGATTATTACTCAAATCGATTACGGGTAATTGCACAAATTATTTAAAAATAAGGATGGGTTAACTATAAGGGTGGACTGTGAGAATTATTTACTTGAAACATACTTTGAAAATGAGAACTTGGAACCTATAGTGAAATTATACCTTTGTGTCTTCAAAATGTAACATATTGAGTAAGCTACATTGTATGATCTGTATCCGAAGTTTATCTTATGATTTGGGGGTTTTGGGTTGATCTAGTTTTTTGACTAGTTTAGGTTGTTACCAGAGGCTCGGGGGTTGTGTGATTGTGATGTTATGATGATTTGGTCTCGATATTTTTTAAACCCAACTATGGTAATGTGATTAAGTATACTCTATGATATGGTTGTATTTATTGTTTGTTATTGCTTTCCAGTCTTCTTGTGTGAAGCTGAGGTGTATGTATATGAGATACTTGACTTAACCTATTTTGAGTCATCGATCAGTTATATTTGATTTGCTTTATAGTCGCTTTGAGAGGACTAAGGTGTTTTGAATGATTTATTCTTGATGATGTCATGTTGTTACATGTTTGACTTGACCATTTTGGAGTCTTTGATCAGTATTGTTTTGGGATGCTTTTCGGTTGCTTATTGAGAACCAATGGTTATTGTGATTTGTCTTTGATGCTTTTTGATTGCCCATTGAGAATCGATGGATCCTGTGATTTATCTTTAATGCTTTTCAATTGTTTGTTGAGAACTATTGTGATTATTATGATTATCTTTTGGTTCTTTCCAGTTGCTCATGGAGAACTAATGTGAATATTGTGGATTATCTTTTGATGCTTACCGGTCGCTTGTATAGGGCTGAGGTGATTTTTATATGATTATTGATTTGTGTTGTTATTGAGCCTAGGGTAGGTTATCTATATGTAGTGTCAGGAAGTGGCTTGCAATGGGGGACGGGGGTCTTGAGTGGCTCTCGGAATAACCCATTGTAAGTCATTTTAATAAGTGAAAACATTACACTAAATGGGGATTAAAATGAACCTAATAAGATAATTGTATGTTCTCACCCATGCCTTGAGTGCTAGTACAGACTAGGATGGGAGTAGAGAGAACGCTTGGTTATGACCTTGCATTCTGTAGTATGCCTTGTCAATACGAGAGGATACTAGTGGCCGCATAGGGATCACTAGGGACCCTGGAGTCCTAAGCTAACTGCTAGGGTAACTTCTACGTGATTCATGCGATGACACTTGCCCACTTACATAGTAGGTTTCCTACGTGTCTTATGTGCCTTTGGGTCTAGACGTTGATATATGTGTTGGAACCTTTGAGTTAGTATACTTTTAGGATTTCCAAGACTTAGAGAGTATTTGTGATATGTGATTTGATATCCTGTTTGGGACTTCAAACTATGTCCTCAGCGTGGTGGGAGTGGACCATTTAGGTTCCACGTGGTGGGGTGGTAGTGCTTTTTCACTCTTACCATTGAGATTCGTCCGTATTCACCATGGCTGAAGCTTATTGGGATGCTATTTATCATGTTTAGGTGATGTTATTTGCTGATGCATTTCTTTATATTGATGATTAGCATGTTAGATTTTTTTATGCCTATGTTGTAGCATTTTTTAGTAGTGACGTCCCTATTACTATAGTACCGACGATCTTATCGATGGATTGGGATGTTATGTGCAAGGGATGGCTAGGGCCCATGATGGTCTAATGATGCTATTGATGGTTGGGAGGAACCGTGCACTTAGTTGTGTTTTATGATGGATAGTTACATTTCATGTTAGATGTTTATGTCTTTTATGATGGATGGATGTATCATGTATTGTGGATGGTTTCATTTATTGTTACTATACTTTGTATCATGGATCTGAAGGGGATGATGTATTTCTATTTTTACATATGTATATTCTTTTAGCCTTTCATACCCTGTGACATGTACAGTGGATGATTGAGCATTCTGAATTACTTTGCCAAGAGGCATTCAGAACAAATGTATAATATGGACATTGGACTTTTCATTATTCTTTCATATGGATGTGGTAGTTATTAGACATAGTATTAGATCAAATTTAAATGTAATTCAACATCATGGGATCCTTAAGAAATGTAACCTGTTATGTATGTTTTAATTGATTGTATGTTATTGCTTCTGCTACTATGTGTTTGATGTGCATTTTATACTTTCGTACTTCAAAAAAAAATGTTGTTAAACTTAGTAAAACTTTAGGTTTTTTCTTTTGGGTCCCTTGGCGGGGCATTACAAGAAACCCCAAATTTTCACTCTTCTAAAGTGATCTCTGCTAGGAGCCAACCTTAATAAAGGTTTACATGCACATTGTTAATGTGACCTTGTTAGAGGGTCCACACCAAAAGGTCATCTAGACCTTATCACTCCTTGACCTTGTCTAAAGAGTGACTTGCTTTAAAGGACTTATAAACACCACTAATCGATGTTACCTATAGGATTTCACAGATCTGTTAGGTCCACTTGGTTAAGATATTTTTCTGCTACAATGATTAGAAAGTAAAAGTACAAAAGCACTACCTTGCTTGTTCAGATCTCCTTTCTGCTAAATCTCTTTCTGATCACTATCCTCTGATCTCTTTACTTCGCTGAGTCACACCTTCTCTCTTTCTCTTTCATTCAACTCTGCTTTGTCTTCTCCTTCACTCTTCTCAATTCTCTCGACTCTTCTTTCTTCTTCTACTTCACACTTTGATCTCTTTTCTCCAACAATTCCTCCAATGACCAACATCCAACTGACATCATCAGTGATATAATTAGCCAAAAATCTTTTCCAACTATTCCTTAAACAATATTCGTTGTGCTTCCATATTCTTCCAATTATTGTTGCTTAATCATAATCGTCAATCACATATTCATAACAAATACAATGGTTCTAGACACTTTGAAAATAGAACTTTCATAGAACTTTGTGTCCATCCTTATCCTTCTTCAATCTCCATCATCAGATCTTCCTTGCATTTTTCTAGTCTTTGATCTTGTAACAAACTTTGACTTGTGACTTTGAACTTCTCGAACATTTTTTATTTCCATCAAAAGTTGGCCTTTGATTCCATCTTTTCAAACTTGTTCTTACTATTACTCAGTGCATATAACATTTCACTCTAGTAATATAGCACTTGGTCAATACTGAACTTACTCGGGCAATACTGAACTTCCAACTTAACTAAGCCAACTACTTAGTGAACATTGTAGTCACTCAACGAATACTATCTTCCTTCTTTAACCCTATTGCTCAGTTTAGCTAGAGTAGCTCAATAAATTACAACATTACATGATTGTAAAACAATCAAACTTATATTAAATTATCACTGTCCAACTCATTCAAGTGTCCATTGAATACCATACTTATCAACTCTGTCTTCAACCTACTTTCTTCAAATCCTCTTCATCAATCAAATTGATATAACACTCTATTGAGTTAGCATTATGTCTAGCCAACTAAGACTTGACATCAATGACAACATAACAACTGATATGACTCTTTTACATACATTCATAGCATCACCAATTACATTATCAATCAAGGCTAACACAAAGACCATCAAATAAACTTGCCTCCTCATTAGTTGCAACAATATATTGTGAAAGACAACATATATAAATGATAAAAGCTTTGTTTTATCATTGACACAACACTGATCATTGAAAATGTCTACGCGCCTCGTCAACAATTGTACATGGATAACCACAAATTCAAAATTTCAAGGGGCTCAAATAATTTGATGGGAGAGTGACAAAAAACAAATACTCTGCACCTAAAACAAATCCAATGCATGGCATGAGGGAAATCCAATGGGCTTCCCCACCTAGAAATAGTCTATTAGCTAAATATAAAAGGTGCATTACTTCAATAGATGTCTATTGTAATTTCCATGCACATTGCATCCACAAAAAATTAGACTAAATATGAATATATTACACAACTCACAGACTCTGACTCAAAGAGTAGTTTTTTTTACTTAAGAAAAACCCTATAAATACTTAGCAAAAACTCTACAACTTTTTAAAATAACCAAAAATTTAAGTTTCTTATAAAGATATTATAAAATTCATTTACAACATATATTAAATTAAAAATTGACACCATGAAGAGAACATGCATGGTTTTTAGCAAAACATGTGAAAAATACATTTAATCAATGTTTTGCCTAGGTCGGTATTTTTACTTGCATTTTCCCCTTGTCTGTAATGTTAGGAGTTGAATAAGGGCAAGTGTGTAGTTGAGCCGTGAGATCTAGTGCTTGACTAATAATCACAGTGCTATGCATCAACTCCACTTTGAGTCACACCTAGATTACCACAAACCCTTTTATAGGTCAAATGTGTAGCAGAGTTGGTGTGAAGGCAAGTCATGAAGCCTAGTGTTAGGTTAATGATCTTGGTGCTATGTATCAACTCCGGTTCAAGTCACACCTAGATTAGCACAAACACTTTGAAGGGTTAAGTGTTTATTTTGGTTGTGTTGGGAAGCTACCACTAAAAGGGTACTTGTTACAACTGTCAATTTTGAGAACAACATTTGGGGAGCAAGGTTAAAAGAAATCTCAAAGGCGAAGGCAAGAATTAGTAGTGTTACCCTCTATTTCAAATTTTCAAGGAAAATATCTACTGATTTTTGTTGAGTAATGGAAAACAATATCTTTGTCATGAAGGTAATGCTTTCATTGTACTTGGTGGACAATGTTGTTTTCTCTTTGAATTTCAAGTAGAATTTTGAACATGCATGTGTAACACCCCACCAAGGGATCCAAAAGAAATAACCTAAAGTTTTACTAAGTTTGCTAAACATTTTTTTTTAAAAGAGAATAACATACACATCAAACATAAAGTAGCGAAAGCAATAACATACAATCATACATAAGCAAACATAACATATTACATTCCTTGAGGATCCCTAGACATTGAGTCACATTTAATTTTTAATTAATACTAAGTCTAATAAATAACACATACACATGAAAGAATAATTAAAATTTTGAAGTCCATTTAAATAATATAGATTTGTTCTAAATGCCACATGGCAATAAAATTTGAAATGCTTAATCATCCACTATACATGTCACAAGGTATGAAAGGCTAAAAGAATATACATTTATAAAAATAGAATTATTTCATTCCTTTCGGATCCATAATACAAAGTAAAATACAATAAGTGAAACCATCCATCATAAAACACTACAATAGAAAAAAAGGAAATGCAGACAAGAAAATTCTAGCCACGATATCAACGAACAAATCTCAATGGTAAGATTAAAAAGCACTACCACTCGATCGTGTGGAACCTAAATGGCCCGCTCCCACCATGTTGAGGAGATAGTCTCAAGTCTCAAACAAGATACCAATCCAAATATCAAAAGTACTCTCTAAGTCCAAGAAATCCCAAAAGTAATCTAACTCAAGGGTTCCAAGATAAATCGACATCTAATCCCAGAGGCACACAAAGACATGTAGGAAACCTACTATGTAAGCGGACAAGTGTCATTGCATGAATCACGCTAGAGTTACCCTGGCAGTCTCTCAGGACCTTGACCCCCTAGTGATCCCTATGCGGCCACTAGTATCCTCTCGTACTGACAAGGCATACTGCGGATGCAAGGTCACAACCAAGTGCTCTCTCTACTCCCATCCTAGTTTGTACTAGCACTCGAGGCATGGGCAAGAACATACAAAGACTCTTATTAGGTTCATTTTATTCTCATTTAGTGTAGTGTTTTCAATTATTAAACAACTTACAATGAGTTACCCTGGCAGCCACTTAAGGCCCTTGCCCCTATTACAAGCCACTTCCTGACATTACATATAGATAATCTACCCTGGGCTAATAAAATCACAAATCAAAGATTCATATAAAATCACCTCAGTCCTATACAAGAGACTGGAAAGCATCAAAAGATAAATCACATCAATTCTCTACGAGCAATTGGAAAGCATCCCAAAAAATAACTGATCGCAGACTCAAAATGGTTAAGTCAAGTATCTTATAAGCATACACCTCAGCTTCATACAAGAAGACTGGAAAATAATAACAAACAGTAAATACATCCCATCATAGAGCATACTAAACACATTACCATGGTTGGTTTTAGAAAGATCAAGAACAAATCATCATACTATCACAATCACAGAACCCCCTAGCCTCTGGTAACATCCTAAGACTCTTCAAAGCTAGATCGACCACAAAACCCAAAAGCATAGATAGTACACAGAAAACAGAGCAGTCTTATAGTTTGGTTTGAGTTTGAAAACACAATGTTGAGTTAAAAGTAGGTTTAAGTTTCCAAATTAACATATGTTTTAAGTAGATGAAATTCATAGTTTACCCTTACAAATTAACCCATTCTTATATTTAAATAGTTGTACAATTTCCCCTATTCGATTTTAAGTCATATACTCAAATGATTTAAGGATAACTTGCTCTTATATTATATATATATATATATATATATATATATATATATATATATAATAAGCTGAGAGATATCTTTCTCGAGGTGCCTATTGCACTGAGTGAGATTATGAAAATAGGCACCTCAAGAAGGATATCTTTTGACTTATTTTATATATATATATATAATATATAAGCTAGTAGCACTCGTGACGAAAGAGTGAAAGACATTATTGTTAGTAATTTACAAGAATAAATGATTATTATTATATATATTATATTTATGGTACATTATAGATTTTATATGTTCACTTCAAAAATATGCTTAATGAAATAGATTCCCTTTGGAAAAAAAAAATCACCACCTATATAATAATTAATACAATAAATTTTTATTTATTTTTATTCAACTAATTAGAATTAAACTTTGGATTGAAATTAGAGTTTTCATTTGCATGTGTTAGCTTAAGTTTTATCCTTAAAGCTAGATTATTATTTGCAATAGAGAAAAAGGTCATAGTGGGACTTCTTTAAGAAAATCAAGAGTTAGAGAGTTATAAAGGCTTCAACTATTATAATACATGGTTTGTGTATTATTCATTAAATTAAAGTCTTGAAAACTCTCTCATCCTTCACATTATGTCTCTCTCACCATCTATTCCTCTTGATTACAATATAGCCATAGCCCATGTCTCTCAACCTATAGGAACTCAACTCTCTCTCTCTCTCTCTATCTATCTATCTATCTCTCTCTTCTCTCTCTCTCCCCCTCCCCCCATCTCTTTTGGACCCTAATTGTCATCCATCCCCTAATTACCACATCTCTCTCTCTCTCTCTCTCTCACACACACACACACACACACTCCCTCCCTACTTCTCCCTCTCTCTCCCCCCTCTCTCTCCCTCCAAAATTCCTCCCCCCATCACCATTTCCATCTATTCAATACCCTAATTATCCTCTTTCTCTCTACCTAATCTCTCTCCCCTTTGACATTGTCTCTTTCTACCTCATACCTTCCTACATTTCTCCCTTTGTCCTATTTTCACCCATACTTACCATATCCTCTCCTTTATTACCATTTATCTCTACATCATATCTCTGCCTCCTTGCCTCCTTAATCTCTTTAAGTCTCTTCTCCCTCCTCTCACAATCTCTTCCCCCCATTTATCCTATATATCTACCCCATATCTCTCACTCATGTATCATTATCTCTCACAATCTCTCTTGCACATGTCTCTCACCATATTTCCTCTTATCTCACTCTAATGCCCCTCTCTCTCTCTCTCTCTCTCTCTCTCTCTCTCTCTATATATATATATATATATATATATATATATATATATATAGTCTCTCATACCCCCCCCCACACACAACCTTTATCATGTCTCATACTACCTACTCTCTTTGTGTCATGTATCTTTATTTCTCACTCGCTCTCACATGTCCCCTTCTATAATTTACTTGCCCTTCTTTCTCTACACACTCCACCCCCTCCTCATAATATAGACCCTTCCCACTCCCCCCCTCTCTCTCTGTCACTCTCTCTCTCCCTCCATCCCTCCCTCCCTCCCTCCCAAATTCCTCCCCCCATCACCATTTTGATCTATTTGATGCCCTAATTATTCTCTTTCTCTCTACCTAATATCTCCCCTTCAATGTTGTCTCTTTCTACTTCATACCTTCCTACATTTCTCCCTTTGTCCTATTTCCACCCCTAGTTACCATATCCTCTCCTTTATTACCGTGTATCCCTACATCATCTCTCTGCCTACCTGCCTCCTTAATCTCTTTATGTCTCTTCTTTCCCTCTTTGCCATATTTACCCTCTATATCTACCCCATATCTCTCACTCATGTATCTTTATCTTTATCTCTCACAATCTCTCTTGCACATGTCTGTCACCATATTTCCTCTTATCTCACTCTTATGTCCCCTCCTCGTATATCTTTATCTCTCAAACTCATTCTAAATGTCTACCTTGTGTTTCTCATGCCCCCCCATAGCCTCTATCATGTCCCATACTACCTATTGTTTTTGTCTTGTGTATCTTTATCTCTCATTCCCTCTCATAGTGTTTACTTCATGCCTCACCCTCATCCCCTCGTCACACTCTCTCGTACATGTCCCCTTCTATAATTTACCCACCCATCCTTCTCTAGACACTCTCTCCCCCTCCACACCCCTCCTCATAATGCCAACCCTCCTGACTCTCCCTTCTCCCTCTCAGACCCACACCCACACCCACACATCCCTTTTGAAATTTGACTATATGCATATATTTTGAATTAATTTATAAAGTTTGATTTTATTTGCAATCTTATACTTTATTTAAAAGCTAACTTTATAACACTTTCTCGTAACAAATTTAACATTACTTTAGAACATTCATTTAATTTTAGTTTTATATATTGAACTTCATTAATTTAATATTTTCCTAAATTTATAAATTTCAACCTTATTTCAAAATTTGATATAATCTCTAATATTTTGTTGTAATTTTCATCCTCTCTCTCTCTCTCTCTCTCTCTCTCTCTCTCCCTCTCTCTCTCTCCCTCCCCCCCCCCCCCCCCCCTCCCTCCCCCCATCACCATTTCCATCCATTAGATGCACTAATTATTGTCTCTCTCTACCTAATCTCTCTCTTCCTCGACATTGTCTCTTTCTACCTCATACCTTCCTACATTTCTCCCTTTGTCCTATTTCCACCCCTACTTACCACATCCTCTCCTTTATTACCATTTATCTCTACATCATGTCTCTCCCTCCCTGTCTCCTTAATCTCTTTAAGTCTCTTCTCCCTCCTCTCACAATCTCTTCCCCTTATTTACCCTCTATATCTACCTCATATCTCTCACTCGTGTATCTTTATCTCTCACAATATCTCTTGCACATGTCTCTCACCATATTTCCTCTTATCTCGCTCTCATGTCCCCTCCTCATATATGTTTATCCCTCAAATTCTCTCTCTATATATACCTTGCATCTCTCATGACCCCCCACGGCCTTTAGCATGTCCCCTACTACCTGCTTTCTTTGTGTCATGTATCTTTATCTCTCACTCTCTCTCATAGTGTTTACTTCATGCCTCACCTTCATCCCCTTGTCACACTCTCTCTCACACGTCCTCTTCTATAATTTACCTGCCCTTCCTTCTCTACACACTCCACCCCCTCCTCATAATGTAGACCCTTTCCACTCCCCCCCCCCCCCCCCCCCCGCCTCTCTCTCTCTCTCTCTCTCTCTATGTCCCCCTATCTTACTCTCACATATGTCCCATATCTCATGTCTTTGTATCTCTCACATTCTCTCTCTATGTATACCTCATATCTCTTCCCCTTGTATCACTATCTATCTATCATGTCCCCTCTTGTTATTACTGCCTACTCCCTTTGGCTCATGTACCCTATATCTCGATGTCTACTTCATGTCCCACCCTCATTCCCCCCTTGTTCCCCACCCCCCCCACAACCCATATTATCCCCATCTGCATCTATTTTGGGCCCCAATTATCCTCTTTCTCTCTTTACCCCTTCTCTTCCCCTTCTCCTTTCTTCATCCCCCTCCACCTCTAACCATGTCTTCCTAATTTTATATTTAGTTTTAATATAATATAATATTTAATTTTGGTAATAAAACTTGTTGAATGCACATATTATTATATTAATTTAAACATATTGAAACTCATTTGTATTGTAATTTATAATCACGTGGTAAAAAATCTTTAACATTTTTGCCTTTCAAAATGTAAATTTATGATATATTTATATTTATTAATTTTTTTGAATACTAAATATTTTCTAAACAAAGAACTAACGTATTATAAAAAATAATTTGACATTTCTATTTTTATTATATTTATTCAAATTTAATATATTTTTAAATAAAAAATTCAAGATTCATTTAATAGTTGGTTAATTAGGTCATATTAGCATCAAATCTAATTTCCTTTGACAAGAGTGCAATAAATATTGACTTTGACTAATTTATTTTTAAATGTTAAAATCTGTATATTATAATCAAGCATTTATCCAATGTATAAATTGTAAATTATTATTATACTAATTTATTTAGAGAAACTAGAAATGAGAACTAAAAGCATACTTTAATAATGATTCGTGATATTAGATTAACACTGAGGAAAAATAAAGAAAGATTGAGAAAAAATCATCATACTATCACAATCACAGAACCCTCTAGCCTCTGGTAACATCCTAATACTCGTCAAAGCTAGATCAACCACAAAACCCAAAAGCATAGACAGTACACAGAAAACAGAGCACTCTTATAGTTTGGTTTGAGTTTGAAAACACAATGTTGAGTTAAAAGTAAGGTTTCAGTTTCCAGTTTAACGTATGTTTTAAGCAGATGAAATTCATAGTTTACCCTTACAAATTAACCTGTTCTTATATTTAAATAGTTGTACAATTTCCCCTATTCGATTTTAAGTCATATACTCTAAAATGATTTAAGGATAAATATTTATTTAAATTATTATAATAATTATTATTGGTTTTTAAATAAAACGATAACAACTTTATTAAAACCAATATTAGTAATAATAATAATTAAAAATAAAATAAAAATATAACTTCATTTCAACAATATTCATTAATTGATAAATTTAATCAAACTAACTTTAATTAAATTAATTAATAAATTAAAATAATATCCTATTGATTAAAATAATTGACAAAACTATTGATAAAAATTATTAATTACTAATTAAAAATAAACTATATTATAAATTAATTAATTAATTAATTCAATAATTACTTAAAACTTATTAATAAAACTATTTATGAAAATTATTAATAAAATATTAAATAAATTTAAAAACAAATTTAAAAGTAAATATTAAATAAATTTCTTAAATATTATTAAGCGTTTAAGGCCTGTCGGCCACTCATTAAACAACTAAGGTCGTAACTCTGTGGCCACTGCCACAGCCGTGCTACGGCCACAATAGTCATTGACTTGTAGCGACTGTTGCTGCCATAGCACTGCTACAAGCAACAACTGTGGCTTTAAAAGCTCCCCATTTTATATCAATTTTTTTAAAATTTATTATTTTGTTTAATTAAAAAATTATGAGTTTTTTTTAAATTTAAAACAAAACCCTCTTCCTTATATATATATATATATATAATAAGCGTTTGTAATTTTACCCTGATAGGAAAACTACAATCAACCATTCGAACCTTTAATCTAAAAATTCTATTTCTAAGTTCAAACCCTTCCCAAATTAAATTCCAATTTGTAAAATTATTGAAAAAAAAATTCTGATAATATTCTAGTCTTCACGAACATAGAAGATGCATACCCGAAATTCCAAATTACAATATTTGTCACAAACAAAACCCAAAAAAAAGAACAAGTCACAGTCACGGAAAAGACAGGAAAAGAAATAGTATAAATAACTGTGCGAATTTATCACAAGAATTTACCTAGATTCTGATGCTAAATCGCTATACTCAAAAGATTCGTGAGAGAAATTTCTCCTCTCAAAACTCTCTTCCAAAAATTCGCGTCTCTTAAAAATGAACCCTCAAATTGTGATATGGAGTTTTCTCTTACAATCGGGGCACTAATTGTGCGACCACTTGAGAGGACTCCTTGCTCATCCGACTCCACTCTAAATTAACTTTTCTTTATCTTTCCTTTATCTTTTCTTTTTCTTTCTCATGCACATTTATTGAATTATTAAAATTATTTTATTTTATTTTTACTTGACTTCTCTTTTAATTAATTTATTAAATTTAATCTCATGCGCATGTTATGCAATCTTTAAACTTTTAATAAATTAATATATTTTCATGCTTTAATTAATTCTTGAAATGTTAATTGATAAAATATTTATTAACTTAAATAATAATATTTAGCATTTATTGAAAAATGAACTCTAAATACATTATTAATTAAATAAATATTATCACATACTAAAATTAAACTTATAATTTTTATCTTGAAATTTAATTCTTTTTGTTTAATTAATTTTTCAATTAATTAAATATAATTAAATATTAAAAAATTTCATAATAATTTTTCATTAAATTAAATCATTAATTTAATAATTTAATTTGACTTAATTAATAGAAAAATCACCAAAGACTCATAAAAAAAAATACGAAAACCCATAATAGCAAAACACATACAAAATCAAACTAAAGGGTTATAATCACAAATTAATGTCATTCGATGCATTCAAAGGGTAGTCAACTCAGATACTTGTCCTAATTTTCTACGACAAATGGCTTAAAGGTTTAAGATTTGGACTCAAGATTTTATCTCCCCTCTTACCATTGAGATAATGCAATAGGGTACGCTCATCCTGGCAATTCAGGGAAGTCGATACCCAGTACCTGCAACTAGCATAAAATTTACGCATGTACAAACACAATATTTACTAAGTTAAATAGGCAATGGCATGAAGTTGTGCATCGTATAAATCCCAACTAGCAGGTGTCTACGACTCCCTTAACCACATTAGAAATGTCATACATAAAGAAAACATACACGCACACCATACACATGCAGTATGGGGTAAGTATCCATAAGAGAACACATATGATAATCCATCTAATTAATCATCATCAATAACTGAAAACATTGTAATAAACATTATGCATACATGACATATAGAGTACCAAGTGATCTCATCATATAATCAACTGAATGTAAAACAATATCTGATAATCTTTAAACAATGCTACTAATAATCAAGCATAGAACTGGCCTAAAAGAGTTCAGCAATAATAACAAAAATGTAAACTAAGAGTAGACACTACAACATGTTTCTACAAATATTGGGGTTGTTATCATGGGCCGAGTGGAAGAATGAGTTTGAGCAGATTTGAAGACCAATCATGTCCAACTTGGCACATTTTTGTTCTTGCTATTGTTGATGGAAATTCTAGAAAAGAATGGCAACTAACAGGGCACTCAAAGGTCGTCTTCAATTCGAGTTACAATATTGTTTTATGCATTTCCTCTCTTGTTTTCAACTAGTTTTGAGCCAGAGGTGTTAATGCTCCTCGACTTTACTCCTTTCTTGTTTCGAGTAATTAATGTTGTCTCTTTCTAAGTTTGTAAAGACCATGTAATGATAGTTACAAACATTTGTTATTGAACATGAAAAAAGGTTAGCAGTAGGGGTCTTTTGGGATGGATTGTGCACTTATGAAATCCATCATAGTTTTACTAGTTTCGTTAGATGTACTTCTTTATGTAATGTCCTTTATGTTTGAATAAAATCAACTTATTAAAATGGTGAGTTGAACTTGTTAAAACTTGCGTAGTTGAAAAAAAGAGCGTACTTGGCAACTCGGTGAGTACTCTCAGAGTTTCCAATCCAAGTCATAGTCAATTTCCAGAAAATGATAACATGAAGGAACCATTAATCAACTTTCATGATTTAAGTAAATGTCTAAACAATTGATTCCGTCTCTAAAACAAAAACAACATCAGTCATGTGACTTCAGAAGTAGCCAATCAATACCACCAAAACTAAACACCAAACTCTTTAACGAGCATACCAATTTCTAATAGTACATTTGTGCTGAAACCCGGTTCAAAAACAACTAGAACCTAACTGTCCAAAACATAGAATTCAGAGTTGTCACCATACTGTTGAAGTATATGGCACTGGATACAAGAAACAAGTTATTTTATAGTTGCTTTAGTTCTGTGAATGTCTGCCTTCCATGTCCAAGATATAAATAACAGTTAGCAATTCTTTCCATAAAACAAATCAAAACCCTGACTACCTCATTTGCAAAATCAAGAATAATAAACAAGGTTGTACGGAGACAGGATTTTGGGTACTTCGGAGACAGGTATAGTTCCGGGTACGTCTATTTATTCAAAATAGGAGATGCATACTTTGGGTATGTCAATTATTTTATATATAATTTAATATTTTTATAGAAAATCTGAAAATATAATGACAATGAGTTTTCAAAACAAGAACAGTGATAAAATGTACTGTCAAACATTAACTTCGAAAATTAAGTACATAAATTGAAATGTCATACAATCATCGTATCAAAGTTTCAAACTGATTAGTGATTACATATTGAAATAAGCTTAATGAACAGCAAATTGATATGCAAACCAAAAACTGAAACAAAAATAGAAAATTTTAATCAAGGTCCTTGGCTATGATGCTCTTCATTGAGTACCCGGTACTTGGGTATGCTTACCAGTATCCTGCACATGTCCCAGGGGTATGGGTAAAAGTACCCATGCAACATAGAAGATAAACATTTGACAGAAATAGCAGACATAAGTAGCACCTCCAAAATTTTAACCTATTGTTTCCTCCTCCCATAGTCAACCACAAAAATTGGTCGGTGCCCTTGGCTTCCTGTCATTGCTGATTATGTACATAAATAGATTAAAAAGTCGGGTTTGAGTCTTGACAATATTTTTTTTAATAATGGAAAATGATGTAATAGCATGAATGGTTGGGAAATTGGTGGAGGGGAAACGGGAAACATACAAAAAGATTCTGCATTTTACTTTTGAAATTTGGAAATTAAAGATTAACAGAAAAAAAGGGGTAGAACAAAAGAAATTACAAACGCACTCCAATTTAATCTTCAAACACATCCTTCAAACATGCTCCCATCCATCTACTCAATTTGCACCTGACATAGACAAAATGAGCAAAAATGAAACAAGATATTTTTTTAAATCGAGAAGTTTTGATTTTTGTGCAGGCAAGTCATGGCACAGAAGTTGCAAGCACAATCAGAAAATTCACTAGTTTTGAGCCATGAAACTCTTGCATAACTCGTAAGTACTGGGCCTTGACTCAATGAACAAGTTGTGTGATTCGGTATGAGTTATCAACCCACAATCAGCTTCTACACTCATGAGTCTGTCCAAGTTTTACATCACTGTCAACAGTGTCAAGAACCTTCAAACACTTTCCATTCATCCATCTGCTCGATTTGCACTGGTTGACCAAATGAACAAAAAAAATTAAATCAAATATTTTTTAAGCCCAGTTTTATCATCTTTTAAGCCCATTCAAAAAACACGCTGGTTTGAGCAGTGAAATTCGTGGAGAACTCACAAGTACTTGGACTTGAGTTCAGCTTCTGACTCATGAGCCCACATTTAGCTTCTGACTCATGAGTCTGCACAAGTTTTCCATTACTGTCCAGAACAACATATATTTTTGACTGATAATGGGAATAGGAGAGCACAAAACTGTGTTTCATTACACACCTTCAAGTTTAGACAAACTTTTCAAGCTTTACCTAACAATTGCAATAATTTAAATTTTTGTTTTAATCTGTAGCAGTTTCCAGTTGTTATATCATGTTCTTCTAGCAAATAAATTAATAGAGCCAAAATCTGTGCCTGAATTTATGTCCATGACCACACAGTGTTCAATTGCCACTGTTAGTTTGAATACACAAGAAGATGTCGTTGGATAGATTCACTGCCTCCATCAGTGTTAATTCAATGGGGACAAATACAAATTTCTATATTGCAAATTCCCTCAATCTCATTTGTGAATGGAGACGACTCTCTTTTTTACTTTGCTTTCCTTGCCTACCTTTCTCCATCTATTAGCAGCAAAGCAGGAATAAGAATGTCATCATGTTATGTGCAACTGCATTTAGCTAGCATCCTCTGTCCATAATATGGTCCCTTGCTTGAATCAATGATAAAATCAGCCAAATTGCATCATCTACTAGTTTTTTTGAGGCGAATTCCTCTCAGGAAGTAGCCACAGTTCAACATCATTCTTATGATGATCCTATGTTTAAAGGATGAAAACGAAGGCTAAAACAGCCTTACCTGTTAATTTTATCTGATCTCAAAGCAGCCTAAAAAAATTTTTTTTTTGATCTCTAGACATTAGAATCCCAACAAAATTGGCTTATATACATTTGAAATGAGTATCACCCCCTTCAAACAATTACTAGAAGGAAATTACAAATTTTATGCCAGCGCTCTGGCAAAAAATCAAGAGCAATTTTTAACAAACTGACGAGTGGGGTTGCAAGCTGCAACAAAAGAATGGATACATGTCACTGATGACCTTGACTTCAACATCAAATTCCTCAGAAATGAATGACACATAAGTATCACATCCAACTTTGAAAGTCACAGGCAGGGGGGCACAGATGACTCATTCTTAGATGAAAAACCTTGCACACATCAAGGTTTGAATACTATAGTCTTGAAAGATGCTCTAAATGATTCTGACATGTCGGGGTGACACTCAAACTACCAGATTTACCAGTATCAGGTTTTAACTGCAGATTGTTCCCATCAATGTGATTTGATTCATCTGACCTCTTTTTAGTCTTGCTACCCTCTAAATTGAATCTTGAGCATATAAAAGCTAGAGACTGCAACCATGGAACCAGAATCGGCTTCCTTGTAACATCATCAGAACATGCAACAAGATCATGGGCATCCCCAAGTGCTATGTTTTGAGCATTTTTTGGCAACCCAATAATCAGCTGGGCCAGAAGTTTCAATAAATCAGGAAGCACCTGTCATAACATATTCAGTCAGCACGTATATAAGTTATATAATGCACACACTAAGTATCCAAGAAAAAGCCTATAACAAACTATAGTGCCATACATTTATTATGACACGAAATAAAGGTTATCTGTATACCATCTCAAAACATAATCATTTATTCACTGAATAAGCATGCCACAGGCATAGGTACATCAAACATGGCCAAGGTATCAAATTCACACACCTGTATATCAACCAAAAGGATTAGATTCAGCAGAAGTGTTTGCAAATTTTTTAGAGCCTCTGTCTTGCTTTCAACTTCAGCTCCTTGGTCCATGCTAGACACAAAATGGGAACTATATAGACTGTTCAACTTCTCCACTAGGACATTTATACAGTATAATACTGCTGGACTTCCAGCAGGGAGGTGTCGTACCAAACTTCCCACTGCAGAACTTAAAGCTTTAAATGGAGTCAAACATGGGTATTCCTGCACAATAGTAATGGACCTCTTACAACCTGACATTTGAAAGAACATATGCAAAACTATTTATTACACAACATACCCCAATTATTATGCTGCCCTTTCCATAAAATATTCAATTGAGCTAAGAAATAAATTGTGCTTCTCAAGTGTATTACCTCCAAAGCTGTTTGAACATAATAGACTACAAGTTGCTCCTTTAATGATATTGCATCATCTTTGTCAAAATTAGATGAATCCAATCCCAGATTGCTAGCTTGAATAAATGCTACAAAGACTGAATGGGATCCCTGCACTACATTTTTGTCTGGATGTCGCATGTATCTAAAATCTTGTAACTAAGGAAAAAAAACATAAAGCTAATACATCACTAAAACAAAATCTATAATGAAATTCCATGGAGTTTAGAAGGTAACTTATGGAAATGAAAAAGGATACAAAAACATTAACGGAGCTATTTCTAATTGGAATATAGCACCAGATATCTTCTCCATACAAGCTGGTAAGATACGGAGGTAAAAGAATATACGTGCAGTCTGTAACTCATCTTTATACCAATAGGACTTGGAAGAGAGCAGGTTTAAGGTGCCTTTAACAAAGAAAATTTAACATCAGTAAAGCAAGAAACATGAAAAAGTAATTCCTGACAATACTAAACTGCCATTATTTAGTAAGAACCAGAATAGTATGGATACATGTACATGTACTTGGGCATCTGTGGATAAGAATATGCCTGTCTATGGGGTCTACAAGTCCAGAGATACTTTTTGTATAATATCACACCTCTGTATTTTTGGCGCACAACCCTTTAGTTGAGAAATGTTCCCATGCTGGAGGAGCAGCCATGCAGCCTCCCAGCCTTCCATTAATAGCACCAAGACAGTACATCAATATTTTGTTTCCATGATTATGGTATATTAGCTTGATGCCTTGGTGCTGATATGATATTGAGTGTGCTGTGTTGTGTGGGGAATTTCAGCATGATTCTCAGAAACACACAGAATGAGAAACTTTAGCAGTTTTCTCTCGTGTTTAGATGATAATGATATGGAATCTATTTTTTATTTTATTTGTTTAATTTTCGGTTTAGCTGTTTGTTCTCACTTCAGTGGCAGGTGTGCAATGAGGTCCTTATTCAAGAGCTGAGAAGTGTTACTTTAAGGGACTTGCATGCAGAGGATAGAGGTCTAATCTGTGTCGAATCCAAAGCCATTGAATTCAATCTTTGTGATTGAAATGATGTAGGAACAATGTCTAAAGCTTCATACCTATAAAAATCATTTCAATGTGTTGGTAACTTGGTACAACCCTTTTCACTTTTGTGTCCAATGGTCACAGAATATTAATTGCAACTAGACTGTGCATGTTTGAGTTCCCAAACTACACATATAGAAGTTCATGCTGTCACCTGTCAAGAGTCTCCAGATCTCTCCAGAGTTTCCTGAACAGGGCTCAAAGTAAGCAAATATAAAAAGAGGCCTTCTATTGTCTTTGACACTTAATAACCATCATAGGGACCATGGACATTAAACAAGTTTTAGAATATATGCACTGCAGACATCAATCACTAAATGTTTGGCATATAGCAGCTGATGACAACCACATAGATGTAAATATGATAGATTTTATAGTCACAAAAGTGTACAATGCAGCCAAAGAGATACCAGAATCATATTTAGACTTGTTTGGATAGATTTATTTGCAAATTGATCCAACTGAAAAAGTTCCGAATATGATCCTATAGAGAGGCTGACCCAATCAATTATAGAAGCTCCCTCAGCTTTTTTGAAATTAGTGAACTAAACACAAACTAGATATTGAATCATTTTCCTAGAAAATCTCAGCAATCGATAGCAACAGTAATTAGCAGCTAGTAGCCATCCTAGCACCTGCTATTTTTGCACCCTTGTGTGAGATACCATGCTAGAAATGTAAGCTCTATCTCCTAAGAAAACATATTTATTAATTGCAGGCTACAGATATATGTATAACCAGTGACAGCATATGATGCAGGGCATCCACGTGGCAAGAAATTGAATTTGAAAATTCAAACTCCCTTCTCCTGTGTTAGTAATTGAATGAAGGGGGTCTAAGATTAGCAAACAAGTAAATGTGTTGTTCAGCAATGTAGCAGCAAGGGAAGGTGTCCACAGTAATCTGGGGAATGGGCTGCAATTTGCTTCGACCGGCTCTGTTTCTAGAAAGTGGTGTGACTGAGTGTGGGCTGGAGACATTTTGGGCAAAGGTTTTAGATAATTCTCTCAGATCTGAGAACAGACCAAAAGAAATTAGTTTTGTATTGAGAAGCAAGTTGCCTTGGCTCACTATCTTGTAAACCCATTTAAGTTTTCAATAAGAAATTCAAAGAGATTGGTTGCATCAACTGATGTTTGAATCTATCTAATTTGTTTCCATAGGTCAGATTGCTTGTGTGTTTGAGTGTTTGCAGGCGTTAGTGAATGGGATTGTGAAGCCTCTGTACCATTGGTATCAGAGCCAGAAAATTCAGGATGTGCAGACAAATTCGCCTGAGGGAGGTAGTTTGTACCATGATCGAGCTTGTGGGTGTTGTGAAAATGGATGCAAGAAGAGCCCTACATGGTTGGGTTAAGAAGTGGAGGAAGAAATCCTCCAGATGTTACCCATACTGATGATTTCAGAGCCCTCAGCAGGCAGGTTGAAGCACTGCAAGAAGAAATCAGAAGAGGATTGACTCATAGGAGAGCACCTGAAAGTGAAGATGATGAAACCGAAGAAACTTCAAAAGAAGAAGAAAATGCTAAAGATGAAGCAGAAAGAGCAGCTCTAAATGATCCTTTTGTTAAAACATTGACAAGGATCGGGAAAAGACCAAAGGTTGAAGTTCCTTTCTTCAATGGGAACTGGGTTTCGCAGAATTAGTAGACTAGTTATATGATATGGAAGAGTACTTTGAGTTTGAAGAAACAAGGATCCATACAAAGTGAGGCTTGCTAAATCAAACTAAATGGACATGCTAAAACGTGGTGGAAAGAAGTACAAATTGGAAGAGGAAGAAGAGGAAAAAAACAAGATTCGCAAATGGGATAAAATGGTGAAAATGATGAAGAGACAATTCATTCTCATTGATCTGACTTAGATTTGTCATGGAAAATGCAAAGCCTAAAACAACAAAGTAGGACGGTGAGAGAATATACAGAGAAATTTCAGAAAATTCCAATTAGAATGGGCCATTCTGAAGCAGACAAGGAGAAGATAGCTCGTTACATCAATCTTCCCAGACCAAGCTTTCAATAAGAGTTGGGTGTAGTAAGAGTTTATATCATGGAGGATGCATTCCAGTATGATCTAAAATTTGAAGATAAGATAACAAAAGATTTGAAAGTAAACAAAAGGGAAGAAGCCGATATGGAAAGGCAGCCAAAAGAACTTACAAGGACGACGAAAGCCATCAGAAAAATAATAAATTTGAAGACTAAGGCAGCAACAAGAATTGGAAGAATGATGACTCTTGTGGTACAAAAGATCAAATTTCAAGAGGCAGAGGAAGATCGGATAGAGGCTACAAATGAGGAACTTTCATAGGAACCCGTTACAAGTGTGGTGAAGGTCACAAGGCCTATGAATGCCCTCATTAAAGTGAGAAACAAAGGACTAAAATTCAGAATTGGGCAGCAAACATCAATGAAGAAGTCCAATCATCACAATCAGATGAGGTTGAGAAAGGAGAAGTCCTAGTAACATGAAGAGCTTTGATAAATGAAGACAATGAACCTGATCAGGGAAAGAAACTATTCAAAACAAGGTGCAAGTGTGAAGGAAAAGTTTGTGATGTCATCATTGATAGTGGAAGCACAAACAACCATGTGTCCAAAGAAATGGTAAGTAAAGCATGAGAGGAAGAATAATCGGAATCCATGCAGGATAACAAAGTTGCAAAATGATAAGAATTTTTTGGTAAATGAACATTGTTTGGTTAAGTTTAGGATAGGTGGATATTGTAGTTGGAATAAAATAACTATTATGTTTAGTACTTGTTAAAGCAAGTGGGGTTGGGTAGTTAGGTGGTGAAGAAATGCGTCGATTGGTTTCCAACTAACCGACTTTTCTATAAATGTCTGGAACATTGATAATGTACTCATGTTGGTTTTTGGTATCAATAAAGAAATCATTTCCTTGCCTACTGGTACTGTGGTATGAATGGTATATATTAGGTTTTACTTCTTGTGTATAGATTGAACTATTCTATTTGATTAATATATTTCTGTATCTGTAGAACTTGGGTGATATTTCCACTCTACATTTTTGGTGCCATTGCCCAAGTCCAAACCTAGAGGTCGGCAAGATGGAGTAATGGGAAGGCCCTTTGTACCGCTCATCCAAATAACAAATAGTGACGGGGAAGAGGAGGAAATAACCAGGGAAGATCAATTGACACATGATCTGGTAATGGCCTAGGAAGTTGCGGTCGATCAATACGTACAAAGGGAAGCTCGTGAGAGAACGGTCCCTGAAGGTACAATACGTGACAAACTTACAGTGCCACCAGCAGCATACAATCTCCTGGGAGAGATCCCTCACCTGTTAGCACGAAATTTGTTACAAGTGGAAGAGGAAAGAGCGGAGACACAAAGGGAAAGGAGGAGACAAGTACTACAACAATTTGCAGAAAGGAGGATGAGGGAGTGCAAAGAACGTAAAGATTCTAAAAAGGAAAAAAAACATTAAACCAATTCATGCCCCTGATTCCTAATATATATCCCAGGTGGGCACAGGGAAAAGAAACTGAGAAAGAAGTCGCCTTGAGGATACTACGTCTCTAGCAGCAGCAAGAGAGATGTCGTAACTGGAAAGGAGGGGATTCCACAAGAATCCAGGAAGGGTTGATTGAGAATACAATTAAAAGTATAGCAAATCTGGTCATCTCTGAGACACCAACAAGGAAGTTCAAATACAAAAAACTAGAGACACGGGCAGGAAGAGACTTTCGACATGAGCAAAGTCAAGAAGAAGGGGATACTTTCAGTAGTTCCTCCTCAAGAACAAACTTCCAACTAGGAGAGAGTGTTCCATCAAGAGGAAGTGTTCCATTGGGAGGAAGTGTTCCATCCGGAAGTGTTTCATCCGGAGGCGTTCCATCAAGAAGTGTTCCATCAAGAGGTGTCCCATCTGGAAGTGTCCCATCCAAAGGCATTCCACTGGGAGGTGTTCACATAATGGCAATAGACAAACAAAAATTACCAAGGTTCACATGGGCCGGCTTGGAGGACCCTACTCGCCATTGTAAAACATGTATAACAATATGGCAAGCGAATGGACAAAATGACACCGTTGAATGGCTAAAAGCCTTTTCGGCAACATTAAGGGGTAATGCCATTGATTGGTATACGGATTTAGAGGCAGGAAAGAAAAACACATGGAATAACATCTGCACAGCCTTCGAAGAAGAATTCAGACTCCTAAGAGATGACCATGAAATAGTAACTAAAATCTATAACACAAGACAAGGGAAGAGTGAATCTGTCAAGGCCTATAGCAGAAGAATGAAAGAGCTGATAAGAAAACTAGATAACAAGCTGACAAATGGACTAAAGAAACGATGGTTCATTGAAGGATTAACACCGTCTCTTGGGAGAAAGATGAAGATAGTTCCACCATTGACTATTGTAGATGCATGTACCCGTACCATGGACATAGAAAGCAAGAGCAAAACTTCCAAAGAAAGAAGGCATGGAAGTTCAAGTGAAAGCTCGGAGGAGAGTGAAGAAGAATCTAAAACCATTCAAGCCCTAAGAAAAGACCTGCGGCATTTGATGAAGGAAGTGGCAAGAAGCAAAGAAGAAAAGAAAGAAGGGAGAGAACTTTGGTGTACTGAGTGTGGAAAAAAAAGGCCACACTAAGGGAGCATGCCTGAAGAAAGCATTTTGCAAGATCTATCAAGTACTAGGGCACGAAATTAAAGATTGCCCCTATAATTTGAAAACAAGGAGCGCCCAAGTATTCCTGACCCAAAGGGGACAATCCACACCTCCTTCCACTCAGCTAAAGAACACAAATATAGAAGCCTCACCAAGATACAGAAACAACAGGAGAGGAAGCAACAATAATAGTAACAATAATAGCAATAACAACACACCACTCCAGTATGATTCCAAGGGGAGGCCAATGATTCAATGTAGAAGATGTCATGAATGGGGACACTTTGCACGAGATTGTCAATGTGGACATAATGGAGGGATGCTTTGCAAATGATGTGGGCCAGGCAACCATGAGGATGCAAATTGCCCGAGACAAAAGGAAGTAAATATGCTAGATATTGATGATCCAGAAGGCGAGATTCTGGAAATCACCAGGATGCAGGCCAGGAAATTAACCTATCTGGATGCTACTACAGAAAGCGAAAGATTTCAAGAAACAAAGAAACACATTCAAGATAGCATGAGAGAGGAAGGAAAGGTAAAACCAGAAAAGCCTACTTCAAATAGAGGTGTAACGAATATTCTGCGACAAGTCCTAGAAACTGTTATCCCACTGAAAATAGGTGATCTATTAGAAACACTACCCCAACTACAAGTAGCGCTAACACAGGGGGCAAACCAAGAAGGGGTAACCTCAAAGAAAGAAAAGGAGGGGGAAGTAAGCACAAAAGACAATACATTATTCACCATAGGAATGGGGAGAACACCGGTGGTAGTAGAGATGGAGATACTAGGGTGAAAACTCTCAAATACTATTGTGGATGGCGGTTCCAGTGTAAATATCTTATTAGAAGAAACATGTGAGGGAATAGGGAAACCTACACTCTAGCCTCCGACATTTCAATTAGTGGGAGCGGACCAACATGGAATCAAGAGTATAGGGATGCTGATGAGACAAAAAGTCATAGTTGGTACACAACAATTCCTTATTGATTTTGTGGTCATCACTCTAGAGAAGAAAGGATGCAATGCCCTATTAGGGAGGGGATGGTTGGTTGCAGCAAAAGCTACCCATAACTGGAAGCAAAACACTATCTATTGAGCCGACAGGAAGGAAGTACATCATAGACCTCAAAAACCAGTCAGTAAGTCAGGACTTGGCTTCAGACTCCGAAGAAGAAGTCTGCAGAGGGATGGAACTAGATGAGGAAGGAGTACTGAGGTTAGGGGAATGCTCAAAAGACAACACAAGTTCCCTTAATGGATTTATTCATTGGCAAATGGGAGACTATGAAGTTTTCCATGCGGAATGTAATATGTTGGAGGTAGAAGAATCTGAATCGGAGGAACAATACCCCGAAGGACACATAGAGTATAAGGAAGGGATGGCAACCCTCAACAAGACACCTACACACATTTTTGAATAGAAGGTGGAATACGAAGAGGCCAAGCTCCAGGCATTGAACCTCAGAGAAGAAAATCACCCCAAGGAAATATGGATAGGAGATGATTGGGACCTAGTATTGTAAGCAGCAGTCCTTAGAATCTTCTTGGAGTATAAGGACGTTTTTGCTTGGACGTACAAAGACTTGAAGGGAGTACCTTCGGAACTATGTGGTCATTGGATCCCATTGGTACCCGGAGCAAGACCAGTACAGAAAAGACCTTATAGAATGAATAAAAACTATGCAGAAAGGGTGGGGGAAGAAATCACAAAGATGTTAGAAGCAGGGATATATTCAAAATACAAACGAGTGAATGGGTTATCTCCTATAGTCATATCACTCAAAAAGGATGGCGCTCAAATTCGAATATGTGTAGGTTTCAGATATTTGAATGCGGTAACAATAAAAGACCCATTTCCCATTCCCTTTACAAATAGTATTTTGGACGAGGTAGCCGGTCATGAGATGTATTCCTTCATGGACGGATTTTCAGGATATAACCAAATTAGCATTGCGGAAGAAGATAAGCTAAAAATTACATTTGTAGTGGAAGATGGGGTATATGCCTATAATAGGATGCCCTTTAGTCTATGCAATACACCAACCACATTCCAGAGAATAATACTACATATCTTTGATGAAATGTCTATGAGAATTTTCAAAGCACTCCTAGATGACTAGTCGATCTATAGTGGCCAGGAGAGACACCTAAAATTTTTGGGAGAATGCATAGAGAAATGTTGAAGAGAAAGATTAGCCCTCAATCCAAAAAAAATGCAAGTTCATGGTTCCAAATGGGAGACTGCTTGGCCATACTGTGTGCAAAGAAGGATTGAAGACAGATCTTGATAAGATCAAGGTGATTTTGGAAATGGAAGTGTCGTCCAATGTAATAGGTATGAAGTTATTTTTGGGTAATGTAGGCTATTGCAGAAGATTTATAAAAGGATTTGCCGAAGTATCAATGCCATTAGAAAGACTAACCAAAAAAGACGAGCGGTTTGGGTGGAAGGAAGAGCGGGAAGAGACCTTCCAAGAAATGAAGAAAAGATTAGTCGAGGCCCCTATTCTCATATATCCCAACTAGGACAAAGAATTCCGTGTCCATGTGGACGCCTCCAATTATGCAATAGTTGCCACTTTGGCACAAACAGGGAAGGAAGGGTTGGATCATCCTGTATATTTTGCAAGCAAGCTCCTATCTAAAGCAGAGCATAACTACAGTACCACGGAGAGGGAAGCATTGGGTATGGTGTATGCAGTGCAGAAATTCAGACATTACTTGCTAGCTACACCCTTTACATTTTTTGTTGACCACCAAGCACTAATGTATTTAGTGAATAAATCGGTGACTCAAGGGAGAGTAAGTATATGGCTAATTCTACCACAAGAATTTACATTTAAAATTATAGTGAGGCTAGGAAAATCTCATGTGATTGCTGATTAGTTGTCAAGGATCAAGTCAGAGGAAGCTTCGAGTAGTGGGGTGTGTGAGGATTTTTCAGATGCACACCTATTTCAAATTGTAGTGTTACCACAATGGTACGAAAAATTGGACACTACTTATCAACAGCAATATTTCCAAAGGAAATGCCTACAACAGAAAGGAGAAAAATTGCCTTAAAAAGTAGCACATTCCAACTAATTGAAGGGTTATTGTACACGATGGGACCGGACAGAATATTGAGATGTGTAATGGAGGAAGAAATTCCAGGGGTCCTAAGTGAGGCCCATGAAGGACTGGCAGGAGGTCACATGGGACCAAATGCTATGGTGAGGAAGGTACTTTTAGGAGGACTGCGGTGGCCAACATTTTTCGCAGATGTGAGGGAATGGGTGTTGAGTTGTGACACTTGTCAAAGAGCAAGAAGGCCACTCAAAAGAGACTTCATGCTATTATTTCTATCCAAACCAAAAGAATTATTTGAATGGTGGGGACTTGATTTTGTAGGACCCTTACCGATAAGCAAAAGTCATCGGTGTAAGTACACAGTGTGGCAACAGAGTACTTAACGAAATGGGCCGAAGTACGGGCTCTTCTAGACAATACTGCTCTCAACATAGCCAGATTTTTCGATGAGCAAATAGTCACCAGATTCAGGATTCCACTCCAACTAACAAGCGACCGAGGAGTACATTTTGTCAATCATACCATTAGGAGTATGACAAGTATAAAAATTTCCATTCCTTATCCAATCCTTATTAGCCAAGAGCAAATGGCCAAGCAGAGGCCACAAACAAAGTAATAGTGGCAATTATATATAAAACTTGTGGAGTTGAAGGGTAGGATTGGGAAGAACAAATCCCGGCAGTAGTCTGGGCATATAGGACTTCATATAAGGCCAGTACTAGACATACTGGAAAAAACAGACAGGAGGTCGTGGTGCCAACGGAACATGTAGTACCAAGCTTACGGGTGGCAGTTGAAAACAAGTTGGGGGATGAGGAGAGCCTCAAGGAACGGCTATGTACTTTACTCAAACTGGATAAAAGGAGGACATTTGCTCAATGGAGTACAAAGGTGGCCCAGCAAAGACGAAAATTTTGGCATGACAAACATTTAAAGAAAATGGATTTTAAACAAGGACAATTGGTACTAAGATACAATGGGAAAAATGAAATAAAACCAAGAAAATTTAAAGTCCGATGGCTAGGACCATTTAAAATATCAAAAATAAAGGAGAATGGAGCAATCAAGTTATCTACGTTGGATAACAAACCTATCAGAGACCTAGTAAATGGGTCTAAGTTCAAGAGATACGAGAAAAGAAATAAACTGGCAAGCACCTATTTCATAAATTAAGAAGAGGAAAAAAGACAAAAAACAAGTGAAAGTGACCAAAAAGAAAAATACACAGTCTTTATAAAGAGACAGAGTTAAAAAACATCCCTATAATTGCCAAAGAGGGAGATGGAATTGCCGGAGGATAAGAAGAGGCAGCTAAAGTGGTCGTACAGACTACCGCACAACAAGAGGGAAGGGGAGTAGTAGTCGTACGGACCTCAGAGAGGACAGAAGAACTTGTAAGGACAGCCGTACAATTGGAGGGAAGGGTAGATAGAGTAGTAGTCGTACGGACGTCAAGAAGGGCAGAAGGAGAACTTGTAAGGCCGAACAAGACAGTGAGGACCAAGCAGCCTTGCGTACAAATCAACAGGCACATTCTCATTCTCATATGGCAACAACACCACCCCATACGGCCACATTTTGCAAGGCAGCATTCCGTACGACAGCAGCATTCCGTACGGCAACAACAGTCCGTGCAATAGCAGCATCCCATACAGCGGCAGCATTTTCAGCATCATTTCGTACTCGTACAACAACCTCGGCAAAATCCTGTATGGAAACATCAATTCCCGTACATGTGGTGGAATTCCGTATTGCGACATTCGTCCAGGCAAAAGACCGTACGACAAACCTCCATAAGGCACACCTCCATTCTAAGGAATTTTGCATTGCAACAGGTCATACGGCAGGAGACAGTACAAGCAACGATACCTGTCAATTTGAAGAACAAAAAAAGAGCTGTGTGGCAAACAGTTACATCGTAACGGGTGGTACAGTTGGTACAGGTGGCAAATACAACTAGTTAAAAAGATTCGGGGACTAACACAGCAACATACAATAGTGAAACTAAGTATTGGAAATCTAAGCAAGGGAAACATTATCTACTCCAAAAAGAAGAAATCTGTCATATTGCAAGCAAAGGAGGTAAGGAAGATGACAAAAAGTAATGGAAAAATGGTACAGAAAATCACCATCACTGCTGAGAATATTACATTTGAAAGTGTGATGGGAAGTGAGTGCAGGACTTGGTGGGAAAAAGCAAAGGAAAACCATCCCCTGAAGAAAGCGTTATGTATAGCAGAGGTGGATAAAATCATTTTCATGCCGATTTTTGAATTAAAAGAGTTCGAGTCTATCCTATGGAATTTAATCACAAGGTATGAGAAATCAGGTCATAAATCTGTAATACAACATTTCCAACAATAGGTGACAATTTCTTATGCAACAAAAGAAATAAGTAGAGTTTTCGGAATTCCTAACAGAGGGCAAGAAGTGGAAAAAATTTCTATGACAGTAGAAGACAAGAAAAAATAGCTGAAATTAATGTGTTGGAATGACGTAACAAGTTTGGAATGGGAAGGAATCCTGAAGAACACTCGAGGTCTGAAGAAATTTTTTATAGCAAATGATGAATGGTATTGCATGGTAGATCTGGTTAAAAGCAAGCTCACTACAAGCAGCTGCACTTCTGACATTGCCCTATGGATGTTATCTACAGTGGATGGATTGTACAACGGGCAGATATATAACTGCGCTAAATTTCTTTCTGCTGGACTTCGAGAATTTATGGAGTTGAAACATAAAGCCTTTTATATGCCTCATCATACGGTGGCCTTGTTCTTAGAGGCAATATGCATGTAGGTGAGCAGCAAACATTGGGGAACACCAGTACTAGCTAGTAGAGTAGAACCATATAATCTAGCTATGACCTACTGGCTCCATCTAGATACCTTGGATGTAGGATCTCATAATGGAGGTGAACCCAAGAAGAAGAAAATGAAAGAAATAGTAGTGATCGAAGAAGCAGAAGAGGAAGAGGATAATGACAGTTCAGAAGAAGGCAACGATATGGATTCATCTTCCTCCAACTCAAAGGGGGTGGAGATCTGTCTAAGTCATCTCCAGGGGACTCCGCACGCAGTGACATTTTTACCACCTATGGAGGGACCACTTCCAACAGGGGTAGTAGAACCTCCGGAACTTTATCAGAAACCACTAGTGATCCCGACAAAATTGAGGCAACAAATATTTCCAAGCCAAATCAAGCAGAAGTCAAGGAAGGAACAAGTGGAGGTGGCAGGCAACAAATCTTGACATGGGGGGCTTCCAAAGTATTAGTTCCAAAGATGGTGCCACTTATCTTTCCAAAATAGCCCTCCTGTACTAAAGTCATAGATTTGAGGTGCCAAACAAAATGTGCTCATAAAGTAAGGGTACAAACACCCCATGGTCCAGAAGTAGTCCATCCAGTTGCTCTTGTGGTACAACCAGTAGGAGAGGAGAAAACTGGAAAAATTCACACCCAAGGTAGCATGACGACACTAGCTGGTACAGATGGGGCCACGACAGATACAGTTCTGGAGGAAGTAGACAAGTTACTCGAAGAGGAAGGCGTGGTGTCTTCACCCCTAGCGATAGCTGCTGAGGAGCAAGTTGAGATACAAAGTGAGTGCAGAGAACCACCAGACACAACATCTTTTGCAACCATGGCTGGACTATTCCTCACTGAGCTTCGTGCCGTGGAGCATTCTACTAGGAGGATCATGCAACAGGCCAGGGCTCAGAATCTGGAGATCGTCATTACCACAGTAGAGGCATTGGCTGCCTTTATGCAGACTGACTGCCACACAGATTGGGAAGAACTAGAACAGGGTGCCTATTTAGAGGACATGGCTAGCACATGGACAGGAAGCTCTATCATTTCCATGGGACAGGAACAATTGCCTCTCCTAGATGCGCTAACAACAATGGAAGATGCCTTTCGAAGAACCTTTTTGAAACTTCAAAAGGAGAAAAATGTAGCTAAAGTTTGAGGCATAGAAAGAAAGAGTCTTCAACAGCAGTGGGCAACGGAGAAAGTTTCTATGCAAGAAGCTTGGAGCAAAGAAAAAGCTGCCTTGGAGAGCAAAGTCGTCATGGCAAAAGCTAAAAAGATGGACATAGGGCATTCAGACAAAGCAGAAGACAGTAGAGCGAGACCTACAATGGCTAAGGGGAACTCCGAGCTCAAGGATGTCTTCTCATCCTTCTTCTTGAAGTCAAAGTTGTTTTTGTTAGTTTCATGTTCTAAAGTCATCTGGAAGATGACTTCTTTTTTTGGGGGGGGGGGGGGATAGATGTAGTCAGAATAAAATAACTATTATGTTTAGTACTTGTTAAAGCAAGTGGGGTTAAGTAGTTAGGTGGTGAGGAAATGCATCGCTTGGTTTCTAACTAACCAAACTTTCTATAAATGTCTGGAACATTGATAATGTACTCATGTTGGTTTTTGGTATCAATAAAGAAATCATTTCCTTGCCTACTGGTACTGTGGTATGAATGGTATATGTAGGTTTTACTTTTTGTGTATAGATTGAACTATTCTATGTGATTAATACATTTCTATATTTGTGGAACTTGGGTGATATTTCCACTCTACAGATATTATGATGAAATTTTATCTGACGTAATTTCTGTGGATGCATGTCATGTGCTATTAGGAAGGTCTTGGCCATTCAAGAGGAAAGCCATGCATGATGGATACACTAATGTTTACCCATTGATTAAGGATGAGATTCGGCATAAGTTGAAACCTATGAAAGAGGATTTGAATCAAGTCTGTGGGAATGAAAGAGTATGTTTGGTTGGTGCTAAAATGCTTTTAGAAGACATGAAACATGAAAAAGTTCGTTTTGATTTAATTCCAAGAACTAACAGTGAAGTTGTTTAAGGCATTCTAGTAGAAATTGTGGATATGTTGCAAGAGTACCAAGATATTATTTCAGAAAATATACTTGAAAATCCCACCAATGAGGAAGATCAGCCACCGGATTGATTTGATTCTAGGAGCTAGTTTGCCAAACAAGGCAGCCCACAAAGACTTAAGATCTCAATAGATGGGTTGTAGATTTGCTTAAGAAATGTTTGATCAAGGGAGAGTTTGAGTCCTTGTGCAGTATTTGTAGTGCTATTACCAAAGAAAAATAGGGAATGGAGGATGTGCATTGATTCCAAAGCCATTAACAAGATTACCATCAAGTACAGAATTCAACTACCGAGGATGGATAAAATTATAGATTTTGCTTGTGGGGCAAATTACTTCATGAAGATAGATTTGAAAAAATGGATACCACCATATTTGAATTAAAAGAGATGAGTGGAAGACTGCATTCAACACTAAAGAAGATATGTTTGAATAATTGGTCATGCCTTTTGGGATAACAAATGCACCTAGTACATATTTATGAGATTGATGAATGAGGTATTGAAAGAGTTCTTGGGCAGATTTGTAATATTTTGATCTTTAGTAAGACACTAGAAGAATATTTGATGCATGTTAGACTTGTTTTTGAGAAGCTTAGAAATGAAAAGTTGTTCATTATCCTCAAGTGCAGCTTTGTGAACAGAAAGTTGTTATACTTGAGATTTGTTGTATTTAAAAAAGGCATCAAGATGGATCTAGAAGAAGTGGAAAGCTATCTTAGAATAGCCGACACCTAGACATGTAACCAAAGTGAGATCATTTAATGGATTAGAAAGTTTTTATAGGAAGTTCATTAAGGGTTTCGCTAGTATATGTGCACCACTAACTGAGACTATGAGAGGAGATAAGGAGTTCAAGTGGACAAAAGGGGCAGCAAAGAGCTTTGATTTGTGTGCATATGGTAATGCTATTGGGGGCTGTTTTAAGCCAAAAAGGTAGACCTATTGCCTACTTTTGTGAGAAGTTAGATGATGCTAAGAAATAGTATTCAAATTATGATTGAGCTTTATGCCGTGGTTCGAGCACCTTAAGAAATGCAAACATTATCTCTTCTTACCTAAAGAGTTTGTTTTGTTTATTGATCATCAATCACTTCAATATATGAATAATCAAGGGAAGTGGAATCAAAGGCATATGAAATGGGGAGAGTTCTTACAAAGTTATACATTTATTTAGAAACACAGAAATGGAAAGTCTAACAGGGTTGTGGATGCTTTGAGTTGGAGACAAAATTTGTTGATTGATGATTGAAATGCAGGTTGAAGTTGTTGGTTTGATGAACTCAAGGACTTGTATAAAGAAGATCTTGATTTTGGAGAGGCATGGCAGGCTTGCAAAGAAGTTAAGAACCTATTGCAGCAGATAGAACAAGGTGATTGGATTATTTTATCCAAGATGGCATGCTGTTCAGAGTAATCAGTTATGCATTCCTAGAAGTTCCATTAGTTTGAATTTGATTAAAGAAAATCACAGTAGACAACTTGTAGGACATTTTGGTATTGATAAGACTATAGCACTAGTTGGAAGAGTTATTATTGGCTTCAATTCCACAAATACGTAAGGGAATATATTCAAAGTTGTAGGATATGTAAAGTGGCAAAGCGTTTAAGCCAAAACACTAGTTTAGATCAA
This sequence comes from Cupressus sempervirens, assembly GCA_028749045.1. Taxonomy (NCBI): domain Eukaryota; kingdom Viridiplantae; phylum Streptophyta; class Pinopsida; order Cupressales; family Cupressaceae; genus Cupressus; species Cupressus sempervirens. Next base: position 794,436,035 of record CM053783.1, on the reverse strand, counting down.
CCACTACATGTAACTAGGAGGGCCATGGAAGGAGATTAGTATGGATTTTTTTCTTGGTTTGCATAGGATACAAAGGGGTTGTGATTCTATATTTGGGTTGGCAGATATATTTTCCGAGATGACTCATTTTATTCCATGTAGAAAGACTAATGATGCCGTCCATATTGCAGAATTGGTTTTTAGTGAATTGTGAGGCTTCATGGCCTACAAAAGGACATAGTTTTAGACAGCCACAAAGATTGTTGGCTACTTTTGGAGAAAGTTATGGAAGAAGATGAAGGCAAATCTGAAGCTTTGTTTAACATACCATCCACAAATACATGAACAAACTGAAGTGGTAAACAAGAGCTTGGGTAATCTGCTAAGAAGCTTAATTGTTGACAAGCCAAAGAGGTGGGATTTAATTCTGCCTCAAGCTGAGTTTTCCTATAACAACTCCATCAATAGAACCACAGTTAAAAATCAATTTCAAATTGTTTATAGCAGTAGCCTGAAGGATGTTTCGGATCTAAAAATGTTGGAGAAAAGTGATAAAAGAAGTGTTGATGCAGAGGACTTTGTTGAACACATAAGAGCCTATGTGATGAGGTAAGAAAGCACATTGATAAAATGAATTTTCAGTAAAAGTCTAAGGCCGATCTGAAGCTTTGACATAAGGAATTTCAGATTAGGGATGGAGTTATGGTTCATTTGAGGAAGGAAAGATTTCCAGTAGGTACTCAAACGAGCTTATAACGAAGAAATTTGGTCCATGTAAGATTGTAAGCAAGCATGATTCAAGTAATGCCCATGAAGTAGAGTTGCCTAATGGATTCAATTTATCTCCTATTTTTAATGTTTTAGATTTGATGAAGTAGTATGAAGCTGACTTTCAAGGAGACATCACAAAGGCATCGTTGAGCATTTCATTATTCCTTCAGATATGTGTGAAACAGAAACAATCTTGGATAAGCCAGGTAAGTAAAAGTACAAGAAAAAAACAATACTTCAAATATTTGCTGAAATGGCTTGGAAGACTTGTTGAAGATTCATCTTGGTTGTCAAGAGTTGGACTTAGTTAAACTCTTGAGAAGCGACAGGATCACTTTTCTTTCTACCATGGATGTCTAACGCAGGGCATACATGTGGCAAGAAATTGAATTTGAAAATTCAAACTCCCTTCTCCTGTGTGTTATGAACAGAATGAAGGGAATCGAAGATTAGCAAACAAGTAAATGTGTTGTTTAGCAACGTAGGGGTGAGGGGAGGTGTATGTAGTAATTTTGGAGAGTGGGCTGCAATTTTCTTCGGCTGGCTCTCTTTTAGAAAGTGGTGTGCAGGGTACTTTTTTTGTTTTGGAGGCAGCTGACTGTGGGGTACAGAGGTTTTGGGGAAGAATTTTTAGTTTTTTTCTCTCTGGTCTGAAAACAGACCAAAAGAAATTAGTTTTGTTCTGAGAAGCCAGTTGCCTTGGTTCACTATTTTGTAAACCAATTTCAGTTTTCAATAAATAAAATTCAATGAATTTGTTTGCATAAGCCAATGTTTGAATCTATCTAAATTTCTGCTGTAGGTCAGATTGCTTGTGTGTTTGAAGTGTGTGTCTAATGTCCCCTTTCACCTAGCATGTCAATAAATGAATAGATAATGATGCTATCCTATTATTTTTCTCTCCATATGCTAAAGCATTAGGTTAATAAGGGAATAATGGGAATAATTAAGAGAAAAAAGCTTAAGTTGTGCTACTTAATTATTCGCTTATACTGTAAAAAGGAGCCCATATAAGTTATCCCTAACTTCTCCTAGAACGTTTATCTTGGTCGCTGCTTAATTTAAAATAGGCAATATTATCAAATGCCTGGATTCAAATGAAGAAAATAAGAAGATCAAATGCTTTCTGGCTGGGGAGTTTTACAAAAGGATCAACTGGGGTTTGAGACCCATTCATTAAGCTATTATGTTTTTTTTTAATCTCTGCAACATTCTTTCCCCAGAAACCTTCTAAGGACGCTCACTCTGTGAAGAACCCTTCTGGACACAACCCCAAGAGACTTTGAAAATTACTACAGAAAGCATGGGTCTGGTATAGAAGAAATTCAAAGGATTCATTGGCATTATGAGGCACCTACTTGGTCTATTTTATATGCCAGCAGCCTGGTACTTATCGCAGCACTTGGTATTGGAAATTGCATCAAGCATGTGGAAAAACTTCAATTCTGGAGACTGTAAATGTCTGAGACAAACCTTGTAACAGCAAACAGGTCAAAATCTCTGGTATGTTTGATCAGGAGGCAATTAATTAAGTACAGCCGGTGTTGCTAGTTCCATTGATTATTACAAAAAATTCATTAATTAATGGTTATCTTTGCCTTAGTCTTTATTTATTGAGTTGAGATTTCAATTTCTTCTTACTGCGAATCGACTTCTTTTAATTAAATAGAAGAATTTTGCATGAGTTTAAAAAAGCATAGAAAAGGATATTTCAGTGTGCAGGTGTTTGCCAAGGGGATTGTTCAGCCTCTGTATCAGCATACACAATAACCTTAGCATCTAAAGGCATCTTTCACCAGCCGCACCTTAGAGATGATGCCAAGGACCAGTTTCACATAATACTTCAAATTTATTGTAAACATTTATTGGTTTACTTTTGAATTCTTCATACCAGTCAGTGATCAAAATCATACTGAGGCCCTAGGGTACAAAGTAAGCCATAAGAGTTGTCATAAAGCTTGGCCCTCGTACCTGGCAATTGTGTTAATTTGAAATAAACTGGCAACCGATGAACGAGTGCAGTGGTGGCTGAAGCACTCTTGGACACACACATAACCGTGCATTTCATCATGTCATGATATTCTGAAAGCTGCATTTGCATGTGCTGCACCCGAAAATATTCCACATATGAAAGAGCATCTAATGCAGTGACAGAGACCAGTTCATCAAGTGTTTCCTCTTTTGTTGCACTGGTGAAAAACACTACAATCATGAAAAAAATAGCTTCTGTGATCTTCTCAAGAGCCTTCACCATATGTTCATGATTTGCATAATGCATACCTATGAAAAGTCGATGACTTTGATGAAGTGTGTAAGAGAATTTCCACATAAGATGTTCAACTATCTTCTTCAAATCACTGGATGCCGAAAGGTATCGATCACACATTGCCCGTCATGTTTCCACCTTCCTTGAAAAAATACTTCCAATATTTTCATTTACATCCATCATTTTGGGGGGATAAATAATACCAAAAGGAAAATTCTCTGTAAGAAGTGTAGCTACTAAGCATTGGAGCATATTGGCATGGGAAGGAATTCCTCCACAATGTGATATTGCCACAGCTGTGCATTGCAAAACAAATCTTTTTTTCAAAGGTTCATTGTCTCTATGGATATAATCATCCACGCATTTGGGAAATCGTGCAGACAAAGGATCCAATACTGTCTTAAAATTAAAGGCAACAGTTCCTACAGCAATAAAGGTTTCCTCCAATTGGTGCACAACGACACTATCCTTGGTGAATTCACTATCCCTACTGATTCGTAAAGCCCTAAGGAAACCTCCAGCTGCCATGACAGCCGCAAAATCCAAAGCTGGATGCCCTAACCCACCAATCCTCCTAAATTCAAAAGCACCCACATTGATACCACTCTTCTTGCCATGTGTTCTGATGAGATTCAAACCCATCCATTCCATAACATACAGCAGCATGAGGCCCTGCTGAATACACGCACATAATCCATGGTGGAGATTCCACAAAGAGAGCAAAGAGTGAAAAATGGATGGGAAAAGACAAGAAGAATGAGTAGAGGAAAGCAACACATATCCAGCACTTGAAAGCACTTCCGCTGACCTATGCGAGTTCAACAATACCCTCCATCTGTTTGTGGTCAGAAAGCATCTCTGCCACCTCTTCCAAGCAAATTTCTCTACTCTGGATAGACAAATTTACATTTTGAGCAGCAGAAAGGCAACCCAACAGAAACAATCGGTCACAGGGCAATTAATCTTCTTCTGTTGATTGCTTATGCGCAGCTTCAACAGCCGCTTCAATGGATAGTGATTGCGGATTGAGAGTGGCGAAGGATTTTCAAAGCTAGAGAGTGAAAATGGCTGTTACCACAAGTGAGCTTCCCTTGGAACAAAAGAGAAGGATTTAAGTGAAAGAAGTAGCTTGGCTTGTGGCAGGGCCATGCGAAGGGTGCATTTGTAGGCCCTCAGCTTGTTGAGGGCAATTAGCATTAAATCACAATTACTATCCTGTAAAACTCTACCCTTTTGTTTCTCTAGACAGTCTCTTAGAATGCTTCATGACTAGACAATCTCCCTTGCTGTTATGACTTGCCCTGCCACTGCCCCCTCTATCTGTTTCTCCAACCATTCCTCCAAAAGGGCATCTTCCATTTCTCCAATCCAGGGAATCTCAGTTTCCAAAATTAGAAAGAAAAACTTGTTTAGGGAGCTGTATGATTGACACCCACGAGACTGTTAGTTTATGGAATGGAGAGCATTATTTGTTTAACAAATTTTATAGTTTTCTTGTAATGTTGATGTCTATCAATAGTATTATATAGAGGAATTCAATTTTATTTGTGATATTTTTCAAAAGATGTATAGAAAGGTTTGTATCATATGTAAACAACAGAGGAACTGATTTTGATGCTTGATATCCTATCACAGTTGGGACATGTAATCCACCGAACTTGGGCATGAAAATGCATGAAAACACATTGGTCTAGAAGGAAGCAAACAACATTCGGCCTCATTCGATCTCTGAGATTCCACATCCACCCACCGTTAATCACCACAGTGATGGGATGTTTGAAACAAAACATACCCTTGACCATAGTTGGCACAATCGCTGAAAAATCAGCAAGTTTCTACTAATCGCCAAGTTTTTGTAAAAAAATCGCAGAGTTTTTACAAAAAAAAAGGGTGTGTTAATTTTTTTTTCTAAAAAAAAAATTATTATTTTTAAATTAATTTTTTTTGTTAAAAACAAAAGGCGAAAAGCCTATATATATATATTATGTAAAATAGAGAATTACAGTATGCTAGTAGAGCTGGAAAGAGGAAGATGTGATTGTAATGATATATTTACTTCTGGTTTGACACAAACTATTTACAATTATGCTTCCCACCATTAATATTCCGCATGAGAATGTGATTTTGTACCCACTATGCATATATATATATATATATATATATCTAAACTCTGCTTGTTTCTTTTGTGTTCTCTTTAATTAACTCATTAGATGCATCTTCTCATTGAAATTTGCAAAAAAATGTATTTTGAATTAAATTTTTGCAATTTTTTAGATTCCTGAGTTTTTTTTTAAATAAACTTTTAGAGGGCTTGGCGAGTTGTTGCCAAGTTCGAGTTTTCCAACTATGCCCTTGACCACATGGGACTTGAAACAATTAATGGCAACCAAAGTCACTTTGAACAAGTCTTGAACATTTGACAACAACAAGTCTCCTCTCACCAACTACTAGTATGCTCTAAAGGTAATGATTATGAATTACAGAGAAGTAATTTTAAATAGGGGGATAGTGGGCATATTGATTTAAATGTTCAAGTATTAAGAGATCTACCTAACAAAGAAGGCTTCCAATCAAATTTTCTGATTATGAACTCTTGTATTCCCAAGAAGCAAAGCCAAAACTATTACTTTTAGATCAAGTTGAACCAAAAAACTTTAAGGATGCTTGTAAAGCATCGAATTCTCACAGGTGGGAGGCAACCATGCAAGAAGAGATGGACACACTAATGGCATATAAGACTTGGGCTTTGGTTCCATTGCCATCAAATCAGAAAGCTTTGAAAAATCGATGGATTTTTCGATTAAAAAATGAAGATCAATGTCAAAAGAAATATACAGTAAGGCTGGTTGTAAAAGGTTTTGATCAGCAAAAGGGATTGATTTCAATGAAATCTTCTCACCCATAGTCAAATGACTACCATTCATGTCATTCTTGGTTTAGTAGTAGTTCAAAATCTTGAACTTAACAACTAAATGTTATAACTACTTTTCTTCACAGTGATTTCAATGAAGAGATCTACATGATGCAGCTAGAGGGATTTGTAAAACATGGACAGGAACATCTTTATTGCAGATTGAAAAGGAGTTTATATGGACTCAAACAAGCCTCGAGGCAGTGGTACCTCAAGTTTGATATCTTCATGACTGAAAATAACTATGTTTGTTGTAAATCTGATTTGTGTCTATACTACAAGAAGCTACCTAATGGCTCTTTTGTTCTTTTATTTTATGTTGATACGATTGTAACCCGTTCTTCTATGAAGTTGATTTGTGAATTGAAACAAAAATTGTCACGAAGGTTTGCAATGAAGGACTTAGGGGCAACAAGACGGATACTTGGCATGACCATTATCCAAGATAGGTGAAAGAAGGTAATCAAGTTATCTGAAGAACATTGTGTTAGAAATAGGGAATGTTCTTAGGGGGAAGGGGAAGGGGAAGGGGAAGGGGAAGGGGCGAGTGAACCAGTGTTCCACAAACTTTTGCCCAACTATGGATATCATTAATAATCTTTAAAAATGCATATATGATCAAACTAAAAAGTAAACATAAACATAACACAATGCAACTCATAACACCATTATTTGTTAATTAGGGAAACCTTGACCAAGAGAAAACCCCAGTAGGGATGGTACCCACGAAATGATCCACTAATCAAAAGCATCTTGTGAAAGATATTGACCCTGTTAGGAATCCATTACATCTGAATAGTGTATTTCCCTTTGTTAGAAGACTAGGCCTTCTTAAAAGACTGAACCCAGAAAGGAGTTGGTATTAGCTGAGGTCACTACCCAAACATGCATATACAATAGTACAATTTGTATACATAAGGTATAGATACAAAAACCTGTTACGTGGTGCTTATATCTTCAATATTTGATCTGTCTTTGTAGCTCTATCTTCAGAACTAATCATACATCCGTATTGTATTGTACTATCATCAGGTTCACATCAATACTTATCATACAAAGTGTGTATTCAAAAATTATGTCATTACAATACAATGCCACGCTTATTACAAACAAAAATTGTCTTCCTTTATACCAAACTGCTTAACCAGTCAGCCTTCAATAGCTTGCACATTTCCCAAAACTTGAATTTTTTTTGTTAAGGGTTAACATCTAGGATGTCGTCCCAACCTTGTTAAGTCATTGTTTTGGTTTCCCTTAACCAAAATGCCTTTACTTTGTCATCTGCTCTGTTCTGCCTGTCATAACATGTAACTAGAAAAATGTCAATATCTTTGTTTGTACATCGAATCTTCTTGAGCACTTTTAACCACATGTGCTCTACATCTTGTACCACCTTCCATCAACAGCACATAGGCTCAAGTGCTTCCAATAAACCGCAGTAAAACAAAAACCCCAATTGTTCATTGTTATGCTGACTAACATTTTGGCAATTTTCTAAGTCCAAGTATCCAAAACTCCAAAGCATATTTTGCCCTCTTCATAGTAGGTATATGTTGCCATAAATGACAACTCTATATCATCCTCATACATCCTCTTAGCCAAATTCCCAACAATCTCCCCCTTTGGCATTGATGGCAATATATGAGAAAATTGATTAAGTTACAAAATTGTGCCTTGTGAAAATTTGAAAGCTGTGGTTCATCTTCAAAATGTATACCATCTTATATTTATACTATACTCCCCCTTTGATGATACTTTATTCTATTTATAACTCTTTATAGTTAACAATTCTCTTATCCAATACTCTCCCCCTTTGAAATCAATGGCAAAGGTGAGTCAAAATCTATATATATGTCAAAATTTTGTTACCTTCTTCTCTTCATGCTGGCTGCATATTTATGAGTGCTATGCACTCTCCAAATTTCTGCTTAAGATTGGTGAACTCCTTCTCCCATGTGTCCTTGACTGCCTCAGACACACTGATTAATGCATATAAGCCATATGATGCTAACTCAACTACATTGAGACAAGAATATACCAGTCTACCATAAGATTCTTTTGCATCCATACATTCCTTAAGCTGCCTGTGTACTTGATCAATTTTCAATGTAAGGTGTTCCCTTAATAGGGAAAACTTCTTCATGGTTCTCTCCTTTTGTAATTCCAGTAGCCTCAGCTTATCAGGGCATTGTTCATTCTTCTTTCCAAAACAATAACCTGTGCATTTTTGGATTTTTCAATTCATCCACAGTGCCTTGCAGTTATGTCTCCTTGTCTTTGATCTCTTTTTGAATGCCTTGAGTGTATTCAAAAGATAGTGCACATTTTCCATATAGATCCTTGCCTTCTTGCAGGCATCTCCTTAATTCCTTGATACAAGTATCTAGGACTGATAAATCATTGGTGATATTGTTACATGCAGTGCTGAATAAATTTGCATCATGTGTAGTTTGTGCCTTCACTGCTGCAACTTCCACTAATGTAGAGAACTTTTTGTCAAATTCCTCTTTTGTCTTCTCGTCTCTCTTCTCTACATCAGGCTCATTGATCTGTAACTAAATGGTATTCTTCAATTTCTCAGTCATTCTTTCAAGTGTGCCTAATGCACTCTTGCTTATCTTACCAGTTTTCTCAGCTATCTCAACTGAATGTATTTATGTATGTCCATGTTACCATCAAACATCTTGGTAACATCTGATGGCAAACCTGTGAAAAGTGCTTCCAGAGGTGACTTTGAAGTACTTGTTGGTGATGAGTCTGCTGCCTCTTTAGATGTTTGAACAACTACTATCTACCTCTCCTCCACTGTAAGCCTTTGTTCTTCTTGTGAATGAGATGGCTGGGCATCCATCTGATCATTCTTTCATTGTTCTTCTTCTTTCTTGTCCTCTTCTTTCTTCTCTTCTCTATCTGCCTTCTTCAATGAGATAATGTTGGATGTGGCTTCATCTACTATGTTTGCCCAATGTGGTGAGAAATCAAATTCTGCGCTCACAGAGCAAGGTATCAACGACATTTCTTTTGGTGATTCCTGTCTGCACGCATCGATAGAGTCATGTTTTTCCCTGCACACTGATAGAGTCATGTTCTCCCCTTTTTTCTCTTCTTCCTTTGAGCTGGAGTAATCAAAAATTGTGTTTGTAACCAAATTGCCAACATTATAGTCTTGTTGTCCTGCAAAGGGGTCTTCTGTAGTACTAGCAAAGGGGTCTTCACTAGTGTATATTGGAATTGTAGCTCCCCGTATCATCATGCAGTCATCTTGCTCATTAGGTGCATCCTCAATATACATCACTGCACTGTCTTGTGGCTCATCTACTGGTGTTGTTGTTGCCGGTGTAGAAGGCGTCTTTGTCATGACTTTAACAATTGCTAACTCAGTTTCCTTAATCACAGTCTCATACTGTCCTATTATTAATATGGATCTATTCTTGTTTTTCAACAATGGCTCAATTTTCTTCAAGATTCCTTGCATTTGATCATCATTTTGAATATCACAGAGCTTCCTAATGGCTTGTTCTCTGATTTTATTGTCTTCTTCTTTTGTTGTGGCCTTCTTTTCAATCAATCTATTATACAGTTCTTTTGCGATGATCCATGAATGTGAATAAAAAGTTGCTTAAAATTAATCATATATCTGATAACTGCATTTTCTAATTGCCTTTTCTGCAAGGGGTCATACAAGTCATAATACTTGTTCAATCAAGTAAGTTTCCATCCTTTATTATCATTTGGTTCATTCTTCCAATCTTTGGTTTCCAACTTTTCTTTTTCTTCTCACTGCTCTCTCCCTGTTGTGGCTGAGTCTGTGGTTTGGCTTGAGGTTCAACTGATGGTGGAGTGATCTAACCTCTCATCTTCTTTGGTGGTGTCTCTTTCTCTTTCTGTTCTGTAGTCTTCTTCATGTAAATGTAAACAGATCCCTGATAGAGATAAGTAATACTGATTTCGTATTTATAATTATACAGACCTGCAATAAAAAAGTTCTGATATAGAATTCTGATTATATCTTTCATACAGTAATTTATATGAATTCTAATGTCAATGAATATTCTGATATCTTAAACTATAATTCAGAGGTAACCACTGATCACTGCTGAAGAGAATATATTGCTGTGTTATTGAAATTTTCTATCAGTCAGCAATCGGCATTGTCTATGAGTGTGGATGTTATAATAATCATGCTTAACAATGAACCAAGATGGATGGTCTCGATAGCCCTTTTGATAATTATTATTGAATATACATATATATTTCTGAGATAATCAATTAAGTATATGAATGAATACTGAAATACATAATCAGTAACTATGTAAATGTGTGTGTGTGTGTGTGTGAGAATCACGAATTCATATACTAAGTATGATGTGTACTTCACTTCTACTGAAGCTACACTGATTATGCGGTGGAGGCACCTTGATACTCTTGGAGGGCAGAAGGACATTAGACAAAAAAGAATGCGACAGGAGGTAGAAAGTTCTGAGCACGGATAGTAGGAGATAGGACACATCTTCGGAGGACAGTGACTCAAAGGAGGAAGTGGAGGACAAGGACGATGAAGAAGAAGTCGAAATTATTACAGCACCGCCCCTACTATTTCCGAGGACCCTCACAGCTATTGCCCACTCGCACTTAGTCCCACAGGTGTTCATATTCCTAGGTTTGGACAATTTAGGCAACCTGCTGTCATGATGCCAGTCACCATCGCAACCAGACCAACAACACGGCCAGCAACACGGCCAACAATATTAGCACCTTCAGGGACTACCAAGCCTTCAGTCGCAATACCTGATACAGTTGTACCGAAGGTAGCCATGGGGTTACCTGGAGGAGTTGGTGAAGAGCGCTTGCCAACCGTACGAGCGACAAAGGCTGATATAATTGGTCCAGAGGAAGCGATGGACACTCAGGAGGGAGTGATGGAGATACCAACAGGCGAGGGTTTGAGGACACTGGATGCTCATTTGGACGTAGTGGGTTCAGATACATTGTTCATGGTGGATACAACATTGTTAGCATCACCTAAGGAGTTGGACAGATAGAGCAGAACCCAGAAGTTGAGCACCTACCTAAGTACAAAGTTTCACCTTACCCCAATGCCTCGAGTGACATAACTGTACACACCTACGCGAGAAGTAGTTCCGAAGGAAGACTCTTTATAGGCATAGGTGGAGGAGCCGACACAGAATGATGGACTACCACATAGTGTTGTTGAGTGGATGGCAGAGGCAGTAGAGAGGGCTATAGGTGTGCAGCAACAACCTCCAGTAGCGCCAAAAACAATGATAAGAGAGGCATTCTTCACTGATTTTGCGGCTCTAGCGACTCGGGCTCGCCAAGTAGTGGCCTCTGCAGAGATATAGGCTTTGGACTCAATAGTAAAAGAGCTAGAAAGAGTGGTATCTTTCATGAAATTAGGATGCCCATTGGCCTTTACAGTTTGTTTTGAGGAACGGGGATGGCCGAGTGTGGAAACTGCAAAGATGTGCTAGGATTGGGCCACTACGAAAGGTCCGGGTATGGAGAGCCCAGTAGAGGTTTTAACTCAAGAGCTACTCAAAATACACAAGGATGCATATTACACCCTTCAGAGGAGCCAGGCAAATCAAGTAGCAGCAAAGAGGGCTTGGGAGGAGTCAACTACCAGGCTTTCCGTGGAGAAGGCAGCCTGGGAATCCGAAAGGGTGGCATTGTTAGCCCAACAGAGTCAGCTACAGAAGGTGGCAGCGGAGGAGCAGTTAGCAGGTTTCTCATATTCTCATATTCTCTTGATATGTGTGACAGGTATCATCTTTAATGATATCTATCAAGAGAATAAGTTATCAGATTTACAATACTTAGATACAATGGTCTGAAGTAGTTCATCAGGTAACCAAAATCACAATGTCATGAACTCTATCATGACAAGCATTATGATCTCCAGCACTCCGGGACAACAACTTAATGAAGTTTGATCATAATACGTTTGTTATCAAGACTTCCAATTATTTGGAATAACAACACAATCTTGTCAACATAATAGGTCTACCACTTGTAAGATCGTCACCTTACAATTGTTGACTTCTGATTATATGTCAATGAAAGATCATCACCTTTCATTACATATTTGGTGCAACCATAAGATAGTGGCATTTAATGAATAATGACTATACATAAAAAGAAAACTGAAACTTGATTTCAGTGTTTACAATTATAATTTAATCATACCAAGTTTGCCTCTGAAATACTCCAATTTGGGCTTGGCAAGAGGTTTGATAAGTACACTACTGTCTGTTCGTTTGTACTTATGTATTCTAACTTGAGAACATCTCATCTACCATATCTCTAATATAATCATAAGGTATTTCAATATGCTTAGATCGATTATGAAAAACTAGATTCACCGAAAGCTTGATACAACTTTGATTATCACAGTGGATGATTGTAGGCTTCAAGGGTTTCCTAAATAATCTGACTAGCAATTTTCTTAACCATACTGCTTCTCTGGCTCCCATGGAAGAAGCTATGTATTATGATTCAATAGAGCTTAAGGCGACTAATGATTGTTTTCTGCTAAATCAAGAGATCATGGCTGACACAAGACTGAAACATCCTAAAGTACTCTTAGGATCGATAGAGCTACCTGCCCAATCAAAATTTGAATATCCGTGAAGATTAATTTCAACTTGATCATATTTGAGACCCATACCAATTGTACCTTGTAAGTATCATAAAATGTGCTTGGCCGCAATGAGATGTATCTTCTTCAATTTACACATGAATTGACTTAAGGCATTAGTTTCATAATATATATCAGGGTGGGTGTTTACCAAGTACATTAATGACTTGATAATTTGTCGGTAGTAAGTAGGATCAGTCGGTTCAGATTCAAATCCGTCATTTTTCAGTTTATGTAAATTTGCTTCCATTGGAGTAGTTAAGGGTTTGCAATCCATCATTCCAAACTCAGAATGTCAACAGTGTATTTTTCTTGATTTAGAAAGATGTAGTTCTTCTTTTGCCAAACTTCTTGACCTAGGAAGTAATGAAGAAGCCCTAGATCTTTCATGTCAATTTTTTTTGTCAGTTCCTGTTTGCATTTTGCTATAAGATGTTCTTCACCTGTTATTACATAATCATATCACCTTCAACTATTTTTAAATATACGTTAGGATCAACTTCATTTTGGAATATCCTAATTTTGAGAGGTAGCTGTCTATTCTTTCGTACCATGCCTTGGGAGCTTGTTTAAGACTTTCTTCAATTTACATACATGAGAATTTTTGTCATGGTTGATAAATCCTTCAGGTTGTTCGATGTATACTTCTTCAATTTCACCGTTTAAGAATGCAGTTTTAACATCCATTTGGTGTATCTTCCACCCTTTGGATGCTGCAACAACTACGATGGTTCTGACAGAGGTGTAACAGGAAACTAGAGCAAAAGTTTCTTCATAATCTATTCCTTCCTTTTGTGAGAATCCGTGAGCTACAACTCTGGCTTTGTATTTTTCAATGCTACCATCTGGTGCATGCTTGATTTTGAATAGTCATGTAGAAGAGACAACTAATTTATCTTTGGGTCTAGGTACAACATCCCACACATCATTTTTTAGTATGGATTGATATACTTCAATCATTGCATCTTTCCAAGGTTGGCATGACAATGCTTCTTCGACATTTGTAGGCTATGTTTTGATGAGTTCAGAGAGTAGTGCTACATAGCATGAATAGTTCCTTGTTCTCTTGTTTTCTCTAACTACTTCATCAAGTTCTATATGATTTTCTTCTATCATTTTTCTTGCCCAAAGTGGTCTCTTTGTATTATTAAGATTTCAATATTCTCTAAATTTGGATTAGGAGGTACAAGATTTCCAGTATCAATCTCCCTTTCATTCTCTACGAGAAGATTCTCATCTAGTTCAATAGTAGGTTTTGATTATGATTCATCAATGTTCTTGGAGAGGTTAAAAGCAATGTCTTCTTCAAATTTTACATCTCTATTGATTTCAATAGTTCTTTGTCCAGGGATGTAAATCCTGTAACCTTTGGATGATTCACAATGTCCAATGAATATGCCCTTCTTTCCTGATGGTTCTAGTTTAGTTATATTTTCCTTAGAGATGTGAATATATACAAGGCACCCAAATATTCATAGGTGGCTTAAATCTAGTTTGTTGCTAGTAAATACGTCTTTAGGAGTTGTATTTTCCAATATAGAGTGAGGACATGTATTTTGGATACAAACTGCAGTATTAGAGGCTTCAACCTAGAAGGAGGTGTGAAGGTTTTGATCATGCATCATAGCTCTGGCTGATTAAATAATAGATATGTTTTTCCTTCCTGCGACTCCATTCTGTTAAGGATTATATGGTACAAAAAACTCTCTTAATCCCAACAGAGATGCAAAAATCTTTAAAAGTTTCTGAAATGTATTCACCCCCATTATCTGATCTTAGGGTTTTGATTTTCTATTTAGATTGGTTTTCAACTAGTGCTTTAAATTCTTTGAATTTGGATAACACTTCGGTTGATTCTTTAAGTTTAAGGAAGTAAATCCAAGTTTTCCTAAAATAATCATCTATAAAAATTACATGGTAGAGACATCTGCTTAGGGAAGGTACAGACATTGGACCACATAAGTCAGTATGAATGAGTTCAAGTACAGATTTGGATTTGTGTTCACTTTAGGGGAAGGACCTTTTTGTGTTTTTTTACCTATGGCACATCCTTTGCAAATATCGAAATGATCAGGTCTTAAACTGGGTAACCCTACTACTATTTTTTCTATGGATGATAAAGCACAGTAATGAAGATGACCTAGTGTTCTATGCTAGATTTTATTCATGTTTGAGATTTCATGATTTAGAGCTAAATTTTGATGGTTACAAAGTTTGTACAGACTTTCATCTCTAAATCCAATAGATATAGCATTCTTAATGTAGGTGTTCTTTGGCCAAGATAGTACTTTATCTTCTTGGAATGTGATACGATACCCTTGGTCTACAAGGCCAAAGATGGAGACCAAATTTCATTTTATACCAGGTACAAACAAAACATTCTTTAGTTGAAGAGTGATACCTGAATTTAGTTGAATTGAACACGATCCAATACCTTTTACTAAGTATGTATAATTATCCCCAATAGTTACTTCTTCAGAGGAGTATCCTTCAAAGCTTTCCAATTTATATTTAAAGCTCATGATATGACGAGATGCTCCACTCTCTATAATCCATGTATTTTTGTTGGAGTTTAGTTCACTTGAGAGTGCTAAGTAGGAAGCAAAGTTTCATCTTTTTCATCTCTGACTTCTACTAGTGTTGCTTGAATTTTCTTTTGTTCCAGACAGAAGTTATGAGTATGGGCTAATTTGCCACATTTGAAGCATTGTACTTTGGACCAATCTCTTTTCTTGTATGTTTTGTTGAATTCCTTTCTTTTTCGTTTGAATTTACCTTTCTTTCATTTATTGTTGGTATTGACTTGGAGAGATTGAATATCTCCCTATTGATTTAAACTGATTCCTCTTGAAATTAATCTCAGCCTCTTCTTGAGTACATTCGTTTTTATGTTGTTCAAATTTAGGAAGTTCAAGTCGTGAACTTCATCCACAAATAAAAGTTTCCCAAGATAAAGGTAGTCCTTTTAGTGCTATAATGCTAAGTTCTTTGTCATCCACTTGACTTCAAGTGGATCTTTTAACTCTAAGATTCTTAGAAAATAAGATGTAATCGATTCTCCATTGATCATTTTGATGTATAGTAGATCTTGTTTTAATGTTAACAATCTACTAGTGTTATTGATTTCGAAGGTATTCTTAATAGTGGAAAACATCTCATAAGCTGTTTTGAGGCTTGATATAGATGGGAGTATGCGATCTTTGACGGAATCTATAATGATCTTCATAACTCTATTGTTATGTCTTTTCCAGGTTGTTTTGTCTGGATCATTCTCTGGCATAGATTTATCTTCTATGTATCCTTCTAATTCCATTTCTCTTAAAATAATCATTACTCATATTTTCCATGATGCAAAGTTGGAGGCTCCTTCAAGTCTGTCTTCTAGTCTTACATGATTCACCATCGTTTTAAATAAAAAATAAATTTGAATCTGTTATAAAACTGAATGAATTTCTCTATCAGTGTGGCTCTGATACCATGTAAATGTAAGCGGATCCCTAATAGAAATAAGCAATACTGGTTTCTTATTTATAATAATACAGACCTGCAATAGAAAAGTTTTGATATAGAATTCTGATTATATCTTTCATACAGTAATTTATATGAATTCTAATGTCAATGAATATTCTGATATCTTAAACTATAATTCAGAGGTAACCACCGATCATTGCTGAAGAGAATATATTGTCATGTTATTGATATTTTCTCTCAGTCAGCGATCAGCATTATATATAAGCAAGTGTGGTCATGTCTCCGTAGGGACATGACTCTACGTGGCCAAGAGAATATATTGCCGTGTTATTGTTATTTTCTCTCAGTCAGCGATCGGCATTATATATAAGCAAGTGTGGTCATGTCCCCGTAGGGACATGACTCTACATGGCTAATGGCCACATAGGGGGACATGACTTTAGTTATGTTATAATAATCGTGTTTAACATTGAACCAAGACGGATGGTCTCGATAGCCCTTTTGATAATTATTATTATATATAAATTTCTGAGATAATCAATTAAGTATATGAATGAATACTGAAATGCATAATCAGTAACTATGTAAATGTGCGTGTGCGCGCGCGCGCGTGTATGTATATGTGTGTGTGTGTGTGTGAGAGAGAGAGAATCACGAATTCATATACTAAGTATGATGTGTACTTCACTTCTACTGAAGCTACACTTTATCACTTCCCAACATAGGTCATCGATACTTTGGGCTTCTTCTTAGGTCCTGGATCACCAGATATCTCCTTGATTCTCTTTGGCCTTTTCAGTGTCGCTTCCTCCTTTTTCTCCTCCTCCTTTTCTTGCTTAACAGAAGCTAAGATCACTGATGGAGATGTCCTTGTAGACCTCCTAGAAACTGCAGGGGTACTCTTCTCACTGATAACTATTACATCTTCACCGGCTGGTTGTGCTTCTGCTACTGATGGTATTGCACTGGTAGGGCTTGAAGTTGAAGGTGTAGGTGCTGCTAGTGGTGAATTTGTAGCAGGTGCTATTGACAATGGTTGTGCCAACAAGATATTGCTTTGTCCGCTTGCCTTCATTCCAGTGGTTGCTTGCTTGGCTTCAACATATTCTTTTTTTTCATTTGAGTGTCTTGAAGCATCTTCTTTACAACATTCTCTACCTTCTTAGCTGCTTTAGAAATCTGTAACTGTTGAGCTTCAACCAATCTTTCTTTTGCAGTTCCCCATCTGTCACTATCCTCATCAATATCTGCCTTCAAGATCTCCTTAGCATACTCATCTATTTCTGCCTCTGTAGCCTTATATCTTAAGGGGTCCACAAACATAACTCTTGGAACAACTGCTTCCATACAAGTCTTGTCATTCTCTGCCATAAAGCATATTTCTTCTTTGTATTTCTCTACAACTAATTTTGGTATTCTTACTCTTTTCTTCATCTCAGATTGAAAAGTTCTTGTCAAGTTGTTTATGTTCATTATCATATAGTCTTCTGATGTTTTCCTGTAGTAATGGCTCATCAATCCCATTGTGCATTTATCTGATTTCCATTCAGATTGGGGCATATTAGGGAATCTTTTCATGACATGGAAGAATAGGTAGGTTATTAAAGATACAAATCTAAATGTAGCATATTTATTCTTCTTTATCCTCTCAAGATTGTCAAAGAGTTGTTGTTTCAGAATTTCACAAAGGTTGACTTCTATCCTCTCAACACACATTTTATATGCTGCATTAATGAAGTCCATTGAGACTCCATCTTCCCTAGAGCTGAAACTCATCTTATATGCTAAGATCTTGCTAATTAATCTCACATCATCTTGCTTAATCAAGCTTAACATCATAACTTTACCATTCCATTTAGTCTTTGTGTTTTTCAGTACAGTTTTCTTTACATTTTTCTCATTTATAGGCATCTTGCCTTTGTTGCTTAAGCCTGTCACTTCGTGAATTAGGTCACTAGTTATCTCAATGATTTGATCTCCAATCCAGAATTTGTTATCATGAAGTTTGCTAGAGATAGTTCTTGCCCATTCTTTGTTATCAAATTTATGGTGGAATATGATATGCACAATATTTAATTGCCCTAGGTGTTCAAATTCATCCTTAAAACTCATGTCTTGTCTATACACCTTATCAAATTCACTAGAAATATCAAAATCTCCTAAGGTTTCAAATTTGAAGTCTATGTAAGACCTTACATCCTCTACAACTAATACTCCATCTAGAATTTGCAAAAATGCCCCAACAGGGTCATCTTCCACATGTGCAATTGTACTCTTCTTAAACTTTACCTTGGTTTTTCCATGATATCATTAGTAAAGAGGGATCCATTTCCTTAATTTCAAATGACTTCATAGTTTATCCTTAATGGCGTGAATAAATAGCTCAATATTGCATAATTAGGGCTTGGTGTAGATTTGCTTGAATTCGCTTTTCAAATGCTTCAAATAACCTTCAATTCACTCTCTAATCTCCTCTACAAGTTCTAGGTTTCAAATGCTCGAATGGTAGTTAATAACTTTGACTTCATTCCTTATATCTACCACAAATCCGATCTGAATTAATTGTTCATGTACACTCAACTCAAAAGCTGATTTTGTAGTCAGTAGGCTAAATTCCATTCTCTTACTCACATATGATCTCAAATCCTTATGCGCTCTTAACTATATCTTCTAAACATTATTTCCATGCTTCTCCCAAGTGGGCAAAACTTTATGTCACTGTTTTAGGGTTTGATGAATTTCCAAGTGTATTATCCCCCAATTCTCTAATGAATTGAATTCCTAAGTTGACAAGGGGTTTTCAGCTACCACAACTGATTTCAACTTTTTCTTTGATATATCATTTGTCTTCTCTACCCATACTTGAGTGCTTGTAGTTGCTCTTGCTTTAACAAACGTTTTGTCTAGTATTTCAATTTTCTTTCCTTACATATTCTCATTCCTTCTTACATGTTTGCTTTCCTTCTTGTCTTCATATTCTGTGATCTCATGTTCATGTTGTTCATTCTACAAAACCTTGTTATATGTCCCAAATTGTTGCAAATCTGACATGCTATAACATTGTTTCCATATCTAAGTCCATATTGATTAGTCTGTAATCCCTAGCAATATGTCCAAAATTGTTGCACTTATAACACACAACTCCATTTCTTATGATATTTGCTGCTCCCAATGATCTACTAGCTGCAGGGTTAGTACTTTCATATATTCCGTTATTATTATTATATCTAGGTTTCCTACATTCATTAGATTTATATCCATAAGCAAAACAATTATAACAATAACCAGAAAATGATTTAGTATACTTATCTATTAAGTCCTTCATATGTCCAAGTTGATTACATGCAAACCATCTTCCATTAAATTGTTTCTTTACTTCTTCAAGTTGTTCAGTTTGATTAGGTACTTCTTTGTTCAGATCTTCTTGCTGATCAGGTTGTTGGTTCACTAGATCTTGTTCCTCAATAACTTCAGATTCTTTAGATGATTCTCCTTCAATATACCCAATCCCTATTTTGTCTCTAAGAGGTCTTTGTGCCATAATTTGCTCATCAAGCTTTTCAGTACTTGAATATAACTTCACAAGATGTTGCTTTGTGTGTGTAAGTTCTCCTTTTACAATAGTGTTATACTTCTCGAGTTTTGTATACTATAGCTTTGAAGTCTCAAGCTTAGATGTCATCTTGGTAAGTTTGGGTTTAAGATCTGCGTTCTTAGATCTCAAATCTAATCGACTTTTCTTTTCATCTTCCAGCATATTCATTTTCAAGTTTGTAATCTCAAGCTCAAACTTTAGAATTTCATTTTCCTTCTTCAGTTTAGAAATTGCTTAAGAGTCCTTGATCTAATTATGTGTCTCTGTCTTCTTGCATTTAGTTGATTCAATCAACTCTTTCAATTTTTGAATAAAGTCTTGTGCCTCTCTAAGTTTGATCTTCATTTTGTTCCTTTCTTCTATGACTGTATCAAGTTCCTCAAGATTCTTCTGTTACTAACCCATATCCATAGAGATCTTACTCAAATTGTTAGGCCTCCTATAAATAATTGAGCTCTGATACCAATTGTTAGAAACAAGGAATACTAAGAGGGGGTGAATTAGTGTTCCACAAACTTTTGTCCAACTATGGATATCATTAACAATTTGCCCATGCAACCAAACTGGTTCGGTGGCCTGCATATATCCTAGACCTGTGCTCCCGGTAGGGCAACTGATAGGACGAGGAGGGAAGGCAAATTGCTCACGTCATCATTCCCCAAGAGGCAACCCCCTACTCGCCAACCCCAACACACCTGTCGCCCCGGCCGAGAACCGATATCGTCCTAAATGCAGAGGTGCTCGTAGGGCTCATGGATTTGGTAGCCACCCGGCCTCAATCTGGAGCGAGCTTAGCATAACTCCACGCCGCCCCTTTTTTCTATTCGTGTGGGGTACAAAAGAAAGCATAGAAAGCCCAAGTTCGGTGGGGTCGAGGAACCAAACTATAGTTGCGAGGCAAGAGGGAGTTATTACTGTGGGTTTACTAGAATTGTTTCTGGTTGAACAATTCTATAGAGGGGGGGCTTCATGTGCAGGGGGCATACAACAGTCTGCATCGAACTCCCCGTATCCCGGAGCCAACGAAGACCTCTGATCCCAAGAGGAGCCATATGCAACAGAAGCTTCACGTACGGTTCTGAAACCCACCCCGGGCCAAGGGACGATGCAGAAGGCCGAGAAACCCTGACTATAACTATAGGTAGTGCCATCTCCCTTAGCCTCCTCCCCATCCAGATCCATTACCTTCATCCTCCGGAAGGCACGCACCCTGCAGAATAATGTTGCCCCTACATGCAAGGGAAGAGGAGCAGGGCCCGACTAGACTATAGATGGGCTCTCCCCCCTATTGACCCCCTGCACCACTATGCATGCAAAGTGTCGGGTCTATAGGGATAGGGCCCTATCCTTTCTATCGGCTAGGGCTAGGTTCATCAGCAGGGGGCCCTACTATTCACCCTTTCCCTTTCCCTTTACCTCTACCTTTAAAATATAGGGGTAGGGGGGGCCCTAGAAGCCGTAGGGCCCACCCTACATGCATGCCCAATAGCTAGTCAGTTGAGAGGCAACTATAGTTGGCCCCGCCCCCTTATCCCCTAGCCAACATGCCCTACCCCTACGGGGAAAGGGGGGGCTAGAGTTGCAAAGGTAGATAACTATTCGGCTGCCCTACCTCAATTGTATATAGGGGGGTGGGGGGGTTCCCTATCATTCCATGGGTGGGTGGGACGGAGGAAAGTAGTTGTTTCCGATTCTCAGGAATAGAGCTCCCGCCTAATGATCAAGGGGAGCCCCCCCAAGAAATGATAAAGGAATCCGAGCACATACATAAATTACGAATGAGTATCCATTCCATCATCCCACACAGAAGGAGATTGCCTGTATCATGGTTGTCTGCTAATGTGAAGCAAGGGGTTGAGCCTAAATGAACTGGCGAACTGGAAGAAGTCGCTTTCAAAACTGTACTCTTCACATGTGTCCAACCCCCTACTATCTATAGGGCCCGAACAAATCCCCGTCGGCCATCGAGACCAAGTGGTAAGGCCATCCATAAGATTGATCTGGCATTGATCGGACGGGGGTACGAATTACTCATTCTTTATTCCATTGGGGATAGGTGCACAACAACTATGAGGGTCACACATTTGCCAATGCCCTGACTATAGGTGGCACCAGCAAGATCCAGCCAAGTGGCCTCTTCATCCGCAACGACTGCAAGCAAAAAGGGGAAAGCAACAGGGAGGGAATCTATTGTTCACAGAGGATATAGTTGGGCCACCTGGAGTGGCAAAATGAAAAGTAAACATAACCATAACACAATGCAACTCATAACACCATTATTTGTTAACTAGGGAAACCCTAGCCAAGGTAAAACCCTGGTGGGGATGGTTGATCCACTGATCAAAATTATCTTGTGAAAGATATTGACCCTATTAGGAGTCCATTACATTTGTACACTATATATGTCCTTGTTAGAGGACTAGGCCTTGTTAGAAGCCTCAACCTTGTTAGAAGTTGGTATTACAATAAAAATAGCAAGCTGAGCCCACTGCCCAAACATGCATATACAATAGTACAATTTGTATACAAAAGGTATAGATACAAAAACCTTTTACACAATGTTGATATCTTCAATATCTGATATGTCCTTGTAGCTCTCTCTCTCTTCAAAACTAATCATAAATATGTACTATATTGTAATATCATTAGATTCGCATCAATACTGATCATACAAAGTGTGTATTCAAACATTATATCATTACTATATGATGCCACACTTATTACAACAAAAACTATCTTCCTTTATACCAATCTACTTAACTACTCAGCCTTCAATAGCTTGCATGTTTCCCAAAACTTGAAATTACTTCTTACTAAGTGAGGGTTCACCTCTAGGATGTCGTCCCAACCTTGTTAAGTCATACCAAAATGCCTTTACTCTATCATCTGCTATGTCCTGCCTGTCATAACCTGTACCTGGAAAAATATCCATATCTCTATTCCTACATCGAATCTTCTTCAGCGCTTTTAACCGCATGTTTTATACATCTTGTAGCACCTTCCCTCAACCACGCATAGCCTCCAGTAAACCACGCTAAAACAAATACCTCAATTGCTCACTGTTTTGTTGAATAACACTTCGACTATTTTCTAAGTCCAAGTATACAAAACTCCATAACATATTTTTCCCTCTTCATAGTAGGTATATGTTGCTATAAATGACAACCATATATCATCCTCATACATCCTCTTAGCCAAAATTGTGTTCTCAAGGTTTTGGAAAAATTTGGCATGGCGGATGCAAAACCAATTAGCACTCCTCTAGTTGATCAATTCCATCTCTCTTCAGCCATGTGTCCCAAGACACAAGAAGAACAAATCTATATGAAGGACATCCCATATTCTTCAGCAGTTGGCAGCCTTATGTATGATATGGTATGCACTCGTTCTAATATTGCCCAAGCAATCGGACTAGTGAGCAGATTTATGAGTAATCTAATAAACAACATTGGAATGCGGTCAAATGGATTGAGGCATCTTAAAGGTACTTCTAATTTTGTATTGTATTTTGGTGGCAAGGATGCATCATTAAGAGGATACACTGGTTTTGACGTGGCTGGAAATGTAGACAATAGAAGATCTACTACTAATTATGTATTTACATTTGCTGGGGCAGCGATCAGCTAGACAACAATGTTGCAACAAGTGGTCTCACTTTCATCTACTGAGGCTAAATACATTGCTGTCACCGAACGCGCAAAAGAGATGATCTAGTTGCAACATTTGTTTGGTGATTTTGATGTCCTTAACAAGGTTCTGTTTTGTTTTGTAATAGCAAGAGTGCTATTGATTTAGCAAAGAATGTTGTTTTTCATAGCCGGACTAAACACATTGAAGTTCATTTTCATTTCATCTTGAGCACCCTTGAGGAGGGAAAAGTTCAAGTAAAGAAGATTAACACCAAAGAAAATCCAGTTGATGCAATTACAAAGATAATTCTACAAAAAAAGTTCGAAATTTGCCGAGCTTCTCTTGCCATTGTAAAGAAATAACAGCTACAGAAAAGTAGAGGAGTCTCTCAAATTGCAACGGTTGGACTTCAAGTGGGAGCTTGTTGGGTGTGTGAAGCCCAACAATTTCATATATTATTATTACAAATTTATTATCTTTCCCTCCAATTATGTGACTTCAGTTCTTGAGAGACTTTATAAATGTGTAATTGGAGGCATAGTTGGAAAACTCGGACTCGGCAACAACTCGCCAAGCCCCACAAAAGTTTAATAGGGAAAAACTCGGTCATTTTTTTAAAAAACTTAGGAACCCAAAAAAACCGCTGAAATTTAATTAAAATTACATTTTTTTGTCAAATTTGATGAGAAGATGCATCTAATAAGTTAATTAAAGAGAACACAAAAGAAACAAGTCTCTAGAACGCACAAATGCAACTAGCATTGCAAAAAATAAAATTTTTTGCCCTATATTGCTGGGTCAACATGTGTTTTCTGCTGTTCCAAAAGTTTTTAGAAAAACTCGCCTCCCACCGAGTAAATCCTTTCTATGAGTTTTACGGCGAAAAACTCAATGAGTGTTAGAAACTCGTAGATTCCTTGGCAATTGTTCCAACTATGATTGGAGGTTCATTTCATATAGCGATTAACAAGCTAACGCTACAATTGTGATGTAAAAGACAAAGACAAAGTGATAATAAAAGATTCCCCTACTCAAGTGTGGACGTAGGCAAAATTGGTCGAACCATGATAAAGACTTGTGTTCTTGTGTTTTAATTCTTAATGTACTATATTTTCTGATTTGCACTTTCGGATTATCTTCACAATTGGTATCAAAGCAAGGTAGAGTTACTAGGAGCGATTTTAGTGATTAAAAATCCAAAGTCATGGAAGAATTGAAGGTGCAGAAGTTCTTTAGACAAAATTTTGGTTTATGGAGAGTGTTTACCGTATGGGATAAATAGATTAATGCATACAGACAATAAACAAGAACAGCAGTACTCTTTTTATTAGTCACATATATGCCGAAGAGATTACATAATGCTTCCAATGATGATTACAATGATCTTAGATAGTGTACATATACTTCCCAGAGAACCTTCTCGAAGGGGTCCGTCGGCTACATAATAATTAACAACTACATGCTAATCTACCCGTCGGCTACACAATATTTACCGATGACATCATCCCCCCCCCCAAAAAGAAAAGTCGTGTCTTGGCAACTTCAAAACTAACAAAAATAGGAGACAACAACATACAATATAGAAATAATATATACTATAGAGGAGGCTACATCCCTGAAGAGTTTTGCCACCGGCTCAATTCGTACACTTGATCCATTCGGATGTGCCAAGTCCTTCTAAGTCCGCGTATTAACCTCTATGGCTTCCTTCAGAAGAAGCGTTGCATCCATAGCCTGGGCTTTAGCTATTTGCAATTCCTGCTCGGCCTTTCCTTGTCCAGCAACAGTGTTGTACGCTCAGCTGCCCACGCTGCCTGCTGGCTGGCCAAGTCCGCAGTTAACTTTTCTCTAATCTCCCTCTCTACTATCAAAGATCTCTCAGCTGTGATATTTCCTAATGCCTTGTCCATCTCTGCACGCCCATGAGCATAATAGACTTCTTTATACAACCCCACTATCTCGTGCGCTAGCTTCTCCATCGGAATGTTACACAGTCCCAGCTCAAGCTCAATGGCCCAATCAGCCAACATCTTTGGTGTCTCAACAGCTGGCCAACCCCTGTCCTCAAAGCAGGAGTGAAACCGCTTAGGGAAAACTCCCCGAATATAAGCCCGGATCAAATGCAACTCTCTCCGACAAGTCAACGCCTATAATGCAATGGTATGTCCTTTCTTCAAGGCGACCCGCATGGCTCTAAGGGAGTCCTTGCATCTATCCTCATTTGACCCATAATCCTCCTTCGCCACATCATCCATCGTCCATTCCCCATCACTATCCATCTCTGCCTCACCTGCGGCCACATCCACATCCGGTGCCGCGTCGTCCTCTTTGGGCGCATCCTCGGATTGTGGAACTGCCACCTCTTATGGCTCCAATATGGCAGCTAGTCCAAGGGATACCCCTTCATGTCTCAGGGACTAAATGGACAGACCGACCTCTGTAGGAATGAGTCAGAACTGCTGCTGCAGGAATGCACTCGCTCTATCCATCACCTCCGTCTTCTCGGGTTGTGTTGTTTGTGTTGGCTCAATGCTCTCATCTTGTTGTGCTGGCTGAACTGACTATGCTGGCTACGCATCCGCCAACAAGGAGGACGAAATAGTGACTAACAGCATCAAAGCCAATCACATCTAATTGAACCTGAGGTTCGAGCTCTGGCGCTGGCAACTCTACCATCTCTAGGGCTGGCTTTGTTGTTGCAACGGGGACTAGTGAACAACTTTGGGAAGGCAAGCCCTCGGTCGTGACCAACGGCAGAACATCTATCAAGGCTGTCGGGGAAACAACATCTACAATCATCCGTAGAACAACATCTGCCACTGTCGGTGGAGTCATAACGACCGGCCCATGTCGTTGGCCAAATGGAGGAATGAGGGAAGTGGTGACCCGGGTTCGATCCCCGGCAACAGCGCCAAATGTTTACCGTATGGCGTAAATAGATTAATGCATACAGACAATAAACAAGAACAGCATTACTCCTTTTATTATTCGCATATATGCCAAAGAGATTACATAATGCTTTCAATGATGATTACAATGATCTTAGATGGTGTACATATACTTTCCAAAGAACCTTCTCGAAGGGGTTCGTCGGCTACATAATAATTAACGACTACATGCTTATCTACCCATCGGCTACACAATATTTACCGACGACAAAGAGTACAGATGTAATCATAGCTGACTAAGCAAGATCTTGCACTTGCACTTGGGGGAAAAACAAAGAAGCCCTCTTTAGTGAAAGATGAAAATTGGGATACTCTTGATATAAGGTGATGCAACAATCTTTCTCTCATTGTCCAAAAACGTTCTCTTCAATGTTGCAAATGAAAATTCAACAAAATCTGTTTGGGACAAGCTTAAAGCCATGCATGAAATGGCATCAGCTGCAAATAAAGTTTTTTTCATGAAGAAACTTTATAAGCTCAAGATGAAGGATGGAACTGCTATGTCCAATCATATCAATGAATTGAATATTTTGCTATGTCAACCCAATCATGCCTCAAGATGATGAGAATAAGGTTGTTCTCTTGCCATGTTCTTTACCAAATAGTTGGGATGGTCTGGTGACATCGGTAAGTACTTCAGTTTCTGGCAAGAACAAATTGGTTTATGATAATGTGGTAGCTACTCTTCTTAGTGAGGACATGAGGAGAAAGAATCAAGAATCTTTATCTAGGGGTGAGCACTGAGAATAGAGGAAGGAGCCACAATAGGGGCAGAAATAATTATCATAGGACATCCAAATCAGCACGGAGATCAAACTCAAGAGAGAGAAATGGTAATTGCTGGTTTTATGGCAAAGTTGGCCATGTCAAGAAAGGTCATAGAACCTAGAAAAGAGCACAAGAAAGAGTGTGGGACAGCGATGCAAACATAGCAACAAAGATGATGATGTCTTGATACTATCAACAACTGAAACTGCTCAGCCTCTTGGGTATTGGATTTTGGTGTTTCATTCCATACCTCCCCATGCACAAAATATTTCACAAACTATCAAAAAGGTAAGTTTGGAGAAGTACATTTAGGAGACAATAAAGCATGTAAAATTATAGGTAAAGGTGATATTTTGTTGTCATTAAAGGAGGCAGAAAATGGTTGTTGAAAGATGTGCATCATGTTCCAAAGTTGAAGAGAAATCTGATTTCGGTAAGTCAACCCTATATACAAGGTTTTCTAACTACTCTCGCAGACACATGGACAGCAACAAAAGGTTCCATGGTAGTTGCAAAGGGAGACAAAGTTGGTAGTTTGTATATTGTTAAAAATATTGGTGAAGTGGGAGCAGCCATGATAGTTGTGGACAGCAACTTCAAACTATGGCATCAAAGGCTCAATCACATGAGTAAGAAAGGTCTTGATGTTATGCACAAGAGGGAAAAACAACCAAGGCCCAAATCCATTGATTTGCAATTTTGTCAACATTGTCTATATGGCAAGCAAAAGCGGGTCTATTGTTTTCATTCATAATAAAAACACAAGAACATTGTTTTTATTCATAATAAAAGCAGGTCTATTCTTGTCATTCATATTGCGGTAAAAGCCAAACCTCAATAAATACTTTGAGTTCTTGTGTTTTTATTCTTGCTGTTCTGTATTTTCTGATTTGCACTTTCAGATTATCTTCACACTTACTTGGTCTATCGTATACACCAGCAGCCCGGGTATTTATTGCAGTACTTGGTACTAGAAATTGCATCAAGCATGAGGATTTGTATGTGATAAAACTTCAATTCTGAAGACCGTAAATCTCTTAGACAAACCTTGTAAAAGCGAACAGGACAAAATCTCTGCTATATACGATCCAGAGTCAATTAATTATCAATACAGCCTGTCTTGCTAGTCTTTGCCTTAATGGTCATCTTTGCCTTAGTCTTTATCTATTGAGTTGAGATTTCAATTTTTTGTTACTGCCTATTTCTTTTAAATAAATAGAAGAATCTTGAATAAGTTCGAAAAAACATAGAAAAGGATATTTCGGGGTGCAGGTGTTTGCCAAGGGGATTTGATCTAAATGTAATCAATGGAGTAAACCAAATGTTGGGATACATTCTTATTCCTTCAAAATCCATGAAATAAATTTCATTTTTAAAGACATTTCATGAGCCAAAACAAAACTCTTTCCAACACTAGTTTACAATACTTTACCATTCACATGGTCTGACTGCTATACCCAAGTACATTAATCATAAAATTCAATCCTGATATTTTATTTCAAAACCCTTTGTAGTATTTGTTCTAAATTAGAACTAATAAAACATATCAAAAGCTGAGTCAAAAACACTCAATCCATTAGACGTTATAGTCTCTGCATGTAGACCCATTTTCTCTGTCATAAATTAGAAGTAAAACTAGTAACCCTTCCTTGGTCGTCTAATAACTTTCTCAAAACAACTCCAAATAAAACCAAATTTTTTTTCCATAAACCCTATATGAGCCTAGCTTTTGAATATATAAGCCATTAAATTTTGCAATTCATAAATTGTTCTACAAGCACCAATCATTGCCTGTAACTTCAAAACAAATCCTTAAAAACCAGTCTTCATTAAAATGACCATAACTGACATATCTGAATGAAAATGACTCAAACCAATTGGAAATAAAAGCTGATTCATATATGTTTCCAATGAATACAACTAGAACTTCTGTTTCATCCAAATATGCCGATACCAAACATATAAATCCGACTGTAGCTAGGGATTCCCAAATCTGCAAATGACCACTTTTACCAAAACTAGCATAACTTCTTCAAACCTTAATAAAATTGTTCCAAACCAAAAAGAGAGAGAATATTATTCATCCTACTTTTCAAATATACAGAAAATACAAGGGTTCCAGGCTGTACATGGCCGTACAAGACCTGGAACCAACACCAAAATAGTTAAAAACAATCAAAATGGCAAGTTCTTGAAAACCAATTGCTTCAAAAATGACTTTTTTCTTCTTCTCATTCACCCCTTTCTATTTGGAACGACCAATACAATGCTTTTAAAGTGGTTGTGGTGGTTTACAACTTCCCAACCACCTTTTAAACCAACTCAACACATTCTTTTAACCCTTGTACATTTTTCAATGCTTCTTTAAGCACTCCCATTACAATGCAAATATTTTTTTTCTAGTTTTTAATACATCACAATGCAAACTTAAGAATTTTAACCATTTCTTTAACATGGTTATAAGAAAATCTAAATGACTCAAATATTACAATATTATGCAATTCATCATAATGTATGAAGGGTCAAAATGCTCCCGCATCATACTCCCAGGCTTAAAAGATTTCCATGTCCCATGGAAATGTGTAGTGGAGAGTTCAGCAAAAAAAATCTTTCACTTCCTTGTCTTTATCACTAGGTCCATGCTTCTTTTGTGTACTCTATCCTTTTTAAATGACTCCAATCAATAGAGTAAAGACTGGCTGCTAGCCATCATGCTTCATGCTGCTTCTTCATACCACCTTATTGTCATCTTACCCAACAGTAGACTCGGTCCGGTGATGCAATTCCCACTCTCGCTCAATGGTTGCTCTCAACATCCTACTCTAGATGTATCTCTAATGGAGACAATACCAAGATCTCAGCTTGAGATCTTCACATGCACAATTGAAAATGCATCCTTCTTGCAGCTATGATGGATCCACATACCACCAGTTATCTCTACCCACAAAAACACCAGATCTTTCGCTGTAAGTTATGATGTAGGAGCATTTTGACCCTTCATACATTATGATGAATTTCATAATATTGTAATATTTGAGTCATTTAGATTTTCTTATAACCATGTTAAAGAAATGGTTAAAATTCTTAAGTTTGCATTGTGATGTATTAAAAACTAGAAAAAAAAAAATTGCATTGTAATGGGAGTGCTTAAAGAAGCATTGAAAAATGTACAAAGGTTAAAAGAATGTGTTGAGTTGGTTTAAAAGGTGGTTGGGAAGTTGTAAACCACCACAACCACTTTAAAGCATTGTATTGGTTGTTCCAAATAGAGAGGGGTGAATGAGAAGAAGAAAAAAGTCATTTTTGAAGCAATTGGTTTTCAAGAACTTGCCATTTTGATTGTTTTTAACTATTTTGGTGTTGGTTCCAGGTCTTGTACGGCCATGTACAGCCTGGAACCCTTGTATTTTCTGTATATTTGAAGAGTAGGATGAATAATATTCTCTCTCTTTTTGGTTTGGAACAATTTTATTAAGGTTTGAAGAAGTTATGCTAGTTTTGGTAAAAGTGGTCATTTGCAAATTTGGGAATGCCCAGCTACAGTCGGATTTATATGTTTGGTATGGGCATATTTGGATGAAATAGAAGTTCTAGTTGTATTCATTGGAAACATATATGAATCAGCTTTTATTTCCAATTGGTTTGAGTCATTTTCATTTAGATATGTGTCAGTTATGGTCATTTTAATGAAGACTGGTTTTTAAAGATTTGTTTTGAAGTTACAGGCAATGATTGGTGCTTGTAGAACAATTTATGAATTGAAAAATTTAATGGCTTATATATTCAAAAGCTAGGCTCGTATAGGGTTTATGGAAAAAAAATTTAATTTTATTTGGAGTCGTTTTGAGAAAGTTATTAGACGGCCAAGGAAGGGTTACTAGTTTTACTTCTAATTTATGACAGAGAAAATGGGTCTACATGCAGAGACTATAATGTCCAATGGATTGAGTGTTTTTGACTCAGCTTTTGATATGTTTTATTACTTCTAATTTAGAACAAATACTACAAAGGGTTTTGAAATAAAATATCAAGATTGAATTTTATGATTAATGTACTTGGGTATAGCAGTCAGACCATGTGAATGGTAAAGTATTGTAAACCAGTGTTGGAAAGAGTTTTGTTTTGGCTATGAAATGTCTTTAAAAATGAAATTTATTTCATGGATTTTGAAGGAATAAGAATGTATCCCAACATTTGGTTTACTCCATTGATTACATTTACATCAGAATTGTTCAGCCTCTGTATCAACATACACAATAACCTTAGCATCTAACGGTAGCTTTCACCAGCCGCAGCTGAGAGATGATGCCGAGGGCCAGTTTCACATAATAGTAATGCTCCAAATCTATTGTAAACATTTATTGGTTTACTTCTAAATTCTGCATACCAGTCAGCGATCAAAATCATACTGAGGGCCATACGGACAAGGGTACGAAGTGAGCCATAATAGTTGTCATAAAGCTTGGCCTTCATACCTGGCAATTGTGTTAATTTGTCATAAGGTGGCAACCGATGAACCAGTGCAGCGGTGGCTGAAGAGTTCTTCGATACACACAAAACCGTGCACTTAATCATCTCACGATATTCTGGAAGCTGCATTTGCATGTGCTGCACCCGAAAATATTCCACATATGAAAGGGCATCTAGCGCAGTGACAGAGAGCAGTTCATCAAGTGATTCCTCTTTTGTTGCAGTGGAGAAAAACATTACAATCGTGAAAAAAGCAGCTTCTGTGATATTCTCAAGAGCCTTCACCGTATGTTTATGATTTGTACAATGCATACCTATGTAAAGCCGATGATTTTGATGTAGCGTATAAGAGAATTCCCACATAAGATGTTCAACTATCTTCTTCAAATCCCTGGATGCCCAAAGGTATTGATCACACATCGCCCTAGTCATGGCTCCACCTTCCTTGAAAAAAACACTTCCAATATGTTCATTTACATCCGTCGTTTTGGGGGAATAAATAATACCCAAAGGAAAAGTCTCTGTTAGAAGTGTAGCTACTAAGCATTGGAGCACATTGGCATGGGAAGGAACTCCCCCACAATGCGATATTGCCACAGCTGTACATTGCAGAACAAGTCTTCTTTTCAAAGTTTCATTGTCTCTATGGATATGATCATCCGCACATTTGGGAAATCGTGCAGACAAAGGTTCGAATACTGTCTTAAAATTAGAGGCAACAGTTCCTGCTACAGCGATAACAGTTTCCTCCAACTGGTGCACAACGACACTATCCTTGACGAATTCACTATTCCTACTGGATCGTAAAGCCTTAAGGAAACCTCCAGCTGCCATGACGACCGCAAAATCCAAAGCTGGATGCCCTAAACCAGCAATCCTCTTAAATTCAAGAGCGCCCACATTGATACCACTCTTCTTGCCATGCGCTCTGATGAGATTCGAACCCACCCATTCCATAAGATGCAGCAGCATGAGGCCCTGCTGAATAGACGCACAAAATCCATGGTGGAGATTCCAGAGAGAGAGCAGAGAGTGTAAAATTGATGGGAAAAGACGAGAAGAATGAGCAGAGGAAAACAACGCATATCCAGCACCTGAAAGCGCTTCAGCTGTCCTCTGAGAGTTCGAAAACACAATACCCTCCGTCTGTTTGCGGTCAGAGAGCATCTCTGTCACCTCTTCCAAGCAAATTTCTCTGCTCTGGATACACAAATTTACATTTTGAGCACCAGAAAGGCAACCCAAGAGCAATAATCGTTCACATGGCAACAATTCATCTTCTTCTGATGATTTCTTGCGCGCAGCTTCAATGGCCGCTTCAATCGACAGGGATTGCGGTTTGAGAGTGGCAGAGGATTTTCGAAGCCAGAGAGTGAATACGACTGCTGCCACAGAGCGAGCTTCCCTTGGAATAGAGGAGGAGGATAAGAGTGAAAGAAGTAGCTTGGCTTGTGGCAGGGCCACGCGAAGGGTGCGTCTGCAGGCGCTCAGCTTGTTGAGGGCAATTAGCGTTAAATTGCAATCACCATATTGTAAAACTCCACCTTTCTGTTTCTCCAGACAGTCTCTTAGAATGCTCCATGATTCGGCAATCTCCCTTGCTGTTATTACTTGCCCTGCCGCTGCCCCTACCCCTGCGTGCTTCTCCAACCATTCCTCCAAAAGTGCATCTTCCATTTCTCGAGTCCAGGGAATCCTAGTTTCTAAGAGCAACAATTTGTAAGGGACTTACATGAATGACACCCACGAGACTATAAATTTACAAAAGTAGCACTTGTACTTGCACGTCCAAGCAGCTTATGCCATACGGCTGTCCTCTCACAAATCCTCTCACAAAAATGTATACTTCGTTTGATCCATGATGTGCATAGTTTGTAATCAAAAATAATAATAAATTTAGAAAAAAATCATATATCGAGAAAATAAAAGTTTGACTTTGTTTTGTGTGTGATATTTTTTTTGTGGGTATCCATTGTTAAACCATTAATATTTAGACATGACAATCAATTTCCCAACATATTAAACATAATGTTAAACATCTCTTTTACATTGAAAATTATGTCCAATAGTAAATTTGCATTCTTTGTATTTTATAAAATTATGCAATGATTCACATGCCTTGTGTATGCTTGTAGGGTTTACCAACCATGGTGAAAGTTGAGTGAGAGACGGATCTGCATGGGACAGTCCCACCAAGACAGTGGTGTTGAAGAATGCATATGAAAAACAAATTTATTATTTTGATTTTTGTACGTATATATATCGAAAACTAATTGATTACCTTCCTCATAGTAGCTTAATCAAGAATAAATTTTTATTCATAAATATATGCTTTAACCTTGTGTGACTTTGATAGACTACAATAACGACGACCACTAGAGCTATAGGAAAGCCTTTCAAGAGCCCATTAAACATGTGATGCAAGTTTCATAATTCCAATTATTGCAATTAATAGAGATCTCCTAAAAAGTAACTATGATTGGTAAGGAAAACATTAACCTATGAGGCCACTAACTGTTGAGACATTTTCTGACGAAATGCATACAATTCAAAGAAAGGCATATCCATTATGGCCTTTGAAACTCATCTTTCCCATAGTCTTCAGTCATTATTGTGAGTTGTGTCTCCTTCTATTGTTTATCTTCTTAGTTCAACCACTCTTGATGAGAATGTAAGTTCTTTATTCTCATATAAGGTGAGGTTGAAACCTATGGAATTCTGACCACATGTTGAAAGAAGTTGTTCATTTTATTTTACTTCAATGTAATTATAAATGCCTGATTTATTATATTCAATAGTTGTTATCTCACCACATAAAAAATCGAGGAAGTGTTATGTCATTCCCAAAATTGCTTAGTACTGCTCTATAAACTTGGCTTTTAGCAGACATATCCCAATACGTCTTACCTTTTTTCAAGTCCATTTAGTATATAGAATCCTATCCTTGTAAAGGAATATAGATAAGGCCAAATAATGGTTATGTTTTTTAACAATAGATAAATGACTAAAATGGAAGTTTGTTATAGTAGACTTATGATAATTGTTTTGAATATCAGGGAATAGCATATTTTGTGTTTCATCAACTTTCATCAAATATGTTCATCTTGAATCAACTTAACTCATGCATGTGTTTAGATGTCAATGGTTTCTCATCGAATATAAACTTAGGAAATATATAAACCTTGATATAGAAGACTATAAGTTTGCTACCTCCACGACATGGAATAAAAGATTCAACAAATGAAAACATATATGAGAATATCTTATTGATATTTTAAAATTAAAATAATAAACCCTTTTACGTAGTTGTATGTTAGTCCTAAAAACTATTGCACATTGAGGGTTGTAAAGGGTGGCCTTCTTTAAAACAACAAAAGCTTATAATAGATCAATAAAATACTTGATTTGTGAGATACTCATCATCCTAAAACCTATCAATGAGTGAAAAACAACAAATACTGTTGAATCAAAGGTGAAAATATCAAAAGGATGGAACTTTTTGTGATTTCTACCCTACCAATTTTTTATTTAAAAAGTTCAATTTAGTAAAAGATAAACATATATCCACATGCATTTGCAAGTTAGTCAAACCATTAATAGTGGCCCATGCTTGTATAAAAGTTTCAAATATTTTTACGTTCTTAAATTTATATGATCATAAACTTACAATACACAAGATCAATGAAATATCATTGTTTCTCTTACAAATTTTATGTACATTCTTCCAAATGGCATCCTTGAAAAATCTCCAAATGAGAAAGAGCATCCTACATTGTTTTTGTTGATGATTCAAATAGTTGGATGGCCTAAGGAGTGTGAAAAGGAAATTTTTATCACAAACTAACCTTAGTCACAAAACATATATCTTAGTTTAATTATAAACTTAACATCCCCTGATCTAATGGTAAACAACCTATGTTCTTAATATCAGTTAATGGAGATACTTTCTTCAAATGAAATATATTATTCCCGAATGTCAACACATGATGCCTTCTAAGAAAATAGGATAGTGTTGACTGTGCCCTATCAAATTAGGACCTTTCTTCTCCATTCTCCTCAACATGTTCATTATCTACTCAATGTTGTTGGTTCAATTGTTTAACCTTCAAGTATTCATCATAATGTTATCGCCTGAACTCTTCAAAAAGCTTGTTCCTATCTACATCAAGAACAAAAGAGTGAAGACATGTTGAGAACAAAAAATTATGGCCTAAAACAAATGTTTGTACAACAAGGGAGCCAAATTCAAGAAATCTTTAATAATTAGTGAACACTCAAAAGATAGCCCTGACATAGATAAGCAAAATACTAACACAAGAATCATTTTAGATATATACAAGGCATAAGGGAATGATAAAGAATACCAAGATGATGCAATTTCAAGCATTTTAAAGATAAACAAACCCATACAATAAAAATATTGTAGCAATAATTTTCTTTTAGAAAAATGGATCTAGTTGTTATGGATATCTTTGCATTCGCAGGCAATTACTTATGAATAATTCTTGTCCTTTGAGTTGGATCTTGAAATTATATTTTTGTAGTTCAAATCTCCTAAAATGTCATGGATATTCTCATTTATTCAGAATAAATTGTACAAATCCTTCTAACAAAAAATATGACAAATTCGATCAACTAAGATCTTGAGCTTGAAAAATGTTCTGTATTGGGTATTTAATGATGAGAAAACAAATTAGTTGTTGGTCTACATTGAGAAAGAATAGAATAAGTACTACATTAGTGTCATCCATTTCATATACATGTAGTATAATTTAAACAAATATTATCCATGTACTAACCCTATGGTGTTAGGGTTAGTATATGGATGTCAAAACTCCTACTATGTCACAGATCTTCTCATTAATTCATAATAAATTGTGAAAAAAAAAATCCTACAAAAATATAACAAATCGTAACTAGCTAAAAGCTTGAGTTTGCAAAATCCTTAGTACTGGTTGTTTAATGCTAAGAAAACAAAACTTACTTGTCGGTCCTCATTGAGAAAGAATAGAATAAGTACTACATTAGTGTCATTCGTGTCACATAAATATCAATAAACAAAAATCATCAAAATGCTAACCATCCCCATCTTGTTCCCTGTTCATTGTCTCATCTCCAAAAGAAGTCCAATGACCACCTCATTTTCTTCTTTCACTACTGATATTTGCAACTTTACTCGATGCAATTTGTATGGATTATGCAAGTGCACCAACATCTAAATTTCTGACTTCATTTGATAATGCCATGAAATCTGCAATAAGCAATTAGTTTAAAGGCGTCATTTGAACCCCATTAAAATCTAAAGTATAGAAAAAGAGAAAATAAATTCCCTGTGCTTAAAATTATTTTCAAGGATCACAAATTACCATCTTTATATCCTGGAGTATGGTATGGAGTTTTGGGCTCAACTCAATAACTGTATGCCTTATAGGTTTGTTGGCTTCAATTTGCTCCAGATTACCTTCATCCCATATATCTCAAGACCTTTAATAAACCACTTTTATATCAAAGATAGGATTGATGTCTATGTGCATTGCATACATAATTAATCTAATAAAATTTCAAAGGTAGCTTAAAATTCATGGTCACGATCATGCAAGTTTTAGGATACAGGTATTTAAGTACCTTGTACAGGGGCCTGTAGGCATTCAGGGTGCAATAGTAATTGTTTGTATCAATTTGAACTTATGTTGCACAATATACATAGACATACATGCACACATATATAAAATATTTATTAAATTATGATACACTAGTGCTTGCATATAAAACAATATTTAATAATTTTAAGAGCTTTAAGAAGTAATCAAGGAACTTATATTTTATAACATTAGAAACAATATATGGGAGATGGAAATTTGATCATGATTTATATAATTTGGAATGCCATGCCCAATGTAAGACTAAACAACATGTAAGTTTGTTATTAATTTTAGCTAATCAATATTTATTATTATTTTAATTCCAAAAAACATAGACAAATTTAGATTCCATTGTCTAAGCACAACAAATAGAAAAGTATGGCTGACTAAAGTTTGATGAGAGATCAATGTGTCATTACAATGTTTCCTTTCCTGTTTACTTTACCTCCTTAGAATGTAGAATTTTTACTATACTTTTGAGATCAAGTCTAATTTGCACCCATGTATTACCCAAGTGCTCTGCAACTAATCATTTCTCTTATTTCTCTTATAATGCTATGCTTGTATGTCATTTTATGCCCACTGGCATATGCCAAATCAGTGCAATTTTCAACAAATATTGATAAGAGGTGAAAGCAGATTTATATTGATGGCTATAATCTTCTTACTAATTTATAGAAATAGTCATTTGCATTTGTTTAGTTTTAATCTTCTCGAATATGTTATTTTTCCAACAATTAATTTTATCAAGCACGTGTATAATACCATTTATGATATCCCCTTTTTCAAAATTGGAAGAAAGACTTGTGAGAATTAAGTAGAGCTAAGCATAAGTGTTGAAATTAAATAAGTAGCAAGAATACAAAACTCTTAATATTGCCAAACCAACTAATATTTTAAGTGGAACTATGAAAAAAAATGCAGGAATAAAGTGACTAGGAAACATAACTCTTGCAAACAGGTATTGTTAGCCATTTTTCCCCCTTGCCAAAATTTAAATTTTTAGGGTGACAAACATGACCAATGGTCAAATTTGACTATTCAAATTTATTTTCCATGAAAGTCTAACAAGATACGTAAAACTTTGATTGTTTCCTTATATCCCTAGGTCTTAATATTTTCTTATTATATGGCTTTGCCTTGTGAATGGTTCAAGTTGCGACCATATGATTGCCTTTCATCACTTGGTCATAGGCAGTTATCACTTAACCATCAAGGAAGTTGCAAATGCTCAACACAGTATTATCAACAGTTAGTGCAGCTTTGCAATTCAGAGGGCTAGTATCCAATTAACAGTTGTGATGGAGCTATTTACCTTGGTCGCATGGTCGCAAGTCAAGTTCTGCCTTAAGAAAGACCTCAGGGGTGCCATGATTTTCATGACTATTAGATCTTCCAAGATTGATGATAGGGGTATTTGTGCTTTTTGAAGTTGCTCAAGCTTTAATCATAGGGGTGAAGTGAGTGTTTTCCGTGTGGACAAGGTGGGACCAAATTCAATATGTGGGTCACACAATGAAGGATGTGTCAGAAGGGTAACAAACAGGCAGTGCCTGAGTGATTGAGGGTGTTGATTATGTTGGGTTCTTTAGTCATATCATTGTCATTAGATCTCGAGAAGATCTACGTCTTTCATTATGTCATTAGTGAGAAGTTGAGAACTGCTCGATCTTTAATTATGGTGACATAACAACATGACGTTGTGTGTCATGATGGGCCAAGTTCACAAGGAATTCATTTTCGCATCATCACAAGCATCAAGAATATTTCATCAAATGAAGATAGATCAATTCAATCAATGCTCTCCATCAATAGAGCTTTAAAAGTTAAGTTGTGACCATGCGAAAGGTCAATAGTCCGCAGTCAAATTTAGTTTTTGCATCATCGCAGAGGGTTAATGCTAAACCATGGTCAAAGTGGCAATGCTGAAAAATAATCTTGATTGCTTGGTTGTAGGAGGTTAGGTCTAACCCAGGGTTAAGATGGTGAAGCAACGATTGCTTTGGTTATGGCTTTGTAGGGTTAAATAAAGGTAACTATTTGCAGTTGTGACTGTGTGGTCACGGTTAAGGGTGTGGTTTTTGTGCGATCACAGGTACTTGAGCTGTGATCAAGATTTAAACCATGACGATGCAAATGGAAACACAAGCAGTTGAGTTCTCATTAGTCACAGGGTCATGACAGTTAAGGAGCCAACATGAAAACAAGTTGCGAAGCAGCGATCAAGCATAGACATGGGCAGTCGTGGTTTTGTAGGGCTATGCAATTAGAAAGGATAATAAGATACGAAAGGGAAACTAGGGCAAAATAATTGCTTTCGCAAGGTCACAACAATTAATGTGCCAAAATGACCTCAGGTTGTGAAGCTGCGATCTGAGGCAGTCAACAGGTCAATATAGGATGGAAACTAGATGAAAAGGCAAAATGTTGAGAGATTATTGGGCCACATGGCAAGGTTGATTATTCAAATAATGACATGGCTTACTTGGCATGGTTGCAGATATGGCATGAAGTAGCTCTTTAATGGTGAACTAATTCCTTGGTTGTTTGCAACTACTTTTTGATGATCTCCATGCCTATTTGATGCAAGGGACATTCAATCGCCACTCTGAGTTATACATTCACTCAACCATGCAGTATTGGTCGTTGTTGTTGTCTCTTTAAGGTCAGAATTGGTATGAAAGATATGATTTTTTGCATATGGACACACACCCGATCAAATCTTCCTTGGTTCAACAATGATTTTTCTCTGCAAAATTTAATGGTAGTAATTGGCTTTGGCTTCCAGTAGAAGTTTTCTCAGTTATGCTTGAACTATTAAAGCAAGTTTTGTAACCTTTCCAAGGGTCGGTCTTATTTCTAATTCTATAGCATTGTATTATATGCTATGTTATTGTAATTTCGCTTTTGCTTGTGAATAAATATAATTCTATGTTGTATCCCCTTCTTTCATTAATATATTGTGCAATATCTTCTTGCCTTATATTGATGTATTGCTTTCATTCTTCGATTATACATTGTGTCTATTTATCTTTAGATGATATAAAGTGAAGCTCTTTCCTTATATCATTTTATTAATCGTTGATCTTTGCATGATTGTTGAGTCAAAGTTAAGATAGAATTTATATATTTGAGAATTGATGAACTGTGCTTCCCTGGGTAGAGATAATATTGAACAATACTATCTAGTGTATCATCACCTCTAGATTAGAATATGCAGTTTTCTTTCATGCATCTCCTTGTCCCTTTTCCTTCAAAGTGTAGTTAGGTGCATCTTGATTGTAAGGAAATCGGCCTTCTTCAGAGATTCAACCTTAGAGTGCAAGTCCTAGACTTGGAGGTCATTTCCATGTTACATGAGGTTGCTTGAGGGTCATACCTCAAGCAAGTTTGTAGAATTTTGTGTCAATAATTTTTGGCACACTGGTGGGACATACATTTCAGCTTCTCAAGTCCGTTGGAAGCCTTTTTCAAGTTCATCATTGAGAATTTGGGTGTTATTCTCAGTGAAATCAACCTTTGGAGGCATTTATCTAACACCATGGTGACTCTATGCATCTATCTAGTTTCATACAAACATAGTGCTGGTATATAAATATCATTCTTGATCTTTTTGTGATTTCAAGTTTCTATGAAAATGTAGTTTTTATAAAACTCTAACCATGGACCCATTTCATAGAAACCCTTATTATTTCCCCCCATATCATGAAAATGCTACTCCTCACCCCTCTTTTTATCAATATCAGTCTCAACCACAACCCAATTATGGTCAACATATTCAATATGCATATTCTCGTCCCACCCTTATTCCTCCAGCCCCAACATCTCCATATAAAGAACTTAAAGATATGATGTTGGAATTCCAAAAGAATATGGATGTCAAGTTTCATGAGCAGTAAATGGTTTTCAAAAGCCAAATGGATGATAACGATAAGTGGTTACTGGCCTAGAGAAGGTAGCTTGGTGAGATAAGGGGGCAGCAAGGAGATTGATTTGTAGTAGCAAATGGAGGTCCAACAAGGGCAATATGAACAAGACTATTCTTGTCAAGCCTCTCCTCAACAACTAGAGCCAAATTGTCATGCTCTCCTTCACTCTCCAGATGGGAAGTGAGAGTAACCTAGTTTGAGGAGAATCTTGTAAGAAGGTTGGCTACAGATCATGAGGCTCAAGCTTGCTCAAATGCAAGCTATTGAAGCCCAAGAGACATCGAGAAGAAAATTTGCTTACTTCATGCAGAGCAGCCCTCCTATTCTGCAAAACAACGCACAAGAGCTAAAGGCCCACTCGCAAGCAAAATTGCCAAATCCATCTGAAGAAAAGTCACCCAAACACAGGTTTGCTAGCTTCAGGAGGAGTGATCCTCCCCAGATCCATTCCTTGCTACAATGATCAACAACTAATGCTGCCTCAATTGGACATTGAGCAACCACATCAAGAGATAGAGGAGGATGAGGTGGTTGCTACCCTTGAGGAACTGAAGGTAGCTAATCAAGCTTCACATGGGGAAGAAAGATCAAACCAACTGCAAGGAGAAGAAGAGCAAAACCATCAGTTGTAGGAGGAAGACAAGCACGAGCAAGAGGAAGAAGGAAAGAGAAATGAAGGTTATGATTTGGAAGATGATTTTTCTAGCATCATAACACACTTTTGCTCAAAGCTTGACACCATACTAGTAGCTCCTAAGGAGATGGCTCATGAGCATCATGAGCAAGAGGTGGAGATTGTCTCTTCACAAAGGAAGGAGCCATTTCCAAATCAATTGGATGCTACCATTGCAGAGCACAACATGGTCAAGGCTAATTGCCAAGACCTAAACCCATCAAGAGGATGCCCCATCAGGCATCTAGCTCTATAGCAATACAAGTTGCCCCTAGTCATGCTCATTCCAGAGAATGAGGAAGATTTTAACAAGGAGGAGCAAGTAATTCTTGCTTAAGAAGATAACATCTCAGTGTTGGAGAGCTTCTTTTTTTTCAGCATTTGGAAAGAGGTGTTTCATGCAGTAGTGTGCTAGTCATGCTTGCTGCTATTTTCAGCTGTCATCATGCATGGGAGAAGAAATCAACTAGCAAGGAAGGGAAGCTACTTCAACAAACTAGTCAATTGATTTTTTTTAACCTTCTGTTCGTATTTTTTTTGTACATAGTAGAGTAGGTGTTTTTCCAATTTTTTCTGTTTTCCAAGAAGTGTAAGAGCATAGGCTATTTCTTTGCGAGATAACAATTTTTTGAAATTTTGTAGTTGCAGAGGTTGCAATTTTCTGGTTGTTTGTAGTGCAATTCATTTTTTTGTAACTCTATAGCCCAATGGATTGCTTAAAGCCACTAATCTCATGCTTAGCAGGCAAGCATCCCCTCTAAGTCACCAAAATTGTTAGCCATTCCCCCCCCCACTATGCCAATATTTGAATTTTCAAGGTGACAGACATGACCAAAGGTCAAATTTGACTATTCAAATTTATTTGCCATGCAAGTCTAATGGGATATGTAAAACTTTGACCTTTTTCCTTATATCCTTAGGTCTTAATATTTTCTTATTATATGGCTTTGCCTTGTGAATTGTTCAAGTCAGGACCATATGAGTGCCTTTCATCACTTGGTCGTAGATAGTTAGCACTTAACCATCAGGGAAGCTGTGAATGTGCGACATGGTCTTCTTAGCAGTCAATGTAACTTTGTGGTTCTGAGGGCTAGCATCCAGTTAATAGTTGCGATGGAGCGATTTACATTGGTTGCATGGTTGTAGATCAAGTTTTGCCTTAAGAAAGACCTCAGGAGGCCCACGATTTTCATGACAATCAAATCTTCCAAGATTGATGGCTAGTGTATTCATGCTTTATGAAGTTTCTCAAGCTTTAGTGAAAGAGGGGAAGTGAGCATTTTCCACATGGACAAGGTGTGACCA
This sequence comes from Cupressus sempervirens, assembly GCA_028749045.1. Taxonomy (NCBI): domain Eukaryota; kingdom Viridiplantae; phylum Streptophyta; class Pinopsida; order Cupressales; family Cupressaceae; genus Cupressus; species Cupressus sempervirens. Next base: position 794,393,019 of record CM053783.1, on the reverse strand, counting down.
TATTTAGTATGTGGGCCGCATAATGAAGGATGTGCCAGAAGGGTGACAGAGGGGCAATGTCTAATTGGTTGAGGGTGCTGACTATGCTAGGGTTCTTCAGTCATGTAATGCCTACCCCTACTTGACTTTTCTAATTTGTTTTGATTGGATTCTTTTAGGCCTATTCTATTATTGTGTTTTATGATTAGTGGTACTGGATTACTGAAATTGATTAGTTGTATTTCATATTCAATTGATGTGTGTGTGTGTGTATTTATGTATGTATATATATGTTGAGGTACTTAGTGCCAATTATTTCAGTTATTGAATGATGTTAGTTAGACAAATGATTTTTATGTGATTTCTATGGATACTTACCCCATACTTGCATGTGTATGGTGTGTGTGTGTGTGTGTATTTTTTTTTATGTTTGACATTTCTAATGTGGTTGAGGAAGGGAGTCGTAGTCACTAGCTAGTCAAGATCTACATGATGAACCACTTCCTATCATTGCATGCTTAGTTTAGAATATTGTGTTTGTACATGCGTGGATTTTATGCAAATAGCAGGTATCGGGTATCAACTTCCATGAATTGTCAGGATGAGCGTACCCTATCACAATATTTCAATGGTTTAAGTGGGGAGATAACTCTTAAGTCCAAATCCTAAACCCTAAGCCAATTGTCCTAGAAAATAGGACAAGTATTTGAGTTAGTTTACCCATCTGAATTCGTTAAGTGACGTGAATTCGTGATTTTGACCTTGGAGTTTGATTATGTTCTTTGCCTTCAATTGAGTTGTCATTTTTGGTTTTGTGGGTATGTGGTGAATTTTTATTATAATTAAATCAAATTAAAAGATAATTTAATGATTTAATTTAATGGGAATTTTATAAAGAAATTTGATATCTAATTATATTTAATTAATTGAGAAATTAATTAAATAAAAGAATTAAATTTAAAGATTTTATTAAAGTTCTATTTTTGACGTATTTATATTTATTTAATTTAATAATAATTACTTAGGAGTTTTATTTTAAATAATAAACTCTAAATAATATTATTAGTTGAATTAATAAATATATTATTAAAACGTCTTGTGAATTAAATAAATAAAAGAATTAAATTCAAAAGATTATATTAAACTTAATTTAATAATTATTATTTAGGAGTTTTTTTTAATAATAAACTCTAAATAATATTATTACTTGAATTAATTAATATATTATTAAAACGTCTTATAATTAACTTGAGAGAGAAAACATAGAATTTATAAAGTTTATTTTTATTAAATTGCATAAAGCGTATGCAAGAAATTTAAAGATAAAGTTATAGTTCTAATTGTGGCGTAGTTATATTTATTGAATTTAATGATAATTATTTAGGAGTTTTATTTTAAATAATAAACTCTAAATAATGTTACTAATTAAGTTAATAAATATATTATTAAAAACATCTCATGAATTAATTAAATAAAAGAATAAAATTTAAAGATAAAATTATAGTTCTAATTTTGGCATATTTATAATTATTTAATTTAATAATAATTTATTTAGGAGTTTTATTTTAATTAATAAACTCTAAATAATATTAAATTAGTTAAATTAATAAATATGATATTAAAAATGTCACATGATTAATTAAAGTGAGAAAGATAATTAATTTAATAAAGATATTTAAATTTAAATTGCTTAAAGTTGTTGCATGAAAATTTTATAAGGAAGATTCAATATTTAGTTATATTTAATTAATTGAGAAATTAATTAAATAAAATAATTGAATTTAAAAGATTATATTAAAGTTCTATTTTGACATTTTTATATTTATTTAATTTAATGATATTAATTTAGGAGTTTTCTTTTAATAATAAACTCTAAATAATGTTATTAATTAAGTTAATAAATATTGTGATGCCCCGCCAAGGGATCCAAAAGAATTAACCTAAAGTTTTACTAAGTTTGCCAAAAAAAAAAAATTTAAAAACAAGAAAGAATAACATACACATCAAACACATAGTAGCGGAAGCAATGACATAATATCAACTAAAGCATACATAGCAGGTTACATTCCTAAAGGATCTTGTGATGTTGAATTACATTTAAATCTAATTAATACTAAGTATAGCAACTACCACATCCACATGAAAGAATAATCAAAAGTCCAATGTCCATAATATACATTTGTTCCGAATGCCTCTTGGCAAATTAAATTTGGAATGCTCAATCATCCACTGTACATGTCACAGGGTATGAAAGGCTAAAAGAATATACATATGTATAAATAAAGATACATCATCCTCCATGAATCATGATACAAAGTATAGTAAAATAAATGAAACCATCCACCATACATGATACATCCATCCATCATAAAAGATATAAACATCCAACAATACAATTATCCATCATGAAACACAACTAACTAAGTGTGTGGTTCCTCCAAACCGTCAATAGCATCATTAGACCATCATGGGCCCTAGTCATCTCCCATGCATAACATCCCAAGTCACCGAAGAGATCATCGATACTATCATAATAGGGACGTCACTCCTAAAACATGCTACAACATATGCATAAAGAAATCTAACATGCTACAATAAAGCATAAGTAAACAACATCATCTAAACATGATAAACAAGTATACCAAGAAGCTCCAGCCATGGTGACTATGGATGGATCTCAATGGCAAGAGTAAAAAGCACTACCACCTAACCGTGTAGAACCTAAATGGCCCACTCCTACCACGCTGAGGAGAAAGTCTCAAGTCCCAAATAGGATATCAAATCACATAACAAAAATACTCTCTAAGTCTAGGAAATCCTAAAAGTATACTAACTCAAAGGTTCCAAAATAGATCGACATCTAGACCCAGAGGTACACAAGACACATGGGAAACCTACCTATAAGCAAGAAAGTGTCATCACACGAATCACGTTGGAAGTTACCCGAGCAATCCCCTAGGAATTCCAAGTCCCCAATGATCCCTACGGCCACTAGTATCCTTTCATACTTATGAGGCATACTGTGGAATGCAAGGTCGTAACCAAGCATTCTTCCAACTCCCACCCTAGTTTGTACTAGCGCTTGAGGCATGGGAGAGAACATATAATTATCTTGTTAGGCTCATTTTTCTCTCATTTAGTGTAAATGTTTTCACTTATTAAAACAACTTACAATGGGTTTACACTAGCAGCCTCTTAGGGCCCTGGCCCCCATTGCAAGCCACTTCCCGACACTACACATAGATAACCTACCCTAAAAAAATCAAAGAATCATAATAAAATCACCTTAGCCCTATACAAGTGACTAGAAAGCATCAAAAGATAGTCCACAATAATCACATCAATTCTCCACGAGCAATTGAAAAGCATCAAATGATAAATCACAATATCCATCGGTTCTCCACAAGCAACCAGAAAGCATCCCCAAAATAATACTAATTGAAGACTTCAAAATGGTCAAGTCAAACATGTCACAACATGACATCACTAAGAACAAATCATCCAAAACACCTTAGTCCTCTCAAAGCGATTGGAAGGCAAATCAAATATAATTGATCGATGACTTAAAAATGGTTAAGTCAGGTATCTCATATACATACGTCTCAACTTCACACAAGAAGAATGGAAAGCAATAACAATCAATAATCCACACACATCAAAGAGCATGCCATAGCATTACCATGGTTGGGTTTAAAAAGATTGAAATCAAACAACATAGCATCACAACCACATAACCCCCGAGCCTTTGGTAACAACCTAAGATTGGTCAACTCTAGGACAAAGCCCAAAACCCCAGAACATAAACAATACATAGAAAACATCATAATCTCATAGTTGGTTTGATTTGAAAGTATAGAGTTGAGTAGATCAATAAAGCTTAAGTTTCAATTTGCGTTTTAAATTTTTTTTTCAAGTGTATAAGATTCTCAATTTATTCCTCAAAATAACCCATTCCCGTATTTACAATTACAAACCATAAGATGGCTTAAAAGTAATAATAATCATTTATTAAATTATTAAATTAATAATCTGTTAATTATTAAATACAATACTCCCAACTCCATTAATCGAATTATTAAATAATAAATATAACTAACATTATTAATTGATATTTATTATTAATTCAATCTTATTCTAATATTAATAATTAATAATTATTTAATTAATAGTCAAAGTTATCTACAAAATTCTTTGATAAATTTAATTAATTAATTTAATAATTAATATTTAGACTATGAATTGAATCCCTTTTTTTAATATAAATAATGTTTACTAATTCATTAATTAATCAATAATAAAATTATTAATTAATAATAATAATTAATGAATAAATTTAATTAACTAAATTATATTATTAATCTCTGCCTTATATAAGGCAGGGAACTATTGTTTTTATTTGACCCCCTATATTTCTTTTATTTTCAACTCATGCACGCATAATGCGATCTAGAATTTTTTTAATAATTTAATATCTTTTCACTTTTTTAAATTTTATTTTCAAATGTTTAATTTGATAAAATATTTATTAACTTAAATAACAATAATATTTAGCATTTATTTTAAAATGAACTCTAAATATATTATTATTAAATTAAATAAATATTATCACATTCTAAATTTATTCTTATAACTTTTATCTTTAATTTTCATTCTTGTTATTTAATTAATTTCCAATAAATTAAATATACTTAAATATTAAAATACCATAATAATTTTTCATTAAATTAAATCATTAATTTAATCTTTTAATTAGACTTAATTAATAGAAAATTCATTAAAGACTCATAAAGCAACATACGAAAACCCATCATAGCAAAACACATACAAAATCAAACTAAAGGGTTATAATCACGAATTAACATCATCTGACACATTTGAAGGGTACTCAACTTAGATACTTGTCCTAATTTTCAATTTGGACAAATGGCTTAAAGGGTTGGGATTTGGACTTAAGAATTTATCTCCCATCTCTTACCATTAAGATAATGCGATAAGGTACGCTCATCCTGGCAATTCAGGGAAGTCGATACTCGATACCTACAACCTACATAAAATTCACGCATGTACAAACACAATATTTAAGCTAAACAGGCAATGGTAGGAAGTGGTGCATCGTGTAGATCCCGACTGGCAGGTGACTACAACTCCCTTCCTTAGCCACATTAGAAACACCATACATAAAGAAAACAACCACGCACACCATACGCATGCAAGTATGGGGTAAGTATCCATAAGAAAGCACGTATGATAATCAATCTAACTAATCACCATCAATAACTAAAAATATTGTACTAATCATCATACATACATGAAGTATAGAATATCAAGTAATCTCATCATATAATAAACTGAATGTAAAACAATATCTGATTATCTGAAAGTAATGCTACTAAACATAAAACATAAAACTGCCCTAAAGCAGTCTGGCAATGATAACAGATATGTGAGCTAGGGGCAGGCACTACAAATATATTATTAAAAAACATCTCGTGAATTAATTAAATAAAGAATTCAACTTAAAGATAAAGTTTTGGTTCTAATTTAGGTGTAATTATATTTATTTAAATTAATAATAATTATTTAAGAGTTTTATTTTAAATAATAAACTCTAAATAATATTATTAGTTGAATTAATAAATATATTATTAAAACATCTCATAATTAACTAGAGAGAGAAAACATAAATTTAATAAACATATTTTATATCGCAAAAAGTGTGCATGAAAACATAAAAGATAATTAAAATATTAAAAGACTAAAGATTTGATATTGTTTTATTGTGATTATTTAATTAATAATTATTAAATTAGAGTTGCATTTAAATAATGAGCTTAAATTATTCTTATTAATTTAAATAGTAAACTATGCTTTAAATAGTGCTTACACTAATTAATAAGTGGAGGAAAAAAAATATAAAAGAATATTTTAATTAAAAAGTTTTTTAAATGTGCATGAAAGAATTAAATTTTAAAAGATTTGATTAAAGTTCTAATTTAGGCGTATTTATATTAATTTAATTTAATAATAATTTATTTAGGAGTTTTATTTTTAATAAACTCTAAATAATATTATTAGTTATATTAATAAATATTATATTAAAAACGTCGCATGATTAAATAAGGGAGAGAAAACTTTAATTTAATAAAGTTTATTTTAATTAAATTGTATAAAGTGTGTGCATGAAAATTAAAATATAGTAATTAAAGACAAAGGAATTTCACATGATTATATGATCAAAGCCTTGATTTGGGGGAAAAACTCTTTATTAAGGAAATTAGAGCTCATTTCTAGATACACAGGTTTGGAAGAGCCAATTTTCGAAAAGAGGCTTTTCGAAGGAAAATGAAGATTCTTGCGTGTTTGTGTGTTCATTTTTTTAGCATCAGATCTAGGTGGGATCTTGTGGGTTTGTGCAATAGTTGTTCGTTCTTCGAATTTCTGTCTTCTTCGTGTTTGTTGTGTTTCTATTTTTAAGAAGTTCTCTAAGTTGAAACTCTTGTTTAAGAAAATTGATTTCCATTATAGAATTATCTATGATTTAATCTAAAAACTTTTAGTAAATATTGAATTTTAGGGTTTTCGAAACCTAGTGAATTATGAAATTCACTTTTGTATGCACTTTAGGTGACGTGTGATTTACTAGTGTTAGGGTTTTCGAGTTTGACTTAGCTTTGGCCAGTTACGATGTTTACCAGAGGCTCGGGAGTTCTATTTTGTGATGTCATGATGATGTTTTGATCTCGATCTTTTACACTCAACCAAAGTAATGTGTCTGGTATGCTTTATGAGATATTTTGATGCATTGATTGTTATTGCTTTCCAGTGTTCTTGTGTGAAACTGAGGTGAATGGTGTGACCTATCTAATATAACCTTTGAGTCTTCGATCAGTTGTATTTGGATTGCTTTTTAGTCACTTTTATAGGACTAAGGTGTTTGTATGATTTGTTCTTGGTGATGTCATGCTATGACATAGATTGGTTTATGTATACTTGATTTTGGGATCAGTCCTATTAGGATGATCGTATTGGTGGAATCTGTGATAATGATAAGTGGTTTTCAATACTTGTTAGTTGCTTGTTTAAAGACAGATGTATGGTATGTGGTCTTTTGTGATCTTTTGATTTTATTGAGCTTAGGGTAGGTTATCTATATGTTAAGTTGGGAAGTGGCTTGCAATGGAGGTCGGGGCCCAAAGTGGTTGCCACGGTAACCCATTGTAGATTATTTAATAAGTGATAACATTTCATCAAATGGGTTTAAAATGAATTAACAAGATATTGGTACCATAGAAACTCACTAAGGAGTTAGAGGATTAAAAGACTAGCCATGTAACCTTAGAGTTGACTCATTAGTATGCCTTGTTAGTACGAAAGGATACTAGTGGCGTATAGAGTCACTAGGGGGCCAGAGGATTAAAAGACTAGCCGGGTAACCCTAGAGTTGGTTCGTGCGATGACACTTGCCCACTTGTATAGTAGATTTCCTACGTGTCTATGTTGCCTTTGGGATTAGTTGATACTTGTGTCCTTGTACCCTTTGAGACAATTTGCTTTGAGGTGATTCCTTGAACCCAGATGTTGGTTTTTGAGTTTTGAGATTGTTATCCTATCTGGGACTTGAGACTATCTCCTGAGCATGGTGGGAGTGGACCTTTTTGGGTTCTATGAGGTCGGGTGGTATTGTTTTTTCTTATACCATTGAGATGTGACTGTTGGATGCCGTTGTTGGATGTGTTTGTGCAGATGTTCATTTCTATCTGTTCTTGTATTTCTATGATGGATGGTTGTACTATTGTATTGTATTTGATTTCATAAGATCTTAAGAGATGATATAATTTATTTCATGATGTATATTATTTCAGCCTTTCATACCCTATGACCTATATAGTGGATGATTGTGCATTCTGATTATTGTCAAGTGGCATTCAAGATAATTATATATTGTTTAAATGGAATTCGTACTTGTAGTTATTCTTTAATATGGATGTGTTATATAGTGGTGTTAGTATTAATTAAAATTAAATTTGATTCAACATCTAGGGACACTTAAGAGTTGTAACTTGTTTATGTGTTGTTAATGTATGAGTCTATGTTAATTGCTTCCGCTATATTATTTTGTTGTTGTTAAGTTATTATCTTTATCTTTAAAAGAAAAGTTTGACAAACTTAGTAAAAACTTTAGGTTAACTTCTTTTGGGTCACATAGCGAGGGCGTTACAAGTCATATCACTGTCATTAGATCTTAAGAAGATCTACGTTTGTCGTTATGTCGTTAGCAAGAACTGCTCGATGTTTAATCATGGCGACATAATGACATAAAGTCGTGAGTCAAGGTGGGCTAGGTCCATGATGAATTCCTTTTTGCATCATTGCAAGGGTCAAGAATATTTCATCAAATGAGGATAGATTAATTCAATCGATGCTCTCCATCGATAAAGCTTCAAAAGTTAAGTCGCGACCATGCGAAAGGTCAACAGGTCGTAGTCAAATTCAATTTTCACATCATTGCAGAGGGTTAATGCTAAACCATGGTCAGAGTGGTGATGCTACAAAATACTCTGGATCGCTTGGTCGTAGGAGGTTAGGTTTAACCCAGGGTTAAGATGGCATAGTAGCAATCGCTTTGGTCGCAGCTTCATAGGGTTAAACAAAGGTACTTGTTTGTGGTTGCGATTATACGATCATGGCTAAGGGTGTGGTCTTCGTGCAGTCATAGGTACCCGAGCTGTGGTCAAGATTTAATCCGCGATGACACAAATGGAAACACAAGCAATCAAGTTCTCATTAGTCGTAGGGTCACGACAGTTAAGGAGCCAACATGAAAACAAGTTGTGAAGCAGCGATCAAGCATGGACATGGGCAGTCATGGTTTTGTAGGGCTATGCAGTTAGAAAGGATAATAAGCTACAAAAGGGAGACCAGGGCAAAATAACTACTTTCACAAGGTCATAACAGTTAATGTGCCAAAATGACCCTAGGTTGTGAAGCCACGATTTGAGGCAATCAACAAGTCAACATAGGATGGAAATTGGATGAAAAGGAAAAATGTTGAGAGATTATTGGGCCATGTGGCGAGGTTGATTATTCAAATAATGACATGGCTTACTTGGCATGGTTGCGGATATGGCATGAAGTAGCTCTTTAATGGCGAACTAATTCCTTGGTTGTTTACAACTACTTTTTGATGGTCTCCATGCCTATTTGATGCAAGGGACATTCCATCGCCACCCTGAGTTATACATTCACTCAACCATGCAGTATTGGTCATCATTTTTGTCTCTTCGAGGTCAGAATTGGTATGAAAGACATGATTTTTTGCATATGAACACACACCCGATCAAATCTTCCTTGGTTCAACAATGATTTTTCTCTACAAAATTTAATGGTAGTAGTTGGCTTTGCCTTCCAATAGAATTTTTCTCAGTTATGCTTGAACTATTAAAGCAAGTTTTGTAACCTTTCTAAGGGTTGGTCTTTGCTGTGATTCTATAGAATTTTATTCTATGCTCTGCTATTGTAATTTCCCTTTTGCATTTGAATGAATATAATTCTTAATTGTATCTCCTCCTTTCATTAATATAATGTGCAATATCTTCTTGCCTTATATTGATGCATTTCTTTCGTTCTTCGATTATACACTATGTCTATTTATCTTTAGATGATATAGAGTGAAGCTCTTTCCTTATATCATTTTATTGATCTCTAATCTTTGCATGATTGTTGAGTCAAAGTTAAAATGAAATTTGTATATTTGAGAATTATATAGATGAACTGTGCTTTCCTATGTAGAGATAAGATTGAAAAATACTATCTGGTGTATCACCCCCTCTAGATTAGAATAGGTAGTTTTTTTTCATGCATCTTGTTATCCCTTTTCCTTCAAAGTGTAGTTAGGTGCATCCTAATTGTAAGGAAGCCAACCTTCTTTGGAGATTCAACCTTAGAGCGCATGTCCCAGACTTGGAGGTTGTTTCCATGTTACACGAGGTTGCTTGAGGGTCATACCTCAATAAAAGGTGCAAAATTTTTTGTCAACACATACCATTCATTATGTTAAAAATCATGACGAGAGTACCCTTATTATTAGAAGTTGTCAAGAGGAGGCCATTGGGGGAAAGTTCGAGACAAGGAAACTGCAAATCATAAGCATGATCGAATAGTCTTCTGAACCTACCCAGAATCAAAATAATCAATCTACATATGCCCGTAGTGGAGGCCAGAGTAATTGAGCACACCATTGAGGGCAGAAGCAGAGCGAGAAAGAAGGTCCTTTGGCTTGGGCAAGGTCTCTATTTAAGGAACGAGCTTTAAATCAGCCAAATTGTAAACATAAATCTTGTGCTCCAGGTACACACCGATCTTATACATGTGGAGACACATGACCCTTACCTACATCCTAAAGGAGAGCACCTCGATTTAGCACCCTTGATGGTCATCCCATATCATGACATTATTCGATGGCTATTGTGGGTTAGAACCCTCGCCAGCGACGATCAAGATGTTACAGTGGAAGAGCATCTCCACAATTCCTATGTCATCCCTGTCGCTGAACTCCCGCTAGAAGCTCTCCTTGAAGGGCCCACAGTTGTAGACTTTGAACCCTCGATTTGGGCCACATGCTACAGACTCGTAGTCCTTATTGAATCTCATAAAAAGTACTCTTTTACTAGTAGATTTTATATCTATTGCCATTGGCTTTGGAGGTTGAGAAGATGCTTGAAGTTGGATGGTGTCCTTACTTACCACTGCCATGGTGGATTAAACCCCATGAATCTATGCCCAAATGTTCAAACACGTAGCCCTAAATCCACATGAGGAAATTAAAAATATCTTTGATTGCTCTTTTTCTCCAACTTGAACCATCACTTTTTTTCCCATGCCTGAACAAGACACTTCCCCAAGATCCCCTAATAAGTAGGCTATCGGCTAAAAAGACTTCCACTAAAATACTAGTTACAAGTGCGTATAAGTTATCCTTAGCCACTGGCAAGTTGATGATGCTTTATTGTAGGACAAATGATTGTTCACCGAAGAATGGTTGAGTGGCTAGACACACCCAGATTCAATCTTCTACCATATCACCTACCAAAATAATGTGAAGAATATGCATATTAGTTACCTATGGTTAATTAGTCTTGTGATAGGAAATTTCTTTAAAAATTAACTCAAATTATATGTACACAAGAGCTATGTATATAAATTCAATACATATCCTTGCTATGATGATGGGTCGTATATTTTGAACTCAAATATCAATGATTTTCAAATTGTGATTACAACTTTTTCTGACTGCTTTTCAATATGCTTTCATGATTTTGTCAAACAGTTTTTTATTTTTATTTTTTAGCTAGTAATAGAACGATACAAATAGCTTGCTCGCCATAATAGTGCCAAAATGCTTGCACTCAAATATGTATGTTTTGTGCTCACTTGGATTCAAAAAAATATCTAGATCATATAGATGGCCAAATAGGTAAATAAATATTTGAGGAAAAGCATAGAGTTGAAAGATTTCATTCACACATATAATTACATTTAACTGTTATGTCTAGATTAGAAAGTCAAAGCATTCGATGGAGTGGACAGTTTCACAATAAAAGACAACTATTTTGATTAGAAGTTCATTGAGGGTTGCTAATTCTTCCCTGAATTGGATGACAACACTGATGTGGTAAAGGATCTCCTTGATTACAATGTCGGCCCTCATCCACCAATCTTGCAACACAGATGGCTCTGAAGAGTTTGAGTTATTTGGAAAATTTAAAAACGTAGGAATAGCACTAACCTTTACGTTTCAAGTTATAGTAAGCAATGTCTTGAGAAGAAGCAAAGGCGTGTAGAAGTTAAAATTTCATGATCCATCAACAAAATTGTACCCCAACCATTTCAACAAATTTCTCGATTAAAATCATAACGAAGCGTTGTTGATTCGAAAAACATCCCCAATATTCTGTCATTGAGCATTGGAATTTGCCACTTTGCGAACCAGAAGTTTCCCAATAGTTTGGTTAAATGTCGAATTTGAAACAACCTTCCACATGGATCGCAGCGTGATATATTTTTTCTGTGCAAGATGCGCATATTGAAAAAAAAAAGGGTTTCTAATAGTTTAACCAAATGCCTCTTAAAAGTATTGCTTTCTGTGTACTGCAGGCTATCGGTATTCGGGCATGAATGAAATGTGACTTCTTGGGCTACCACAATCGCAAGATGTGCATGATTTTGGAAGAGGCATATATGATATCAAGCAACCTTCATTATCATCCTCCCTACCTGCACACTGACACCAAAGTTGGAAGTCACCTTTTAGCATGTACACATAGAAATGGATGGAAATGTTTGATAAAATACTCATAATAATGTCTTCAAACTGTTTGACAAAATGTCTGCAATATATATTGTCATTGTAGGTTGGAAAAAAAGCATTAAAATAAGGAAATACCCAAAAGAAATCAAGTATGATGTAAAGATAATGAACCAGTCTGTGTTGAATATGGGAGGTGGCAACAGTTTGCAGGCAGCGTCTGTACTGGCGTTGTTGTAGTTGCTGATATAAATTTTCTTGATGAAGAATGCCTAATTCGTCCTCCTACAACGTTTCCCAAGACCTGTCTTCTGCATACACCCTCTCCCATGCCTTCAACTCTTTTACTTCTTCCTCCGCCTCCATTCCCTTCCTATTCTTGTTCATCTTTTCTCTTTCACCTCTCTATCTGTATCAAGCCCAAGTTAAATGTAATATATTAAGTAATGTACTGTTAGTAATTCTCACAGCTAAAATTTTGGCCAAAGTTTTTGCATTTTCCAGTTAACAACCATCAAATTTGTGAAAGACACAAACAAGGTAATAGTTTCAGTAGTTATATTTTTGTAAGGCTAGGGTTAATTTTGGGCCACACAGGACTTTGTTACAATCAGAGATGCTTTCTCATGCACCCTTAGGGCCCGTTTGGTAGCTGGAATTATAATGGAATTGGCATTCGGAATTCTTAAAATTTTCTAATCCATTGTTTGGGTTTGCACAATCGGAATCGGAATTGGGAAAAAGTAGAATCCAGTATCCCCATTTGACCCCCAAAACAAGGATTCCAAATTTTTCAAAATAGTTGTTATTTGGAATTCCCGTTTTAATTCCCATTTTAGATCCCATTTTTTGAAAATGAGGATTTCGACTAAAGTAAAATTTAATTGGGTTTGACATCCGGATGCCTGTTTGAGGTTACCTTTTTTTACACAAATTTTTGAAATTTACTTTTTTTAAATGGGGGGAAAATTTTCCGCTATTACTTGCTCATATGTTTGGATAAAATAAAATAATTAGTACCGCACATATCTAAATTCTTTCGTCTTTTTAAAACTTCTTTCTTGATTTTTTATTTTACAATGAATATTGACATTTTTGGCATGTGGAGTTGAAAGCATCATGAATAGGTCCTTGAAAAAAATTTAGAGATACAAATCATCTTTCTATCGATAACTTATATACTCATTTTTAAAACCATATATTCGTATTTTGAACCAAACGGGCTTGGAATCAAATTTTTTGAATATCAAATATTTTAAAGTTTGAACCAAACAGTCCCAAAAAATATTTCAGAAATCGTAATCTGGATTTCAAGTTCTAGAATCCCAAATCAAGGGTTTCAAATTTCCATTCCTAAATTGTATTCTAGTAACCAAACAGGCCCTTAGCGAAGGATTTCGCAACAAGAATTGGGCCCCTGAATCATTTGATTGAAAAATTTACTCTTGAAAGACTTACCAATCTTGACAAAGCCTGTAGTAGTTGGCATGTCAGTTGATTGTGCAAGAAGCAACAGATTTCCAATTGTTGGTGTAAGACAACTACATTGATGGTGTTTAGAGACGATTAATGATTCAAGGTCCACCAGATTTTGAATCTCCAGTAGAAGAGAACCAGATAGCCTGTTCTGACTGACATCCAACCCAATTGACGGATGCTCCTTCTGAAATCTAGTCAGCTTCTCGGTGCCCATATATATCACTCCCCACTGACTTTGTGTCACGTGTTCCACCGCATCAGAAATTATATTCTATCCGTCACAAAATTAGGATTTCGGATAATTGAACCACGACTTTGTTTTCCTGGCCTGAACAAGACACGTCCCAGGAAGGAGCCCCTAGGAAGTAGCCTATCAGCTAATTAAGAGTATTATTTGTTTAACATATTTTATAGGTTTTTAAAATATTATAATGGTGGTATGTATTGTATTAATTTAATATTAGTATTAAGTTGAGGGTTCAATTTTATTTTGGAATTATTTTTTTTTCCAAAAAGTTTATATAACGGTTTGTATCTTGTGGAAAGTAAAGTTTCTGATTATTTAATAAATGTGAAACTATGAGTTCAAAAGGACTCAAGAAATTTGGGAAGAAAGGGTGTGTCGTTTACATTTCTAAGGGAATTCAATCTTAAAGACACTTCATTTTGGATTGGGATGCTTATTGTGACATTACGAGCAATTATGTTAATGTCTTGAATGTTGGGATATGTTATAGTCTTTTTGGTGAGGATGTTGTTGAGAAATTCGAGTAGTTAATGATTGGTGTGCATAGAAAAGGAACATAAATACTAAAGGCTAAGTTTGTGTGGTTGACTATCCCATAAGCTACTTATTTATGGCCTTGTGGTTATTGAAAGTTCTTCTTCTTCTTCTTCTACTTGTGAGAATAAGGAGCTACGGTCTTGTTAGAAAGTGAATCATTAACATATGGAAACTTTCATAGTGAACTTGACACTTGAAGAATACTACACTTTGTGGGCTTGTTAGTAAGGAGTTGGAACTAAAGAATGTGACATGAATAAGGAAATTCTTCCTACAAAGAATGAACCTTTGTAAAATTTAGCTTGATGAACTATAATAGATAAATTCTACAACTTTGGTGACTCTTTTGGGGCCTTCACTTGGAGGCACAAACTTTAAAATCTCAAGTTTCGCATCAAAAGTAAAGGGAAAAAATTAAATTCCCATGACATCACAACTTGAAGAGTGTATATTACAAAGGTGCCCAATTTGCTTCCACATTTTCACCTGTGCTTCTAGATCGCTAGATGCTTGATCCAAGTTAATCATCTCTTTGAAAGAGAGATCACTCAATGTCATTAGTGTAAACTCCATGTTAAAACTGAGCAGTGATAATGGATGCAAAACTACTTTGATCTCTACAACAATTGGGGTCAAACATAAGGATTGAACTAATCCTTTTGTCAAATTTCCAACTATTGCTTGATTTGATCCTTAGTCACAATCATGTTATTTGGCCTTGTAGATGTTATTAAAAACATTCATTTTGTCATGGATATTATTCAAGAAAATCATTTGCCTCCTCAAATAACTTATTAAGACTTCATACCTTTCAATTGCTTTTGATTTTTCAAGTAATGTCACCTTACACTAAACAATTCATTCTTAGTTGTTTCATCTAAGAGTGAGAAACTAATAATTCTTTATCTAATAATGGTCCCTTGTGCAAATAGTTATTTTATTTTCATTTAATTATATGTATATATTTGTATAGATTATATTTAACATTTTCTTAATCTTATCTAAGAAATTTAATAGAATGTACGAAGTGTTTAATTTATTATTATTATTTAGTACATTTTTAATAATTATGATTTATATTGTAAGATTGATCAAGACATCCAAAAAGTATCATGTATTTTTTGCACAACCATATTAGAATACCGTATCATATTTTAGATACATTTACAAAATTAACATTATAATTTATGAAAAAGTGCAAAATCACTTCTACTGTACTTTTTTTTATTAAAAAAGAGCAAAAATAATAATGTAATAGTCTATGAAAAAGTGGGAAATCACTTTGATGTAAAGCAACCACATAAAACACCAATTCCCTATCAAGAATGCCTCCTCAACTTGTGTGTTAGACTTTTCCCTTCTCAAAATTCATCAACACTCTTCTCAAGGTCTCTCTAACCTACTCACAGTAACCCCAACACATTCAAAACTTTCCCTCTTGACTCAACACAATACCCTTGAAAATTCATTGTTCAAAGCTATCCACATATAGCCCTCTTGGTAACACCATACCCCTTAAGGCTCCTAACCATACCAATTGGGATCTACTTCCCCAAATCAGACTCCCAACTCCATGGATATTCCCAACACCTTCCCAAACATTAAAAAACACCCAATCCTTAAAGACACTTGCATAATCAAAACATAGATGATTGTCCCAAATACCCTCAAATAAATAATATACATTGTCCTTGATGTTTGAACCTCCCTTATCCTTTCCCAAGTGACTCACCAAACCCTCACAACCCTTGACACCCTTTTTGGACTTCACAACAACCCTCAAAACCCAAAATAATAGAACTTTGACCTGCTTGACCTTATATCAATTACCCATTGTCTATGATGATGGTTTCAGTGTCTTCTCTGAGACAACCACTTCTAATACCTTTTGCTGATTGGTCCTTGTCTTCCAATTAATGGAGTACATTGGGAACTTTTTCCCACATGTTCCCCAAGTAGAAACACTCCTCCAAACACCACAGTATGGTCAACATTTGTCCATATTGTATTTATAGTCACAATCTCAGTTTGAGATAATGTAATTAGGCCTTCTTCTATCAGATCCACGTACAATATCTTGCATGGTTCTTTGTAACCAATTCAAATAGAAATATTAATCACAAACATCCTCCACAATTAATTTGAGGGTTTATTAAATGAAAATCATGAAGGTTTTACATTTTATTAATATCACTAGTTACCCTAGCAAGGGTTTTGACCAGTTTCACCAAAATAGAAATATATTCCTTTAATTCGACTGACAATTCATGCCACCAATGCCAAAATGGATATTATTAAATGCTCTAACAATCTAAATATTGCTCAGAGGATTTCATTAAGATTTCAACATGAGAAGAAACTCTGATTAGTTAGTTATGACAAAAAATCATGTAAACTTGCAAAGAACCTTTTTTATTTGTATTGCCAAACTTAGGAACATCAACCATTTTCATACATTTTGAATCATTTCCAACATTTATATAACCATCCAAACCTATTCCAACCAACCAAACTCGATCTAACTACCCAAAACTATTAAATGCAAAAAGTTGTCAAGCAACTTCAAAAGTTGCTTGACAAATTTTTATGCAACTTTTAGAACTTTTTCATATTTTGATCATTTTATCAATTTAATGACCCCTCATGGTTGCATTATGTGTTTATACACCAAATATGACTAAAAATTCTCATTCCCACCCTCGGTCTTATCATTTTGACCATATGACCCATTTTGACAACTTTTTGTAATCATGACAAGTTTAAGAACCTATGAACCTAATGAACCTAGTAACATTTTGATTGGATTTAAATGGCCCTGTTACATCATATTTGTATCTCTTGGACCTTATTTAAATTCATGGCCCATCAAAATATAAACTTACCATATTTGACCTCCTAGAGGCCCTTGGAGCAACAAAGTGCTCCTACACCAACTCTAAAACATTAGACATGGTAATTTGGCATCAAGACACCATGAAAATTACAAGAAAAATAATGAAAGTAGAGTTAATTATATTAACATCTTAATATGAATTTTTATTTTGTTTTGTTTTGTTCTTAAACTACCATCCAAATCATATTATGTTGGTAAACATGTTCTATGTGGTTTTTTCTATTATCATAGGAAAATGAGTAAGGAAGAGGTTATCCAACCGCCAAGATGCACAAATGCATAAGTTATAGTGTATGAGGAAAACTTCATATTCAATGAACCCTACCAAATGTAATTTGTGCATCAATACACTAAAGTCATATAAATCAGTAGTGGAAAAGGCTATAAATATTTATGCTTGATTATATCTTCTTATCTAAAGACACAAAACACTTAGATGATGTCCATTTCTAAAATAACATGTTTAAATTATTTCATAATCAACATCTACATCAAAATCCATTAAAAAAATGTAATATCGATTCAACTTATCAAACAATAAAGCGAGTACTTATGTCTTGTGTCCCTTGTGACACCATCATTATCCATGATTATAGGAAGATGGTCAATTTTTATACTTGTTGGATGAACATGCATAAATGTATATCATATGTAATATTTAAGATCTCATCCTAATGTCCAATATCACAAATATATCATGTCATTGTCAATATCCATGCAGAAATCAATAAATATAATGTAATATTAATTCAACTTGTCAAACTATATAATTAAGGGCATGTGTGTGTCCCTTGTAACACCATCAATATCAATAATTATAGGAAGACCATCAATATTTGTGATTATAGGAGTAAGATGCATAAAATTTATATTATCTTTAATAGCCAAGTTTCTATTGTTCACCATAATGTCTAAAGATGTTTATTTTCCTCGTAAAAGCATGACATAAACCTCAATAAATCACCACATTGTAAAGACTCCTCACCCAAACAATCATTTCTATAGGAAAAATAACCATCATCTCTAAATATTGAGCATGACCAAAGCATTTTTATAGCAATGGAACCTTAGGCATACACTCTCCAACTTTATTGTCAAAAATGTTAGAGATGGTTGCACTTGTTATTATCCTCAAGTTGACTTGGTTAAAATTAATTTTAATAGGATGGCTAAAGCTAATCTTGGGGCAGATGGGTATGGGGGAGTGATTAGAGATGAAAATGGCTTATGTTTGGTAGTGGTGACAACTCCATAGAAATCCAAACTAATCACCTTGTCAAGGCTATATAAACCTACTAGGCTACGATACTTGCTAAATGACTAAATTATCTAAGGATTTGGATCAAAGGCGGTCCCAATAATATTATAAGGTGTCTCAAGGGATTAATAAAGGATTCATGAACTGTTGAAAATATAATAGCTTCATCAATTGATATCACTAAATGATGCAGGAGTATCTTGTGGTAGTTGGAAATCCTATATGCTTGGGTGGTTTTGACCTTGGAGTTGGAGAACTCAGTTGAAAGGAGGTAATGCTTGCTCACTGTTGGGGTAGTTCTTGGGTGTAGTTTTTCCCAAGGAGCTCGGTGACTAAAGGATCTTGATGATTCTTGTAGTGCTTAATTGATATTCTTCTTAGTGGAACTAGTTCTCGGTGATGCTTGTGGGAGCTCGGTGAACGTGCTCGCTAGGTGTGCTCGGTGATACTTGGCCTACTTGGTGGTTGTTGCTGACATTCAGTGGTTTAGCCCATTGACTGGATATTCTTGGAGATTTGATCAACCAATTTTGGTGCATTTAGTATATGTTGTGCATGACTATGACATGGATCAATCAAGGGATGCATAAGGACCTATTTGGGGACTTGGTTCTTTCTCATATGTGCATTTAATGATTGATGTAAGCTAACTAAGGAATATTATCTATATTTGGGTTCTAGATGATTCTATTTGTAACATGTGAACTTGTAGTCATGCAAGTATAAAAGGAAGGATTGGGTAGAGTTGTAGGCATGCATTTGAGGAGAAAATATTTAGGAAGGAATATGGAGTCATGAAGTTTAGCAAAGTACTAGCTAAGTCTACACTTAGAAAACAAGAAGATTGCTTGGTGGCTTGCGAGCACAAGTTTAGATCTTGCTTAGTGTTTCCTTTAGATTGTTGTGTTGTTACAGATCTGGGTTAGCTAGGGTTAGAAGTATTTGGATATTGAAAGGTCTTGCAAACCTATTATTGTAGTTGTTTTTGTATTTGGTCATAACTAGGGAAGGCTTACATCCTAGTATGTTACATGTAATCATTTATTTGATAAATAAAGAGTTGGTTTTCTATCAAATCTTGTACCTTGTGTTGTGTTTCTATTGTGTGGTTGTTTGTTGGGGGCTTGATCACCTCCATTGGGGGTTCACTAAACCTTGCACTGTGTCATGTGGTATTAGAGAAGAGGTTTGAACTGGTTGAAGATTGTTAGAGTGTGGTTGCAGAGATTTCATGAAATTCTTATTGTAGATATATGTTCTTGGACTTGTGAAACCTTTCATTGTTCGTATGAGGTGACATGTTACTATCTAACTTTCAAACAACTTGGGTTTGTCACAAGGTGCTCAGGTGGGATTTGTTGCAGAGGGTTTTTGAAGATTTTGGAAGATGCATCCGAAAAGATTAGACCCTAGGGCTATTGTAGATCTCTGTGATGTTGTGGAGACTAAGATTTCAAAGATGGTTAGATTAGATTTAATATCTAAGATGGAGTTGATGAAGAATGATATGGTCGTTGAGATCATGAGAGCTATAGCTAGTGTACCAAGGAATGTGGGTATGGAAGATGGTTATGAGGAAGTAGGTGAAAACTTTGAGGTTGCTAGATCTAGTGGTGAGGATAGAACCAATTGGGTGGACATATATGTGGAAAACAAAACTTGTTGGTTGAATAGATCTGAAACTCAGTTGAAGCTGAAGCATAAGATGAATATTTCTAATTTCTCAAGTACTTTGAATCATGAAGATCCTATTATTAGATTGGTGAATTGGTAGACTAATTCCTGTTAGAGGATATTGGAGATCCACTTAGAGTAAGGTTCACACAAACTAAGTTAAAAGGACATGCTTCTTTATGGTGGAAAGAATTGCAATGAGATAGAGAAAAGGAAGGTGAATCAAAGATAACTATGTGGAAATTAATGGTGACAAAATTGAAGACTAAGCTCATTCATGTTGATAATGAACTTGAATTTTTTAAGAGATTGTAGAATCTAAAGCAGAAGGATATAAATGTGAAGGATTATACTGAGGAGTTTTATGAGTTAACGATTCGGTCTAGATATAGAGAGCTTTAAAAGGAAAATGTGGCTAAGTATATTGATGATTTTAGATTCAATATTCATGATGAGATTGGTATGTTGAATATATATTCAGTCGAGGATACTTATTAGTATGCTCTAAATGTAGAAGATAAGTTGAAAAGAATACATCAAAGTAGTTCTTGAGGGAAAGAAAAGAAAGAACATTCGATGAAGGATAAAAGGATTGTTGAGGATGAATTCAAAACCTATTGAATAGAGGAGGAGAATAGGTAGAGGTGGATTTAAATGTAATTTCTATAGATGTGGTGAAGAAGGACATAGATCGCTTGAACATCCCAATGCTGATAGGAAGGTTAGTGATAGTAGAGTTATTGTGGTGAATGAAAATGAGGACACAGTGAATAAGCTCAAGGTGGAAGATAACTTGCTTGTTCAACAAGTATTGTTTGGTAAGGAGGTATTGGAACCTTGTCAAGGAGGAAGTTGTTTAGGACTCAATGCAATTCTGGAGGTAAATGTTGGAATGTGATTGTGAATAGTGATAGTACCGATAACCTAGTTTCTAAGGAGATGGTTCAATAACTTGGTTTAAAGAGAGTGATTCATTCTTGTCCTTACAAGATCAATTGGTTACAAGATGAACATGCTCTAGAAGTGAGGGAGCAGTGTTTTAGATTGGGCAGTATGTGGATCAAGTGTTGTGAGATATTATGGACATGAATAGTTTTCATGTATTGCTTGGTAGACCTTGGTAGTATAATTGCAGGGTTGTGCATGATTATACTAAGGAGTTTTATGAGTTAATGATTCGGTTTGGACATAGAGAACTTTAAAAGGAAAAGGTGGCTAAGTATATAAAATGGTTTGAAATTCAATATTCAGGATGAGATTGGTATGTTGAAGATATATTTAGTTGAGGATACTTATCAGTATACTCTAAATGTAAAAGATAAGTTGAAAATAATACATCAAGGTAGTTCTTGAGAGAAAGAAAAGAAAAAACACTCGATGAAGATAAAAGGATTGTTGAGGATGAATTCAAAACCTATTGAATAGAGAAGGAGAATAGGTAGAGTTAGATTTAAATGTATTTTCTATAGATGTGGTGAAGAAGGATATAGATCACTTAAACATCCCAATATTCATAGGAAGGTTAGTGATAGTAGAGTTATTGTGGGGAATAAAAATGAGGACACGTTGAACGAGCCCAAGGTGGAAGATAACTTGCTTGTTCAGCAAGTATTGTTTGGTAAGAAAGTGTTGGAACCCTAGCAAAGGACAAATTTGTTCAGGACTCAATGCAAGTCTAGAGGTAAATGTTGGAATGTGATTGTGGATAGTGGTAGTACTAATAACATAATTTCTAAGGAGATCATTTAGAAACTCAGTTTGAAGAGAGTGAGACATCATTGTCCTTACAATATCAGTTGGTTACAAGATGAATATGATCTAGAAGTGAGAGAGAAATGTCTTGTTGATTTTTAGATTGGGTAGTATGTGGATCAAGTGTTGTGAGATATTATGGACATGAGTAGTTTTCATGTATTGTTTGATAGACCTTGGTAGTATAATTGCAGGGTTGTGCATGATTATGTCAAGAATGTGTTTAGTATTGAGAAGGGTGGCGTGAAATTTTTCCTAATTCATTTGCAGAATGTAGAGCTCAATAGAAGGAACCTAAGTTTCGGTAGGTGAGTTCATTTGAAGGATTCTCAAGGGGTTAGAGATCAGTGTGGAAAAAAGAACTATGTTACACCGTGGAATAATGTGAAGAAGTAGAGTAAACAATTGCCTATTTTAGGAAAATATTTACAGAAGTGGAACATAGGAAAGAGTGTACAATTTGAGGACATGGAGGACATGTATGTACTTAATCAGCTTGGGGTTTATGTGTTGAATTTTGGAAGATGTTCTTCCAGCTACTAAGAACATATTTTCACCCCTAGGGTGTTTGATGTAGGAGCATCACGAGGTAGTTGGAAATCATGTATGTTTGGGTGTTTTTGACCTTGGAATTGGAGAACTTGGTTGACAAGAGGTGATGCTTAATCACTATTAGTATAGTTCTTGGGTTTAGTTTTTCTCGAGGAGCTCAATGAGTGAAGGATCTCAGTCATGTTTGTGGTGCTCAATTGATATTCTACTTAGTGGAACTAGTGTTTGATGATGCTTGTGGAGCTTAGTGGATGTTCTTGCTAGGCATGCTTGATGATACTTGGCATGCTCAATGACTGCTACCAATGCTTGGTGGTTTGGTTCACTAATTGGATGTTCTTGGAAATTTGATCAAGCAACTTGGTGCATTCAATATGTGTTGTGCATGATCATGACATGGATCAATCAAGGGATGTGTGAGGACCTATTTAGGGTCTTAGTTCTTTCTTATATGTGCATTTAATGATTGAAGCAAGATGACTAAGGACTATTATATTTACTTGGGTTCTAGATGATTATTTTTGTAATAGATCAACCTGTGGTTGTGTAAGTATAACAGGAAGCATTGGGTAGAGTTGTTGGAAGGTGTTTGAGGAGAAGAGATTTAGGAAGAAATATGGAGTTGTGAAGTTTAGCAAACCTAGTAGCTGAGTGTGGGCTTGAAGGAATCTAGAGTCGTAAAGTTTAGCAAACCTAATTCTGAGTGTGGGCTTAAGAAATAAGAAGATTTCTTGGTGGGTTGCGATCACAAGTTTAGATCTTTCTTGGTATTTCTCCTAGATTGTTGTGTTGTTATAGATATGGGCTAGCTAGGATTAGGAGTATTTGGATCTTGTGAGGCCTCATTGAACTATTACTATAATTGCTTTTATATTTTGCCACAACCAGGAAGGTCTTACAACCTGACATATTACATGTAATCAGTTATTTGATGAATAAAGAGTTGGTTTTCTATCATATCTTGTATCTTGTGTTGTGTTTCCGTTGTGTGGTTATTTTTTGGGGGCTTGGTCACCTCCATTGGGGTTTCATTTGGCCTTGCACTACGTCACTAAAACCTTTTACTATTGTTTTATATCCCATGCATTTTCATAATTTAACACCATGGTTGATTGGCTTGAAATAAGGGAGTTTAAGTTGACTCACCACTTATGGGCATGGGTGAAGTGATATTTTGAAAATTATGTGAAAGCCATCTTAAAGTATGATATAATTAATTAAAAAGGGGGTAAAATCTCCACCATTCCCAATGATCACACTAATTTATAGATTAATTGTGGGAAGTAAAGTTGGTTGTATAATCATCATGTTGGCTCTTTATGATGAAAAGGGTTTGCATTATTTATGGGTTTTGAATTCCCTTATTTGTTTAAGGAATATTAGTTTCTAGGTCACCATTTCATTGAAAAAATTATAGATAGTTGAGAAGGATAACATTGGTGGTGAAAGGAAGACGATGAAGTTGTTAGCTTGTGTTGAATAAAGGCTAAATATATTGTTTTTTTGTCTCCTTGGAAGGTGGAATGTAATAGACCTTATGAAAATAATATGAGAAAAAATGAGGTAATAAAGTTGTTCAAGGAATGACATCATGGTAAAATCACTATCTCTAGAAGGTTGGAAAAAGTAGACAAAGTGATATTGTAGGGAATATAGGCCTTCCCTAAAAAGGATGAAATTCTATAGAGACATGAATCTTACATACTTGGTTGAGAAAAGGCTTCCTAAAGTGGATGATGAGAGGAAGAAATTTGTCAAGGTGAATAAGAACTACTATGCACCAAAGAAAATCAAGTTAATGTGGAGGCAAGTACACATGGAGATTATGCACTATTTCACTTGTAATGCAGATTTACCAAATTCTATGGGTACCATTGATTTCTTCTAAATCATTTTGGATACAATGAGAAGGTGTTTTCCCCCTTTTATTTGCTTTCTTCCATGAATGCTAGTATTCAGGACGTTAGGGCCAATCCTTGGAGTTATCTTGTCCTTCATGAGGGCCTTGTGCTTTTAATATATGAATATTACAATGCTACATTTGTTGAGCATCATGTTATTTTTTATTCTGACTTGAAGAAGGTGATTATTGGTGTGGGGGAAGGTGAAGTGAGGGATGGGATAAGAAACTTGATGATGATCCCAATTTTTTTTCCCTCACATGAAAAACCCAAGAGAAGTGTTAGCTCTCATGTCTATAATGTGAGTAAAAGAAATGGTAAATCTTCTATCCCATGGCCCTCTTTGGTGACTATGGAGGATGGTAAACCAAAACTTGGAAATAGTACACAAAAAAAATCACTTTTGAGGAGGATGAACCATTTCCCCTTCTATATTTGAGGAGTTTGAAATGTTGAAGATGACACTCAGGAAGTTGCTAATCTTAGTAACATGAACCATTCAAATAGAGAGAATACCATTGGTGCTATGGAGATCACTAAGGAAGGAGTGGTGGAGTTTTATTGTCTTATCAAATGGGTGTTTCATGAAGGAAAGGATATCAAAACTAAGCAATGGACCCTTTCCAATAAATTAGAAGTCCTTGAGACCTTAGTTGTGGGAAGAGCAACAACTTGGTGGAAATTGTTAAGGAGGTTTGATGTGTTAGTGAGGAGGCCATGATCACCAAGGTCCTTTCTAAAACTATGAACTTTTGGTGGATGTGTAAGCTCTTAAGAGGGGTCATGAAAAGAAAACTAGAGAAAATGAGGAAGCGATGAATAGTTTGGAGACCACCTTGAAGAATATCAGTGAAAAGAGCTATAGGATCCTCAAAGAAATCATGATTCATTTGAAGATCCTAGTGGTTAGGATTGAATAGATGAATCAAGATAAGGCCATTATGGAAATTGAAGTGAATAAGGATGTTAGCTCTAAGGAGGTCATTGGCCCTAGAAAAAGAATGTATGTAGACACTAAGAATAAGGTGCCAAAGACCAACAAGGAGATTCAGAACCTAAAGAGCGTTACAATCAAAATGGATCAGTTGGAATTGGAGGTAGTTGAACTTTTGAAAAAAAATTCTTAAGTCTATTTGTGCTTTTGGTCTTTTTTGAGGCTATAAGTTGGTTTTGTTTTCATTTGATATGATGTGCTAGCTTTTTCCTAGTCTAGTTTGTGTGCCACCTTTTCTACTTAGTTGAATCTTGGTCATGGTGTAGTTTATATTAAGTATTAATGCTTATATCTATAATTCTGATGTAAAGGGTTTCGGGTCCTTTCAAAACATATTATTACCTTAATAAAAAAACAACCATCATCTCTAACATTAAAATAAATCTAACACATCCCCAGATGACTTTCAAAATTGCATTGTACCATATTTTTGCAACATTTTGTTACTGTGCAAATTAGAATGAATATAACATAATAGTTCATCATATATTGAAAAATTTACTTAATGTTTACTAAATTCCCATGCACCATTAACAATCTAGTTCACATCTATCATGTCCCCTTTTCAAATAATTAAAAATAATAATCTTTGCTAAGGCAGGCAGGCCCAAAAAGGTGAAATTTCAGCAAAAGGGGATAATCTTTGGAAGCAAATGGACTAATAAATAAAAATTATTATTAAAATATGTTTTATTAACCCCTCTTGGACGTGAGTTAGGGTTATTCCCTCTTTTAAGGGGTTTGGAGGCATTCTGGGCTCATTCGAGAACTTGATTTTTGCTCATTTCTTTGTTATTCTTCAGAGGCTGCCAAACCTGTGGAGAAGGAGACCCAAGAACGGGAGTTTGCAGGTTTCCAGGGAGACCCAAGAACGGGAGTTTGTAGATTTCTAGGAAGCCTAAGGATGGGAGTTTGAAGCCATTCCATGTGCATGCTCATGCAGAGTTTTCCTTTGTGCTGAACAGTGCAGATTTGTGAGTTTTCGGGTGTATTTTTTGTAAGAGTTTGGTGTTTCCAGTTGAGTATTTCATATCAGTTTGGGTTGCTGCTGTATATCATACTTTTAAATGTTAAAATAGAGCTGAAAATATTTATTTGGATATGATTATACTTCTATGTTAGATTATTAAATTTTTGTGGTGATTCTGGGCTATTTTGTGCTATTTTTGGGAGCCCGATGAGCATTGTTTTTGTCCTCCGTTTGGGAGCTATTGTGTGCATGTTATACAAATCTGGAAATATCATTTTATAGGCTATTATGCTGCTCAAATTTCTGTAAAAATGTCCACTTTCAGATTTATTAATAATAGGTGAAGCTGTGAAGCTTTTGGCACTATTTTCGGCATACCCGATTTGGGGTTTCTTGAGAAATTTGGTGGATCTTTGTGATATTAGTTGTTTGATTTTGAAAATCTGAATAGAGGTGTGAAATATCATATAAAATCAGAAAAAGGACATTTCAGTGGTATCAAAGCCATGATCTTGCCAGCCTGAGGGTTTGTAGAAGCTTGCATGTCAGTTTTGACAACTACCTAGATCTTGCATGTCAGTTTTGACAACTACCCAGATCTTGCATGTCAGTTTGGACAACTATCCAGATCTTGCATGTCAGTTTTGACAACTACCCAGATCTTGCATGTCATAATTTATGGTTGCATGTTGCTTCTAATCAGTTGCATGTCAAAATTTATGGTCGCATGCAACTAAGTGAAAGAGAAAAGAGATATTTACAGCGAGAAAAGAATAAAGAAATTTTGATCAAACCTCCAGTTGAAAGTAAAAGTATAAAATCCAAGGAAGGGAAAAAGTATGGCTAATCTAGATGAGATGGCAAAGAAATTCTTCCAAGACATCCAAAATACTCAGAAGCAAACAGTGGATAGTTTGGCAGAAACTAGAGAGGCTTTGCGAATATTGACAGAAAAATTGCAAGGAGTTGCATCTATTAATGAGAAAGGGAGCACTTCAGAGAGTCAAGAAATCTAAAACTCACACCCTCTCAATCAACAAAAACTATTTTTCTGCATGCAGATGAGCCACCAGTGCCAAATCTAGCCCTTAATCCCATGGAAGAGGTTACAGGTAACTTGATTGCATTAAGAGCTACTTACAATGGTTTAGATGATGACTTTCACAGTTTAGTTCCTTTTAGAGAATATGTGGATATGATGAACACTTTGATGCCCAAGAAAGAGTACAGAAGGGAGCATGACATAAGTGGAAGAGAGCTCAAAAATAAAATAAGCAAGTTTATAGCACCTACTTTTGATGGAACAAATAAAATTTCAGCTAGAGCATGGCTACAAAAATTACAGACCTTCTTCACACTTAACCCCATGAAGGAGAGTGATGTTGTTCAAATTGCAAGTCTACACTTGGAAGATGCAGCCTATGATTGGTGGTATCATGGAATGACTACTCAAGGTCATGATCAGGTAACTACATTTGATGATTTTAGTCAAAGAGTGATAGATAGATTTGACCTCAAGGATGATGATTATGAGGATGTTGTTGTGCATGATGGTGAGATACCTAGTAGAGATGAGCAGACATTAAGCATTCATGACTTTTCTGAGAGAGAGTATTAGGCACAGTTAGATGCTTCGACACATGAGGTTGAGACTGGTAGTACTTCACATGATTTGTCCAGCCAGTTGAAAGTGAACAAAGATAGTATTTTGACTTAATTATCTCATCATGATAGGTATGTGGAGTTAGTTGGTATTGGTCATATTACTCAGGTGAGGAGTTTTCTTGAGTTACCAGCTGATTATAGTTTACGTATATGGACTCAAGATTGTTATATTGGCATTTGGGATTCAGTTGACTGGAAAGCTTTAACACTTTTTGGTAGCAGTGATTGTTTGGGTGCTATCATGGATTTGATTAGCAGATTGCACGGTGTTTTCTTTTCTTGTGCCAGGAGCTTATCCGATGTTGGTATTAGTTTTTATACACTGGTGTTGGGCTTTGTTCATATATCCAGTCGACCATACTTGCTGGAATGTGTTGATGATCTTTCATATTTGGCAGTGTGTACAGATGAGTCTCAGGATCATATTGGCATTGATGACATGCAGGAGGATGCAGTGGGCAGTTGTGAAGACTTAGTTTCCTTGGGTACAGAGGAGTTGGACAGTAGTGCTACAGTTTTTGATACTCCGTATGTTGATATGAGCTTTAGAGTTGATTCACAGGACATGGATGGTAATACTCTAGAGACTAGTAACTTTGAGGATACTCCTTTAGACAGTGCATCAGAGGAGGTTTGTAGGAGACAGTTAAGCCAGTGCCATCATGTGTCTAATCAGTTGAGAGTTAGTGACCAAGGCATTGCTATCACTTGCCAGCATTTCGATGTTGCTCATCAGTTGTTAGCAGTTTATGGATGGGGTTCTCTTACTAGTGATGAGCAGGAAGGCAGTTATCTTTCCTTGACAGAGTTCCACTCTTTATGGGAGGCTATCCAAATTTTGAGACAGGATTATATGCAGTTGGTAGCCGATAGAGATTATCTTATGGAGTGGGGCACTACAACATACGATGCATTGTTGGCCAAGGAAGATGAGGTGAGTGAGCTTACTCAGCAGCTTGAGGTGACTTCTGAGATTCTTGAGAGTACACAGTTGGCTTTCAAGGAGTCACAGTTTCATTTGGCTAAGGTGACCATGGAGTTAGAGAGACTACAATCTTTACCTGATTCTATACAGTCACAAGCTGTGGTATTTGGTGATCCGAGGATGTCCATGGCCAAGATTGTTAGAGACAGTGGAGATGGGGATGCATCCATCCTTGATACTAACATTTGCATATCAGGTTCATTCCCACTAGAGTCAGGTTCAGTTGAGTTGGGTGTTGTAGCAGATTGTTGTATGCCTGACATGGTGGTGGCCTCTAGTACTAATGGCACTGAGACTAGAGATGTATCAAAGATCATGTGTGATGTTGGTGAGTCGACAGTTGGCATGGTTCTTGCTAGCAATACCACTCCCTTGGTGATATCTTCGGAGGTAGTAGTTAGTTCCAACATGGTTAATGATCAATTGCAGTTAGTTTCATCTAGATTACAGTCTGATCCACTGACTGAGATTGGCGCATTCTATCGGCATTACACTATGAGGTACACTCATCAATTTACCTTTGATGACCATGTTGATGAGATGATGATACAGAGATGTACTTTGGTTCCTAGTGCTTATCATCAGTTATGGGACAGTTTGATGCCTCAAGATGAGAGTTGTGATGGGCATGACATGGTGATAGGTTCTGCAGTTGATAGCTTGATAATATGTGACTTAGAGCAGGAGTTTGGGAGTGATGCTTCAGTGGGTGTTGTTATTGATTCTACTCCTTTGGCTATGACATCTCCTGACTTAGCTAGTGATCAATCATAGTGGGTTGTATCACTTGTTCATGGTGATCTGTTGATTGAGGTTGGTTTTTTTAATCAACATTATATTGAAGGGTATGTACATCAGTTAGCATTTGATCCTTGTTTTGAGGAGTTGATGACAGGCAAATTTGGTTTGGGTTCCATTTCTTACTCTTTATCTTGTAATGTCTTTTCACCATCAGCAATGCATGGGAGTTATGGTTATGAGATAGTGGCCAGTGATTTGCAGAGTTGTGTTGACTGCAGGAGTTGTACAATGTGTGGATTCTCCATACTTGGTATAGTTTCATTCGAGAGTGTTCACCATTTTTGCAGAGTTCGATTGTACATTCTGTATAGGCCAGTGTGATGTGTTGATGGTATTTACTGTGTTGGTAGTTTGATTTGTCCACTTTACGTGGGTTTTGATGTTCTAAGAGTTTGTGTCTCATGGTTTTCTGACTATGGCAGTGGTGATTTTGGAGTTTGGTTGAGTTGTAATTGTCAGTTTGATTATGGATTCCTCTTGGTCATATTGCAGAGGATATTGCAGGAGCCTGTGTTAATTGGCAGTAGTATAGTTCATGACTACATTTGGGATCCAGGTGGATTGATTGGTTTATTTTTCAGCCATTGCTTGAAGACAAGCAATATTTGGGAGGGGAGGACTTGTCATGTCCCCTTTTCAAATAATTAAAAATAATAATCTTTGCTAAGGCAGGCAGGCCCAAAAAGGCGAAGTTTCAGCAAAAGGGGATAATCTTTGGAAGCAAATGGACTAATAAATAAAAATTATTATTAAAATATGTTTTATTAACCCCTCTTGGATGTGAGTTAGGGTTATGCCCTCTTTTAAGGGGTTTGGAGGCATTCTGGGCTCATTCGAGAACTTGATTTTTGCTCATTTCTTTGTTATTCTTCAGAGGTTGCCAAACCTGTGGAGAAGGAGACCCAAGAACGGGAGTTTTTAGGTTTCCAGGGAGACCCAAGAACGGGAGATTTTAGGTTTCTAGGAAGGCTAAGGATGGGAGTTTGAAGCCATTCCATGTGCATGCTCATGCAGAGTTTGCCTTTGTGCTGAACAGTGTAGATTTGTGAGTTTTCGGGTGTATTTTTTGTAAGAGTTTGGTGTTTCCAGTTGAGTATTTCATATCAGTTTGGGTTGCTTCTGTATATCATACTTTTAAATGTTAAAATAGAGCTGAAAATATGTATTTGGATATGATTATACTTTTGTGTTAGATTATTAAATTTTTGTGGTGATTCTGGGCTATTTTGTGCTATTTTCGGGAGCCCGATGAGCATTGTTTTTGTCCTCCGTTTGGGAGCTATTGTGTGCATGTTATACAGATCTGGAAATGTCATTTTATAGGCTGTTATTCTGCTCAAATTTCTATAAAAATGTCCACTTTCAGATTTATTAATAATAGGTGAAGCTGTGAAGCTTTTGGCACTATTTTCGGCATACCCGATTTGGGGTTTCTTGAGAAATTTGGTGGATCTTTGTGATATTAGTTGTTTGATTTTGAAAATCTGAATAGAGGCATGAAATATCATATAAAATCAGAAAAGGGACATTTCAACATCCCCCATCACCAAGTCTTTTTAGAAGGCACATGTCATCGAGGGGCTCAAAAACTACATACAAATTGGATATAGCAGGGTGCTATCGAGTAGGGACCAACTGAATCAACATGAAGAAGGGAAATATCTAATGTCAGCATAACTATCCCTCTCCAATAATGGTGGGACAACAATAGAAAATTTAGTGGCACATTTTCTATTGTCACCTCAAATTTGAAACTTTAAACACACATATAAGTGACAAATATGCTAGATCAAATATTCCATATTGTGATGATGTGATCATCATATACATTGCGAACAACTGATGATATCTTTCTATTCCTAAAGGTGATACAAGACTTTCTTCCATGGAGGAACAACTCTGATGGTTGATACCCCAATGAGTATGATTAATTATCAATGATGAAAGCTATAGAAAACCATTATTATCCATACTGATAAGGTACAATTTTTTTTACCATCCACTCCATCACCCTCAGACCTTCCATTAAAGATCTTAGAAAGTAGACCATAGATAATGATTATGGCATTTACCAATTTTCTAGTTCACCAATTTGCATGCTCCTCATAGGTCAAGTTTCCAACTTTGGCTTACGAATCACATGCATAATAGCTTTTAAAAATCTATCGTAGGTTTATCCATTAGCTCATCTACTTCAATCTCTTGAATTGTTGCTCCATCATCACTTATTTCTTCAACATGGATTCTTTTGGTTTATGTTGTCTCTATGAATGATTGGATCATTATTTACAATCATCAAACTCCAATAAGCCATTTGTCAAAATAGTTCTAGCTTATTGATGAGCTACTAAAAAATAGATTAACACATGTTCAACTTCCAAATTTGCAGGTGTTTTAAACTCCCAATCAAATATTGATGGGGATTTTATGCATGCTAATTATTTATGAAAAGCCTACACAAATAAAAAGTACCCAAGAAATCATGTGGCCCAGATGAGAAATTGGAAGCACTAGAACAAAAGATATTTCCTAGTGTCACAATGAGCTGATTATGCTAGCTTAAACAAGATGGTGGAATAATGTAACAACTTGTCTATAGGTATTCTCTAAAGTTAATGTAACTACAAAGATAGTGAGGAGTTTTTTGTTGCTGCCATAATCAATTGGAATGATCACTTCACTTCCATGACTCATCTACTCTTAACACAAAATATTCTCAGCCATGTTTGTTATATAGTTTCTGATGATGCAAGATTTCTTGCCTACATCACAATGAAAAGATTTAGGATAATTTATTTTCAAGGGCCTTCTGTGGTCTAGCTATGGCCAAGAGATGAAATTCTCGTGAACTTACATATGGTTGTAGTTACTCACTTTGTTTTGGTATCTTGTGAATTGACCAAGGCCTTAGAGTTCATTAAATCCACGAGGAAATAAAGGACTATAGGCATAGTAATTATTTTAAAATTAGAAATACATATAGAAAGATCTTTGATAAGCCTAAAGGAAATCCATCTCATAGAGGTATCAATGACACAATAGCATATGCAAACAACAACTCATTATGGTTAGCTACTATTACTCATTACTGAAATGAGAAGAGCATGACACATGCTAAATAATAATATGCTAGTATTCTATATCCTGTGAATGCATTATTGTGTGGACAATTGTCAAATATTTAGTCATAACTAGAAACAAAATTTTATCATCTTGCAAGTAAAAAGGTTAATAGTTCAAAGCTCACCTCTATTCTCCAAGTAAAGAAACTTCATGTGTAAATCATCTCCTACAAGCACAAGAGAATGAGATGCATCTCCCAAGTGTGGTTTCCTTCTCTCTACATGTTCAAGTATCTCAATGCATATCTTGTCATTTTGTCATTTGGAGTCTTCTTGTTTGTTGTTGTCGAGCTATTATAATCAATATCTCTAGTAAGTCTCCTCAAGATCTTAAGAGCATTTCTTCCATCTTTTGTTACTTCAAAAGGATCAACTCCTTTTGGTAAAAGTGACACAAGTATGGTAAGATCTTTGTGCATTGTAACTATATGAAGTATTGAGTATCCTCTAGCATTTATAAGATTAACATCAAAGTTTCCAAGCTCCAAGAGCTCTCTTGTAATATTTGAATTACAATATGATGCCGCATAATGTAGCACATAAGCATCATCAAGAGTGATTAGACCTTCAATCAACAACATTCTAACCAACTCAACATCATCTGAGTCAAGTGTTCTTTATATTCTCCTGACATTTTTGTTATGTAGAGAGATTGTATCTCTTATTTCAAAACCCAATTGTGACCATAGCTCACCAAGTTGAACAACTACCTGTGTGGAGGGCTCCTTCTCAAAAGCTGTATGGTCAATATTAGATCTCACCACTATCTCAAGGCACTTTGTCAATAATGGATCATTTCCAGTTTGACATTTATTTTCTACTACCAGTATTGGGATGACATCCTTTAGGTAGGCATTCTCCACAATCTCTAGGATATGTTGTTGCACCAAGTAAAGGCAATGTCATATTATCCAAATTAGTAATACATATACAAAAAATAAATATCTCTTGTGCATCACCACAAAGAAATAAGAAAAATATGTAACCTATGAGACTATATGTCATCACATTGAAGGATTCAATTTCATGATTCAACTTCTTAAAAATATCATAAGATGTAACAATGAAAAATCTCACTCCAAAATGAGCTTTAAGTCAGATACACTTCTCTCTTCAACTTTAATATATAATCATTTGTGCATATATAGAAAACAATAAGAAACTAGAGTTCCTCAAAGACAAAGGGGATGCTCTAATTATAAAGAAAGCTTAGAAAAGTATTAAATTAGGCTCAATAAATACAAAAATAAATCAAATGGACAATACAACCTCTCAAGAAACAATATATAAGGGCAATGCTAGTTGGGTCATAAAAAAGAGTTAAATAGGGTGGTCATATAAAAAAAATGAAAGATCAAAGAATTTTGAGATGCAAAACTTTCAACATTATTTTTAGTTTTAACTCTCCAGTATTAAAAAAAAAATGTATCCCTTTGGAGCAATCGAATGGGAGTAAATGAATACCAATTATGTTATATTTATGGTTTTCACTTGATGTTGGACCTCATGTCTTATATATAATTGGGATTTTAAGGATGCTATGAGATCTCATAGTTAATTTAAATTAAGAAGGTAACATTACATAAGATCTTATACTAAAAAAAACTCAATGAGTAATTCCTACCAAACATTGTCATTGACTGAACTTTGTTTTGTTAGTCGAATGTGGTAATAAGAATTAAAAAAACACAGATTCCTATAATTTAACAAAATTTTCCCAGTACATATATCAAGAAGACTAGAAACATTATGTGTAACAGAGGTAACAAACATCACTGAAATCTGAAAACATTTAAAGAACAAATTTCTAGAATATTTTTAGCTTGAGAATAACATCTTCTAACTTTTAGGAGCTAATCAATAAATATTTACTATCAAGAATGTCCATGATCTTCAATCCATCTATGACAACAAGTCCATGAATACTTAGTCATTATTTTTATCGTGTTTTTTTAATGTTCTCCAATAGAATTTGTCCAAGCATAGTAAGAAGAAAAGATGTGGTTCAACAATCTATATAATCAGTATTACTAGAAAAAAACATGACAATTTTGGGAAAGTTTTTTGCAAATTCTTAGAGTAATTCAACATTTTTGAAGGGTTAAAAGACCAAGGACAATCATCTACATAATTAACTTTAAATGGTATGTAGACCAATGTTTCTTCTTTGAGAACTTTATTATTTCAGAGATGATAGTAGAACATTGCATGGTAGATTTAAACCCAAATAAAACTTTTTTTTATTTCATTATTTACTACCATTTAGAAAAACCGCGTTCCATTTAGGGTTAAGTAAATTGAATTTTATAGCCTTATACTCACGAAAAGTATCTGGAAAAAATAATTAGTTAATAAGAGTAATTATTAGATTAGAAGTAACAAAAGTGGTTATTTAAACATGTAATTTATTTTATTTTATTACGAAACATGTCATTCTTTCTCCAAAACTTTTCATTGATTTCATAGTTTGAGCATTCCTCTTCTCTAATTGTGTGTGTGGTCCAATCAACTTTCTATTGAGACTAATAGCCATAGTTTGTAGAGTTAGAGATTGTGCTAAGAACCAAGACAATGTAGAAAGTTACACATTGTACGATCATTCTTTAAAGGGTGCCAGCTCAATGGAAGAGCACCTTCTTTACTATTATGACCAAATACACTATTAAATATTTGATCAAATATACTACTAGATATGCTACTAAATATACCACTAAACATGTGACTAAATATACTAAATATGTGGCCAAATATATGATTAAATCTGCTATTAAATATGTGACTAAATTAACTATCAAATATACAACTAAATATGTGGTTAAATATACTACTAAATAGGTGACTAACAACATGATTAAAGATACTACTAAATCAACTACTAAATATACCACTATATATAATACTAAATATATCACTAAATCAATGATCAAAATCTGTGATCAAATAAATGACTAAAATTGCTTGATAGTAAATTTAGTAGTTTGATAAATGACTAGATATTAACTACTATTAGTCATGTGACTATGTTTAGTCACATATATACAAATTTTAGTGGTTTTTTTAGTCACATATTGTTATTTTTGTACTAGTGTCTATGACCATATATGTTACAATGATAATAGTAACCTTTAGTACTTGCCTTATTTACAAGATCTCTGCCCTTGTCCACATTGTGTCCATATCGATGACAAACATTACAATAGCCTCTATAGGCATGTTGCACACCAAGCATTTTTTTCCTTTTATCAACAAAAAATTGACTTATGTCTTGATTTTTAATAATAGTAGTAAGTAGGATTGTTGGATGACATACCTCCTTTTGATGTCTTTTCATTCCTTTTGGGAGTCAAGTCTTTTTTTCCAGAAGATTCTCCTTTCTTAGTTATGTTGATTCCTTTGAATTCTAAACCGATCATGCTTGTGATCTTTCTCTAAGCTTTTAGTTGTTCTTTGAGCTTTCTAGTGCTTTCATTTGATTTCTTCAACTTTTAATTTTCTTCTTTGATGTTCTTTAGCTCATCCATCAATTGACAAACTTGCTCTTCCAATTGCTTGGCTTCTTTGTTTATAACTTCTACCTACTCAGTCATATTGTGACAATGATCTTATAGGACACTATTTTCTTATGTGATATACCTATGTTCTTCTTCCATTAATGATATTTTATCTTCATTTTATTTTAGTAATTTTTCAGGTTGTTACTTTTCTTCCAAAGCCATTATGAGTTCTTCATAGGCTTGGTCTCTTGCAAGGATGGCATTTTCCCTTTCAGCTCGTGTTTCACTCAATCCAATAGTTGAGTGTTCTTGTTCCCTTTTCATTGCCTTGATTATTTTGGTTAGATTTTCATTCTCAATCATGAGTTCAAAGATTGCTTCTTCATATTCTTCAAAACCTCTTTTCTCTCCAAGTTTCTTTATCAGTTCCTAACTTTTTCCTAACTTCTTCATCAAATTTTCCTCTTTTCTAGAGATTCTCTCAACTTGTCCTTAAAGTCCTCAATAGTGTCAAGAGCTTCATTGAGTTACATTTTGTATGTCATGGCTGCCATCTAATCTTCCCCAAAGCTGTCAGGCTTGTAGTTGATAGGGTTTGAGCTCCGATAGCAATTGTTGGTCCCAACCGGTACTGAGAGGGGGGAAGAATCAATACAATCAACTCTACTAGTTAAAATATCAATCTCACTATCCATCCTTTCTATCAAATCTTTGACAAACAAAACCACTATGAAAGAAGTATAGTAAAACCATAAAAGACTACACAGAGAATCTTACATCAATGACCCATTTTTATCTGAAAACCCCTAGTGTGAGGGTGAAAGCCATGGTGGGAGTAATATACCCACTAGCCTTTCCTTGCAAGTAAAAGGGCTCCTTGTTAAAGGCTTACTACTCAATTTGAGAATTCATTCTATTAGGAATGCATATAATCTATTAGGATTACAATATCCTATTAAGGCTACCCCACTCGAGGATTTTGATCCCTTTTTCAA
Organism: Cupressus sempervirens; assembly: GCA_028749045.1. NCBI lineage: Eukaryota > Viridiplantae > Streptophyta > Pinopsida > Cupressales > Cupressaceae > Cupressus > Cupressus sempervirens. Next base: position 794,355,417 of record CM053783.1, on the reverse strand, counting down.
AGATAAATTATTAGAGGATTTCAAAGATTTATTAAAAGTCTCCTTGTCAAAGGCTTACAATATTTGCAATGGCAAGAAAGAAAACTAAAGGCTAGATCTAAAGATGTGGTACACCTTGCCTTGAAGATCCTATGTGAAACTCCTTGAAGATTCTTTGATCTCCTTCCTTTTTTTTGGCTTAACTTGGTGAACTTGCTCTATTCACTTCCTCCTTTACATGCTTGAGCACTAGTCTATTGTTTACACATTGTTCTTCACTATTCTAGTCTGCCTCCACAAATCTTTGCTCATCACAACAAAAACCTCTCCTAAATGAAATCTAAGTGACCCTAAATTAACTTGTCCAATGGGGAAATATTTTAGATGATGATATGTTACATTCATTGTTACATTCATGATTGAGTTTGTCATTAATGTCAACATAGTAGTCTTCTGTGGTATATGAAAGAAGAACAATGGAAAGATCAAGTTGGTATGGATGGCTAGTTGAGCATTCTCACTATCCGAGGTTATGGGATATACTTCTAAATATCTAGTATATGCAGTTAACATCAGGTGAAGAAATGTTAAGTTTGGAAGAAGTTATATTGTAAGTTTTGGTGATGTCTATTCTGAGATAGAGTTTACAGAGGCATGTTTTGGTAAACTTGTTATATCTCTTAACAGAATTGTTATTCTAAGAATCAAGGTTGAGGCTGTGAAGAAGACATGTTGTTGATGATGTAGCTACACTCACTTATCATAATATTGTGTGTATGAAAAGATATTCAAGTTGCAAGGCAGAAGATTAATGTTATCGCTAAGTGTAACATGTTCTTAATGTGGTCCTATAATAATTAATTGAGAAGGTGTAACAACTGACTCCGAGAATTGTTTTATGGATTAGATATAAATGAAGGAGATTTTCCTTTATCATGAGTATCAAAGAGAAGTGATTTATAAGCAGCACAAAGAGTGGAATGAAAAGTTGAGCAGAGTAGAGTAGAAGTGAAGGAAACTTCATTACTGACGTTTTATTGAGTGATCCAAAGTTGGATACTTTGATATGAGGTTTACGACCTAGTCTACAAGGTTTGAAAGTGATTGGTTTGGTTGACAGAACATAGGAAAGAGGAACTTAACAGTAAATTACTTGTTTAGGAAGCAAGCTCTTCTTATAATTGAAATTACATGTTTGGGCAGTGGACTCTTCTTGCATACATTGTACTACAACTCCTAACAGAGTTTGCACAACTCCTAATAGGGTTGGAATCTTCTAACAAGGATTCATCTCCTAATAGGGACTCATATGTACTAAATGTTTTAATAGACTCCTAATAGGGTCCATCCTCTAACAACGAATATTTATATTAGTACATCATCTTGTGGGCATCATTCTCACCAGAGTTTTCCCTCTGATCAAGGGTTTCCCTAGTTAACATATATGGTGTAATTGTCTATGTGCATCATGTTATGGTTGTTGTTTACTTTGGTTGAATGGATATGATTGTTTAAGGTTAATAAATGTTTTAATTATTGGATAATTGATTCATCCCCCACCCCCCAGTTATCTTGGTAGACTATTATTTCTAACAATTAGTATTAGAGCATTAGGTCCTTGAAGATAAAGTTTAACAACTTTGAGAGATCCATGGAAAGTATGTTATGGAAAGATAGTTTGAAGTTCAATGGAACAAATTATGATAGTTGGAAGGAAAAGATGAAGACACATCTATTGTGTATGGGTCCGAGATATTGGATCTTGACAAAAACATCAAAGAAAATCATTGCTGAAAAAGATTTGGAAACTTGTACCAAGGAAGAAAGAGATCTTTTTATGTATGACATGAGAGCTAGAGAAGTACTATTGACTGCACTTCCTAAAATTGAATACAATCAGGTAAATTCACTTGTTACTTCACATTTGATTTGGAAAGCTTTGGAAACTAGTTTTGAAGGAGATGAACATTCTAAGAAATTGAGGCTGCAAAATTGGATTTGTGCATTTCAAGATGCTAAAATGATGGAAGATGAATCTATAAGATCATGTGTAGGCAGAATATCATAAATCATTGCAAGTATTAAATCTCAAGGAGGAACTAAAGAAAATGATGAGGTTATATAGAAGATATTGAAGAATTTAACACCACCATTTAAGTCAATAGTTCAAATGATATAATTGTTAATATCTTGTACCAAATATTCACAAAAGAGACATTTCTTGGAAGACTTGAAACAATTGAGAATGAGCTTAGACAATCTGGAGAATTAACTAGAATAGAAACAACTTTCAGTACCTTGAATATTTGATTGAGTTTATCAAGGAGCACAAGTGCTAGAGGAGACTTTGCTAGCAGCAACAAATCTGATGAGGACAGAAAGATTGAAGGAGTATCCCTTCTAGTTAGAAGAGAAAAGGATGTTAAGAAAAATCTTTAAATGTTGGACTTGCAATGAATTTGGTCATTATGCACCTAAGTGTCCTAAAAGAGAGAAAAAGTATAAAGAAAATTGCAAACCTAAAAGAGATAAAGAGTGTCTGTATGCAAATTAAGAAGATGATTCTGATGAACAAGAAGTAAGTGCCAGTGATGATGAAATAGGATTTGTAGAAATCAAAGAAGAAAGCCCAAAGAAAGCAGCATTAGTATCACAAGTTGAAAAAAAATCTAATTGGATAATTGATAGTGGTTGTTCACATCATATGACTAGTGATATGAACAAGTTTGTTGACTTCAAAAGTAAAGATGGAGGCATTGTTAGAGTTGGAAATAATGCAGCATGCCAAGTTAAAGGTATTGGATCTATAAGTCTTGATGGTAAAACTAAAACTAAGGATGTATATTTTGTTGATGATTTGAAGTACAATCTTTTGAGTGTTGGACAAGTAGTGGATAAAGGTTACCAGTTGCAACTCACAAAAAATGCATGCATGATTAGAGACAAAGATGGGAAGGTAATTGGAACATGAACTAGATCTAGAGGTAATGTATTTTAGTTGAATCCTACTGAAATGACATGTTTGGTTGCAAAGGTAGATGACAGTTGGTTATGGCATAAGAGATTTTGTCATATAAAATTTGACAACATTGTAAAGACTAGTAGTATGTTTGAAGTTAGAGATTTGCCTAAGATTATAAAGAGTACTAACACAATTTGCAAGGAGTGTGTTTTGGAAAAGCATAACATAACTTCTTTTCCTTGCAAGAAGTTTACTACTATAGCAAAATTGGAGATTGTACACACAGATCTCAGTGGTCCTATGAAGACTAAAGGATTCTATGGTGAAAAGTATTTTACGATTCTAGTTGATGACTTTTCTAGAATGATGTGGGTTGCATTTCTTAAAGAAAAATCTAAGGCATTTGATAAGTTCAAGATATTCAAAAATAGAGTTAAGAATGAATCAGACATGAAGATTAAATGTTTAAGATCAAATAGAGGAGGAGAGTTTACTTAAAATGAGTTTACCATCTTTTGTGAAGATAATGGAATCAAAAGACAGTTATCAGCTTTAAGAACCCCTGAATAGAATGGTATAGTAGAGACAAGAAATAGCCCAGATAAAAAAGTAGCAAGAGCTATGTTAGCTAAGAATGATGTATCCAAAATGTTTTGGAGAGAAGTTGTGGATACATCACTCTACACTATGAACAAAGTGCAGGTCAGGAAAGACACAAATAAGACTCCTTATGAATTGTGGTTTGGTCACTCACCTACAATTAAGTATTTCAGAATTTTTGGTAGTAAGTGTTATATCAAAAGAGATGATGATATTGGTAAGTTTGATGCTAGAAGTGATGAAGGTATGTTTCTTGGTTATTCATTGAAAAGAAAGGCTTATAGATGTTATAATCAGATAACTAAGACTATGATGGAAAGTGCAAATGTAAGAGTTGATGAGAAATTAAGGATACAAGAGAGAATAGTTGATTACACTTTAGATGATGATGTTGTTATAAACCAAGGAATGATGAAGTATTCTTTGAGAATAACAATGATTGGCAGAATGAAGGAGAGCCAAGGTAGGAACAAAGCTTAGAACCTTCAATAGAGCCAAGATTTGAGATAACAACTCCTACTTTGGGAAAGAATATGACGAATCATCCACCCGAGTAGATCATCAGAAGTAGAGATAAAGGTGTGATGACAAGAAGCAGAGTCAATGAAGAATTATGTTTTATATCTCAAGTTGAACCTAAGAATGTAGATGAAGCATGTAAAGATGACTATTGGAAGCAAGCAATGAAAGAGGAATTGGATTAGATAGTAAAGAATGAGACATGGGAATTAGTCCCCAGACCGACAAACAAAGATGTGATAGGAACTAAATGGGTATTCAAGAACAAGATGAATGAATAAGGAGAAGTTGTAAGGAACAAGGCAAGATTGGTATGTAGAGGTTACTCACAACAATAAGGAATAGACTATGATGAGACCTATGCTCCTGTGGTAAGAATAGAAGTAGTAAGGTTATTCTTAACATATGCAACATATAAGAAATTCATGGTATATTAGATGGATGTCAAGTCAACATTTCTAAATGGAGAACTTGAAGAAGAGCTATACATTGAATAGTTTGAAGGTTGTCCTTTAGTAGATGACAAGGACATAGTATACAGACTGAAGAAAATATTGTATGGCTTGAAGCAAGCACCCAAAACTTGGTATGCAAGGTTAGACAAGAATTTGACAAAGCTTGGATATAGCAAAGATATGGCAGATAATAAACTCTTTTAGAAAGAAATTGATGATGGACTAATAATTTTGGTAATATTTGTTGATGATATCATATTTGGAGGAAATGATGATGAAAGAGAAAAGTTTGTAGAAGAAATGAAGAAGGAATTTGAAATGAGTATGATAGGAGAAATGAAATATTTTCTAGAATTATAAATTATATAGAATAAAAAAGGAATCTTTATTTCTCAGACTAAGTATTTGAAAAAAATTACTAAAGAGGTTTGGTTTGGAAACATGTAAACCCATTGGAACACTTGTGGTAACTAAACACAAGTTATCTACAAAGGATGAGACACCTACTATTGAGAAGAAGTATAGATCTATGATCGAAAGTTTGCAATATCTGACTCACACAAGGCTGGATAAAGAAAATGTAGTTGGAATTGTTGCAAGATTCCAAGTTGATCCCAAAGAAGAGCATTATACAATAGTTAAAAGGATATTTAGATACCTGAAAGGAACACCTAAGTTTAGATTGTGGTATGAAAGATCTAATGATTTCACTCTATATGCTTATGCTAATATTGATTGGGTAAACAATATGGATGACAAAAAGAGCACCAGTTGTGGAGCCTTCTTTCTTGGAGGAAGATTAGTTTCTTAGCTAAGTAAGAAGTAGGATTATACCTCACAAAGTATAGAAAAAGCAGAATATGTTGCAATAGAAAACAATTGTAATCAAGTTGTTTGGATGAAGTAGATGGTGAAGGATATAAGGACAGAATTTAGTGAGCCTGTTGTCATACATTGTGACAACATAGGCATAGTAAATATGCCTAAGAATCTAGTGTTGCATTCTAAGACCAAGCACATTTCTATCAAGTATCAAATGTTGAGAGAGAAAGTTGCAAAAAAGGAAATTAGATTGGAGTATGTGAGCACTAAAGAGCATATTGCAGATATTTTCACTAAGCCTCTTTCCAAAGAGACTTTTGAGTATTCGTGAGGTATGCTAGGGGTTATGCCCCTTCCTACATCAGAGTAGAAGATGCAAGAGTTTATCAGTCCAGTGTAATAAAGCACTATTATTTGTCTAGACTAAATGCTAATGCTTCCTATATGGGGGAGTATTTGTAATGGACAAAGTCAATCTAGGACTCTTGTTGGATGGTGTTTTTGAATAGTGTCTTTGGACACTTGAGCTAGTAAAAATTAGTTGTTGTTGAGTTTGTTGGTTGCTAAAACCTTTGACATTGATGTCAATGGGGGAGAAGATTAGCATGAAAAAGAAGTTGGAAAATAAGTAAGAAGAAGTACAACATGGAATGACAATTTGATGTAAAGCACATTGAGGTATATCAATGGGGGAGAATGCTTGATGAAGAGGATTTGAAAAGAAAGATTAATAGTCTTTAATTGTTGGTATTCTTGGAACTAGATGTTTTTCATCTATGTTGCCATCAATGCCAAAGGGGGAGATTGTTGGAAGCATGAATGCTGATGATAATTCTATAGGGGAATATTGTAGATGATGATATGTTACATTCATGATTGAGTTTTTCATTGATGTCAACACAATAGTCTTCTGTGGTATTTGACAAAAGAATAATGAAAAGATCAAGTTGGTACAAATGGTTAGTTGAGTATTCTCACTACCCGAGGTTATGGAAGATATTTTTGAGTATTAGTATATGCAGTTAATGTTGGGTGAAGAAATGTTAAGTCTAGAAGAAGTTATGTAAGTTTTGGTGATGTCTGTTCTAAGATAGAGTTTACAAAGGCATGTTCTAGAATTAAACTTGTTATATCTCTTAGCAGAATTGTTATTTTGAGAATCGAGATTGAGGATGTGAAGAAGACATGTTGATGATGATGTAGCTAAGATCACTCATCATAATATTGCATGTACAGAAAGATATTCAAGTTGTAAGGAAAAATATTAATGTTATTGCTAAGTATAACATGCAGTTCTTAATGTGGTCCTATAATAAATAATTGAGAAGGTGTAACAACCAACTCAAGGAATTTTTTTATGGATTTGGTATAAAGGAAGGACATTTTCCTTTATCATGAGTATTGAAGGGAAGTGATTTATACGCAACACAAAGAGTAGAATGTGAAGTTGAGTAGAGCAAAGAAAAAGTAAAAGAAACTTCATTGTCGAGGTTTTATTGAGTGATTCGAAGTTGGATACTTGGATCTGAGTTTGTGACCTAGTCTACAAGGTTTAATAGTGATTGGTTCAGTTGACAGAATAGAGGAAAGAGGAACTTAAGAGTAAATTAATTGTTTGGGCAATGAGCTCTTCTTGTAATTAAACTTGCATGTTTAGGCAGTGGGCTTTTCTTGCATACATTGTACCACAACTCCTAACAGGGTTGGCACAACTCCTAATAGGGCTAGAATCTTCTAACAAGGATTCAAAGTCTCATAACAGGGACTCATATGTACTAAATGTTGTAATAGAATCCTAAGAAGGTCCATCCTCTAACAAGGACTATTTATATTAGTACATCATCTTGTGGGCATCATTCCCACTGGGGTTTTCCCTCTGATCAAGGGTTTCCCTAGTTAACATATCTGGTGTAATTGTCTATATGCATCTTGTTATGGTTACTATTTACTTTGGTTGAATGAATAAGATTTTTTAAGGTGAATAAATGTTTTAACTATTGCATAATTGATTCACCTACCCCTACCCCCCCTCCACCCTTCTGAGTTATCTTGGTGGACTATTGTTTCTAACAAATTTATCTCGTTCAAGTCATTCAATTCAAAATTTGAATTTTCATGAAGACATGGTCACAAAATACCCATGACTACCTAAGTGTAGCTACCTATTCATGTAGGCCTTCGTGTTCACCTATAAGTCTACATCTAGACTTGTATTTCTATCACTTCCACCACTTCTCTCTACGTGCATGTCATGTTGCTTTCAAACAATCTCTTGGTTTTATCATATCAAGGGTGACTCAAATATGACCATCAAAGTTCCACATCTATTTTCCTATCATGGGATTGTCATCTTCTTCTCCTCCATTAAGACCAGTATGCCTGTCTGTCGATGGTTGCACTTGTAATGTCCCCAATTTTTAATGTAATATTTAAATTTAATTAATTAATTATCTAATCCCAGAATTTAAATGAAATAATAAAAGGACCTATAATTAGTTACTTTAATTAATTAATATGGGCCTAAGTTAATATTTGTATTTGTGGTTCTAATTGATTTAATATATCTTGAACCTAGTTTTAATTTTTAGTTTCTATTGGTAACTGTTGTCATTGACTATCTTTGTACACCCTTAGAAAGGTTTCCTTGACAAGTATTTAAGCATGGCTTGTAGGTAGTAGTTGGTATGCATTTTGGATTATTCTCTATGTACTGCAAATTCCTGTTGGAGTTCTCTATTGTTTTCCATTTTGGAAGTGAAAGACCTTACCTATTTGGTTTGTCCAGTTTTGGTGGGATTCAATGCTCACCCTATTCCATTGCCTATAACACTTCGCTTGAATTTGACAAATCGAAGCACCATCTATCTGTGAATATTAATTGAATATACCTATGTTCAATTTTCATTATTTGGATTTCATCTTGTTCATGGTTGTATTGTTCAAACTCACTTCCACTACCCCCATGTCTTCTTCCGTACAACTACACAAACATATAGACTTTGCATTGGCACACAATCATTTTGTACTAACACCATACAACCCATCTTATACGGGCCACACCATATGACCCATCTTGTATGACCCACACGATACGACATCCCATCATGTATGACCCATTTCGTACCACCCATATTGTAATCCTATCTTGTACGACTCACTGTAATACCATATGACCTCATAGGCTTACATTCACTTGTCCCCCTCACTGTACATCATTTGTGTTTTATTACCAACATTGTATGGTCATACTCCTATACCATATGACCCTTCATAATAGTATCATATTGCCACCATACAACAGGTTCTACCATCAACACTACCGTACGGTCAGCTCCATTAGCATCTCTGGTAAATAATTAATAGTAGGGTTGTGAAAGATGGGAAAATAGAACATTACAGTGGTATCAGAGTTGGTGATTTTGCCAGCCTATTGGGAGAATGGAGAGCTTTGACTTGGATTACACTATGGTTTAGTTTCCATCCGATTGGAGGGCACATATGTTAGTCAAATACTCCAAGAATACTTTTGTGTGCCAATTGTTGGATGGTCAAGTATAGGATGATAGATACAAGGTGGTTGGAAATGTCATTTACCATAAAGATAGAATCTATTTGGTACCTAAATCGAAGATGAAGGAAATGATTATGGAATAAAGTACTTGCGTAAATAACATTAAACCAATACTTGATGATTAACTTGATGGAGCTTTAGGTTCTACTAGAAACCCTCTAAATGAGCAAGCTCTACCCTTAGTTGTTCAACCTCTTGGTGATGCAGATTCGATCGAGGATTATTTGCAGGAGCAATCTTTACAATTGACTGATTATGAAATCTATTTCCCAGTGGCAATCATGATGGCTTACACAGATGAATTTCAAGTTTGGGATCTTGGTGACTTAGGACGAGACAATATTTATATCAAAGTGGTGCAACGGAGCTTGAATGGTGGTCTACTCATCTCAATTGAATTCAATTATGCACATGTGATCCTGAAGAAGCATGGAGTTTTTAGTAATCTACATTCGCACATGGTTTGGGATCCTAGAGTTTGTGTATTGCTTGAGGACAAGAAATCTTTGGTCGGCGAGGATTTGTAATGTCCCCAATTTATAATGTAATAATTTAATTTAATTAATTAATTAACTAGTTCCATAATTTAAATAAAAATAATAAAAGGACCTTTAATTAGTTACTTTAATTAATTAATATGGGCCCAAGTTAATATTTGTATTTGTGGTTTCAATTGATTTAATATATCTTGGACCTATTTTAATTTTTAGTTTCCATTGTTAAGTGTTGTCGTCAACTATCTTTGTACAGCCTCAGAAAGGTTTCCCCGACAGGTATTTAAGCTCAGTTTGTAGGTAGTAGTTGGTATGCATTTTGGATTATTTTCTATGTACTGCAAATTCCTATTGGAGTTCTTTGTTGTTTTCCATTTTGGAAGTGAAAGACCTTCCCTATTTGGTTTGCCCAATTTTGGTGAGATTCAACCCTCACCCTATTCCATTGCTTTCAGTGGGATTCAACCCTCACCCTATTCGATTGCCTGTAACACTTCATTTAGATCTAGCAAATCAGAGCACCATCTATCTACAAATATTAATTGAATATACTTGTGCTCAATTTTCATTATTTGGATTTCATCTTGTTCATGGTTGTATTGTTCAAACTCACTTCCACTACTCCCACATCTTCTTCCATACACCTACATGAATATACAAACTCTAGATTGACACACAATCATTTCATAGTAACACCATATGATCCATCCTATATGACCCACACTGTATGGTCCATCCTGTATGACCCATTCTGTATGGCCCATACCATAGGAGCCATCTTGTATGACTCACTGTAATACCATATGACCTCATAGGCTTGCATTCACTTGTCCCCCTCACCATACATCATCTGTGCTCCATTACCAACACTGTACAGTCATACTCCCATATTATACGACCCTTCATAATAGTATCATACTACCATCATACAACAGGTTCTACCATCAACACTAGCATATGCTCACCTCCATTAACATCTCTAGTAAATAATTAATAGTAGGGTTGTGAAAGAAGGGAAAATAGAACATTACAACACTTACTTGCAACACTTTAGTCTTCTTCTTGTTAACAGGTTGCCAATCAGTGACAACACTTCAACACTTAATCAATGCTTGAGTTTATTGCTCACCATTTTGCCTATCAATCATGCTAGTGTAATTTGGTCCAACAGATTATTTTTCATAAACTACAACAGAATAAAAATATATTGCAAAAAAAAAACAATTATAATCATATTATTTGGATGAAACAAATATTGTAAGACATGTATTTAATTTTCAAGACCTATCATCATACATTGTGATAACACATGTACAATCACTATGTCAAAAAATCCATTGTTACATTCAAGCACATTGCAATAAAATATCACTTTTTGAGAGAAAATGTACTAGAGAAAGAAATCAGATTGGAGTTTTTTTGCATAAAGGAATTAAAAACATAAATATTTTCTAATCCTATGGCTAAGGACACATTTGAGTACTCGAGAGACGTGCTTGAGGTTATGCCCCAACCTTCTTTAGGGCAATTGATGCATAAATTACATTAGTCATTATATTAGTCTAGTATATTTAGAGCACTATTTTATGTCTAAACTAGATGCTTGATGCTTCTCTTGTGGGGGAGTATCTACATTGAGTTGCTTCATGCAAAGAATCTTGGTCATAAGTTTCAACAATGACTTTTGGCACTTGGTTTATCTTTTGTAGATTGGTTTAGAGATGATTGAACTTTGAGAATTGGCATAATGAAACCTTTGTCGTTGATGTCAATGAGGGAGAGATATACATGAAAAACCCTTATTCATCTATGGGAGAGAGTAGCTTGAATGGGGTAAAGTATCATTATTGCATGTTGATGTATAAGAGAGAAGACAGATGAGGAAGAACTATTGTATTCAACATATTGATGTCAATAGGGAGTATCTCAATTTCTAGGGTTGATGATCTTTCATTCTACATTGCCATCAATGCCAAGGGGGGAGATTATTAGAATGAAAGCCTTATAGAGAGTGATGTATGCTTATGGGGAGATTGTAATGACTATAAGAGAGATGATTGCATTGGAAGCCTTATCTAATTCATGCATAAAATAACTTGTAAAATCCAATGTTATAGCATGTAGATCTTATCTATCAAACCCATGCATGAAATGAAACACATAACACAAGATTTGGTTACCCAAAAAACCCTCCAAGGTGAAGGTAAAACTAGGGTGGGGATGACACCTACAAATATTCACTACTGCATTAACAAAGTTAACCTGCTAGGGTTACAATTTTGATCACTTTTGATGATCTACCTTGTGAGGGGTCTGCCTTGTTAAAGGAAAATTTTTACCTTGTAAGAGGATTTTACACTTACAATAAAGTAAGGATTCGATTAAGAGATTTACAAAAGTAAATTAATAGATTATCCCTAACTCAATCTATTAAAATTTATTCAGTACTGGTTTCAAATCTCCTCTCTTCAATTTGATTTGATCTCTAATATGATATATCTTTATTGTCCTTCACTGCTTCATAAGGTTGCTCCCTCTGTTCTTCACAACTTAACTTCTTTGCCTTCACTGCAATGTTCATACTTTCACACTTGATTTGCTCTGTGATTGCACAAATAACTTTCTCATTCACCTTATGTCTCTCAATGATAGTAATGAAAATAAGGTTTTAGATCTATCTATTTAAATATTTCTAAAGAGCTTTCTAGACTCTTCCTCTTTTCCTCTGATTGGTTGTTCACTTCTCATAGGGATCTTTGGTATATGTCATAAATGTGTAATAGCCTCTGTAACAACTTCTACAAATATTAAATGTTGTGTCTATGTTGGTTGGAAATAGTTTACCTTAAAGTTTGTAATATTCTTGATTTGGATGTCAATTCTATGTTGCTTGGTACAATGTGTTTCTAATACTCAACATTCATTGTTCTTGCTATTGTCACTTGATCTCTACTATACTCGACATCTTCTATGTAACTCAACATCAATATTCTCTGACTACTTAATAATCACTATACTCAGCTTATATTGAAAATACTTGGCCACCAAAGACTTTCTCGACTCCTATAGAGCTCGACATATACATGTTTATTTGCAAGTTTTTACATGACTCAACCTATATAGAGTAGTCTAGTCACAATGATGATCAACTAACTCTGCCTTGCATATGATTAAGTATTTGATACTAATAGAAAACAATAGTTAGAGATACCAATAGATTGAGTGTTTATGTGTTGCATTCATGACTTAGGTTGTCATTGATGTCAACATATATGCTTTCCTGTTATGACTTTTAGACTTGTAGAGAGAGTTATGCTCTATGAGATTACTTTCACCTAGGCGAGAGCCTACTAGATTTGCCTCACATTGTTTCTTGTGTTGGAAAAATTTACACTTGTTTGTGCCAAAATAATTAGATCGGTCACTAATAAAATTCAATTAGAATGAGTTGCTAGGTATTGCCTACATATTTGTCAACTAGCAGTGTTGGGCCACATAGTTGCTTGTCACTTTAAAAGTGGACTATATAGGAGGATTTACATTCATTAGCCTCGATTGTGTAGGACTTTGGCTGTGATGGTATCTTCTTAAGGAGAGATAATAGTGTAGAGGAGGACACAACATGCAGACACTAAAGCTCAACGAAGGAAATTGAAAACTACAAAATCTCACCATCTTCCTCTGGACTACTCTTTGCTTTTCATATCAACACTAAACAAGTTGTGAATTATTTGATGAAGGTTATTTGGGAGGTATCTATGGGTATAAATTTGGAGTTTCCAAGCTCAAATTGTGAATAATATTTTCAAAAGAATTGTAGGGTTTTGAAACCTAGGGTTAGAGATTTTAGGGCTCTTGGGACTTTGGGTTTATTTCTAAGAAACAAACTATAGGGTCTTCAAATGGAGGGGCATTGAACAAGGCAGATTCGAGGCCTGACTATGCTGCTTCACACAGATGAACCAAGTGTTTGAACTTGGCCAATTGCTGGATCAGTTTTAGGATGAGAGGGCAATCCTCTTTCATGACTACTCTTGTGAGTATAGAGGATTCATTTGCCGCCATTAACATGAAAATTCTAAGCTTGTTATGTTTGCCTTGATTCTACATGGATGACTAACCTTTTTAGCCAAGAGTTATTAGCATAATCAGTAAAATTTATCAAATCCCTTTTTTTGAAATAATTAGTTGAACTTTTTTTGAGTCATGTACTAATTTGTAATGGCAAACCTAATGAAGCATGGTGAATGCTCTTAGAGATTAATGGGAAGAGAGCTTAGACAAGAATAAGAAAAGAGGTCTACCACATAATTGAAAGGTGTACAACAATATTATTGAGGCATTTGACATCACTCTTCAAAGCATTTGCATTTAGATGGCCGCTACCATTGCCACCCATTTATTTATCTTGGGGGAAAATTGTGAGAGATATGAAAGAGGTAGGTGAAGATCTATCTGCGGACAAATAGGAGAAGAGGAGAAAGGTATGAGTAGCTTTGTTTGCATGGAAGGCATGCATGAGAAACACATAAGTGAATCTTGCATGGTGGTGAGTGGTACATGGGAAGGTGGGAAGACAACTCAATACATTTCAAGAGTACAACTTTTATTAAATATCTTTCCTCAAAAAACTTAACTTGATATAACGTTGTATTGTAACTGTGTTTTATTATTATTCTTATTTCAATTTCCAAGCCAATACTAAATTTTGGGGAGTAATTTCAATTCCATTATGGAGATGAAATTGTGCATATCTTTTAGGTTAATACAATTGTATTCCAATAAAATATGATGCATTGGTACCTCAACAAATATATTTTAAAGGTTCAAATGAACACTAAATTGTTTGTTTAAAATTTCTCGTGAACATCATTTATTGGATTTGAATTGAGATTACAAATGGTAGGATTTCGTCAACATTTAGAAGGTTCCAAATAATGATTATAATATTTTGTAATTAATTAATAGCTATAGTAAATGAAGTAATTAATTACTAATTATAGTAAATAAAATTCCAAGTGTCGCAACAATAACTCAATGGAGATTTTTTCCTTTACATTAAACTTGTTCTATGAATTAAAATAAATATCTTGTAATTAAATTTGTTTAATCTTTAAAATAGTTTAGTTCAGATATTTATTTTTGTTATTATTTTATAACATATCAATAATATAATAAATATAATTCATTTTAGCAATAATTACATATTTAAATATTTTTTATTAAACTTCTATTTTAATATAATTATATTATAATATCTATAATAAAATGATATGAAATATATATTATGAAAAAATTATAAAAATGATATTTGATCAACTTTTTAAAATACACAAACAATACATATTAGGTTTTCATACTCTATAAATGTTAAGTACGAGACATTTTCCACTTTATGATTTAATTATATACCTTTTGAGTCAAACTCATTGACCCATGTTTCATGAGTAGTGATTGACATGAATCCATCTCTCATGAGAATAAACAGAACACTTAGCATTCATCAGATCTAGGTGATGTTCATTACTTTGCATGTGCATTTAGTAATTTCAAGAGTCTATCATAATGCTTCTAAAGTTTCTCAAATGCTCCTAAATAAATTAGCATCATCAAATAAAAATTAAATATTACATCTACAACCTTCTACTTCCATCTTTGAATTTCTCAGTAATGCTTCTAAAGTTACTCAAATACTCCTACATAAATTAGCATCACCAAATAGGTATTACATCCACTATCTTCTAACTCCATCTTTGAATTTCTAAGTTTTCTATGTCTAAATATTTTAGGCTGTTCATTTCTTACTGATAGTGGCCACTCTTTAGAAGACTCTCAAGTTATTCTACAAGAAATAATACAACAATAATAGAAAAACTCTTTTAACATGTTTTGCCCATATTTAATTATTGACAGAGATTTAACATAGAATTTTTTGGGCATAGTCTTTTGTGATGATTTTTGGACCAATGTGGAGCTTAAACAAAGCAAATTTGAAGAACTAATACCACATTAACAGATATGCAAAATAAATACAATCCAAAACCTATCAGCTATACACTTGCACCCTGTTCTAGTGCAAGTGCTAGTATTAGTATTTAGGAATGTGTTTTGATGTTGTGTCTATGTTCGCAAAAAGTTTCATGAAGATATATGAAAGTTATCAAAGATTTATTGAAGATTGATCTTAGAGCAGGTTACATGAAACAAAGTATTGGTATTTAAGTTTATATCTTTTTGACAAGGTTAAAGCTTGTTTAATAGGCTTCAATTTTGATTAAAGACATGTTTGTGGATGCTTGAGATGGCAGAATTTGGTGATCATTCTGTGAAGACTTGTGAAGGATATCATGCAGGTTCTTCCCTGGAAGCTGACTTTTGTTAATATCCTTTTGGGAAGTGTAAAGTATAATGTAACATGTAATATAATGTATTATTATGACCCTCTATTATTTTTTGTACATTAGGAAAGCCTCAAGGTCGACTCAATTAATCATTTTAGGACTTGGTATAAAGGAAAGATGCTTTCCTTGGTTGTAAGTGTCTTATTATGTAATTGTAAATGTATGCGAGCTTTCGATGCAAATTTGATAAGATCAGAGCAGTGACGGATGCTGATGACATGTTGAAGACTTCAAAGGAATTGTATTGGCAAGATAAGTTGTTGTATTAGTTAGTTCACCCTTGGACATGTTATCCTAAGAATTGTTAAATATTGAAGACAATTCGTAAGCAATTTGGATAGTGGGTTCAGTTGACTTCCTAGGAACTCCTAATAGGGTTGGAATCTCCTAGCAAGAATTCAAAGTCTCCTAACATGGGCTATATCTAATGATAGTATTCATTTGACTCCTAACAGGATCCCATCCTTTTGCAAGGAATATATATAATAGTACATTATCTTGTGGGCATCATTTACACTAGGGTTTTCCCTCTGATCAAGGGTTTCCCTAGTTAACATGTCTTGTGTCACCATCCATGATCACTATCTTGTGGTAATTGCATCTATTGGTTAAATATTTTGGATTTGACAAAGCTTATAAAAGTGGTTTAAGCACACAACTGATTCACCCCTCCCCAATGTGTTAGTGGAGTTTACTTTCTAATAAACTCCACACATAATAAGACCAATCAATAGCTATGCTACCACAAACAAAAAAACAACAACAACAATGTGATGAATTTACATTAATTAATGGATATTTTTGAATTTTTAAGGATAGTTAACTCTAATGTTGACTTATTCTTAGATTTTTGTAATTTTTAAGAAATAGTTCAACTACAAGATTAATTTGTTTTCCAATACAAATACATAAGTTTTGAGCCTCTCAAGTGAGAGATCCCATTACCTATTAAAAATAAAATAAATTTCAATAATTTTAAAAATTAATTAAAGTTTTAAGTTTATATTTTATTTATAATTATTAATTTTATAATGAAATATATATACACATAAGAAACATATGTATATGCATTATATATATTAGAAATATGTGTGTGTATATATATAACTTCTAAATATTCTATTCTTCATCACATTGTTAGTTCCTATCGACAGACAGGAAACTAACACATTCATTCAGTCTGAATTTTTGATTTGACTTTTTCAACAGACCAATCAGCGTACTGTATTAAATTTTATTGTAGAGAAAACAATATAGTTAAATATATACATTTATTTTTAAATATCAAAAATATAATTTATCTAAATTTTCATTGGATAGAGCAAGAAGAAAAACAATTTTTGTTCAAGAAAAATACACTTAAAAATAGGAGATTTAATACCAGCAAGTCTAGAAGCTTCTTGTTCCAAGTCTGGAAGCTTCTTGTTCAAATTCCAGAAGATTCTTGTTGCCTTTAGATTTCATACATGCAACATTTTCATTTCAACATGATGAGAACACACTTAATAACATGAGCGCTTGAGCATCACATCAACATATGCAGTTTCTTTGGGTTTCAGTAGAACGAATGTTTGAGCATCAATTTGGATTTTCAAACTATTATGTCAATTCTAGGTTTAGATCGAGCATCCTTCACAGGTATTTCATAGTGGTTACTTCATTATTTCTGGGATTGAAAGATAAGAGATGATTGTTAGGTAAGTATTTCATCATTTGTTGTTTATTATATTTTGGTTTATCATTGTACAAATTGTCGTTCAATGTTCTATAGTTGTTTCTAATTAGAATGAAATCGACATGCTTATGTATTTTTTTAAATTATAGATTTTTTTGGTTTCAAGTTTTTGAGCTCTTATGGTTTGATTTGTGTTGTTTCATTGCTGCCATGAAAAAAACCGTAGGGTTTAAGTTATGTTGTTTCCCTGTTGCCATGAAAAATAACCATATGCCAATATGTTTAGCTTCTTCTCAATGCCTTAGGGGTTATTGTGCAACTTTTAAAATTCCACCTACCCAAAATAAGCCACAAATTTATGGCCTAGAACATGCAAGAAAACTTTAGAAACCTAAAATAAATTCTATAACCCAAACTTATACCGAATCCGTTACCAAAAAAAATGACAAATATTAGAACCGAAATTTATTTTTGGCTCCATGGCCGTATACATTATTACATACACATACAGTTCATGTATTTCATACAACAACATCATTTTTATTCAAAATCCCTAATAGCCTCTAGAAATCCTTAGAAAAAAATTTGATGCTAATTCCTTTAATTCCAAACTTCACAAATAAGTGCTAATGATCATCTAGATGCTTGCGACATATGCAAGGAAGGCAATAGTTAAAAGATTAAGGTACTAAAACCACAGTATGTTGACATAACAATGCACTAGTTCACAAAATACCATTGTGGTTGATATTAATGAGAGCAGATTAAAGAGTTACAAATTGTATGAAGCCTCTTTCTTAAAAAAATAAATGTTGTTCTCATCATTTTACAAAAACTCGTGGAAAGGGTCTTGCATTAATAATTTGAAGAACCAAACAAAAAGACTTACAATGATAGCACTTGCATCTACACAAGTAATAAGCTACACAAAAAAGAAAGGTTAAAAAGTTGAACATCACTGCTACAATTCATACTAGAGAAGCACCTTCTACTTCTAAATCCAGAGAGAATAAGTGTATATGGAGTTTCTTGAGAAAAGGGCACAAAGAAAAGCCAATGGCCTCAATAGCCACACTAATTATGGTCCCAAGCCATTACATCATTAGACATAGAATTAGTAAATTGCACATTGCCTACTTAGCCAATAGCTAATGTTCAGATAGCCAAAGGTTATTCATCAACTCCTTTTGGATTGGAACCTCTAATTTGTTAAACTCTCTCATCATCACAATGGCTTTCCTCCATGCAAATAAAAGGAAAAACAAACTTAAAAATAAAACCGAACTCCATATAATTTCTACATAATTGTAAATCCCACATTGCAATTTGCATGTTTTGCCTTGTGGCAAATGTCAAATGCACAAACATATATAATGCCCATTTTTCTCTTGGCATTACACTACATAAATTTGTAATATGAATTACAACTCCTATATCCCAAAGAAAAAAAGACTAAATAAATACAAATCTGATTTGTGGGTGGAAGTTTTATCATTAACCAACTTATACTATACAAATAAAATGAAACTTGAGGATAACGACATATGATAATAATAATAAAAGCATTCCAATGTCAATAACTTTTATGATGTTCATATTAAATGGGAGACAACTCTATAGGATTATGGCCTTAGAATATATTTCCTATGCTACGAATCACTTTTGACATTTGTGGATAGTTAAACTTACCATTTACCATAAATACACTGTATGAAATACCAAAAGTAAATGTTCCAAATTTACATCTCTCTTAGATTGAATGTGGAAATTAAAGATATCTTTTGACAAGTGACAATTCATTAAATAGATTATTGTTGCATCATATCTTGACCATTCATTGAAAGCTTTAATTTGGGCTTCTATTAGATGTATTAATGATTGTAACTAAATCCATTCTCTCAACTTAAGACACTTAATTGAGCACAAGGGACGTGTCACATTCATGATGATGCTGGAATTCAGGAAACGTGCTTAGTCAATTGGTTTATTATAAAATGTGTCTAGATTTTGTATTTTGAAGACCAATGACGTAACTTTTCTTAGAGTTAGCAAAACATGGCTTTCTTTAGGCTTATCACCCCTTATTATATTTATAGATTTTTTTTAATTTTCTCAAAATTATTATTCACACGTCATTTTAATTCAAATAAAAAAAGTATTAGAAAATAATAATCTATCAAATCTCTCTATCTAAGATCAAGATTCAACATTCTATTTTTGCTGTCTTTGGATTCATGTAAGCATTAATAATGTGAGAAGTTCATCTTGACACATTAGATAAAAAATGCTTTCTTGCTAGAACTTTTCTAACATAAAATTCAAGATGGAGGAATAAACATTTTAATTTGAAGGAATGCTAAATGTATTAGAACAACATTCTTTATATCCTTTGATCTTTTAGAGGTTGAATCATCTTTAAACCATATTAGAATTAATTGTAATTGTACATAGAACTTAAGAACTAAAAATAGTGGAGAAACATAAACAATTACATTTTTCATTATTGTTTGTAGCTGAATGCTAGTAGATAATTTATGGCTCTTACCAAGTGCAAAATTACTTCTTTGTGTTATTAGAATTTTAACATCAATGCCTTTACAAAAAAAGTTACAAGTTCTAAATTGGAAAACTCAAAAGTGTATAAGAATTTTAGAACAAAATGTAATTCTTTAACTTCAAGAGTTTTGAGACTGGAAAGCCCTCAAGAAATGTTGTTCAATTTCACTAAAAAAATCACGCATACATTACAAGGCAACACATATTTTGCATTATTGGTTTTTCCATGAGAAGTCTTGAGATAATAAATAAAATTTCTACAATATTAGTTTGAATGCAAATATAAAGTTGTCATAAATGTCTTGTAATTTGTTATGAACAAATGGATCATTGAGATCTTATGCAAGGTTAAAAAATACCAACCAAAACCCTAACAAAAGCATAAGCATGTTATAACTAAATTCTACATATAGACAAGATATCCACAATTTAAATTGTTTATTCTCTGTGTTTTGGAGTCTGCAATACAATAAATTTTATTTTATTTTTAGCATGTTTGCAATGTAAGAAATTAGAAACCAATTGTTTATCCTAAAAGAAAGAATTATATGATTAAAAAACGAGAGAAATTAAAAATTACAAAACAAAAATAATTTTTTTACTAATATTTAACATCAAATAATTCTTTATTAAAAAAAAAAACAATTAATTATCATCTTTATACACTATTTTTATTTATAAAAAATATTAAATCAACAACTTGACACCTAAAAATGATATAAGATATTTTAAATTTTAAATACATAATCAATAAACATAATTGTACTTACAATAACTACCATTTTAAAAATCTTTGTAATATTATTTAGTTTTTAGTTTTTAAAATTCTTTGTTACATTATTTAGTTTTTATTACTTTTAATTATTTTAAAAGATAATGCTTTAAGGACAAAATGAATCAAAAAAGAAACATAGGTTCTTTTAAGAAGCTCGGAAGACTACATCAATGGAAGTACATTGCAGTCACAAAGGAGCAATGACAAAGTTGTTGGAGTGAAGGCCTTCCGACTCACAAGAAGCAATGAATGGATCATTTATCAAAAAAAAAATTATACAATATGAGATTCCACACATATCCAAAATAATAGTCATTATTATTTGTACTTTAAAGACACATTGAAGAGAGAGTTAAAGAAAATATTCCTCGTAATGGTTAGAAAAGAAGGAAATAGAGATTTATATATATGAAGACAGATTGAAAAGAGAGATAATGATAATAGAGATTTATAGATAGAAATGAAGGATATGAAGAGATTTAAAAGAGAGAGAATGATATGTTATTATAGGGACAATGAATAGAGATAGTTGGAAGAGAATTAAAAAAAAGATTAAAGATTATGCTATTTAAAAAAATATTTAAATAACAATTATAAAATTGAGTTAAATCAATGAAGTATTTGTTTCTACCTTTTCCAATATAAATTCAAATATTAAATTTTAAAACATAAATTGTTGACTGCTTGATCCAAACCAACAAAAGAATTAGTAAGTTCGAAGAATAATATTAGTTTTACAAATTTTAAAATGCAAAAAAGAATTTGTGAGACAAGTGTATGTTACATAGATATATTTGTGGTGTACATGTATTGTATAGTAACTGTGTCATGTGTCTAAAAAAAATTGAATGGGGATTAGAAGAACAAAAAAATAGACATATTTGTGGTGTACATGTATCATATAGTAACTATGTCATGTGTCTAAAAATTTGAATGGGGATTAGAAGAACAAACAAAAACTTGCATGAAATTTCAAATTTTAGTTGAGGAAGAGATGTGACATAATGGTTTACACAAGGTTAGAAATTTATGACATTACATCTTGCCCTCATTTTATCGAGCATATTATAATGGAGAAAGTGAGCTAAAGTAGAGAATGCATACACGACTCACCTAAAGACCATTTATCTATATAGGGTTGACCAAAAGAGAAAACACTAAATTGTTAAAAGATTGTAGTAAATAGCAAGCTGCACATAAACATGTTAGATGATGAAGATACTTATTATGTAAATAAAATCAATGAATGTATATATAAGGGGCAAGCTGCATTATGCTAGATAGCCATATGATAGGGAAAATTTGATAGTGTGTCAATGTCAGCATCAAAACCTAGATTATTACATGATAGGGTGAGTTTATACATGCATCAATTAAAGAAGATAGATAGGTACATGTAGGGTGGCTCTAAACTTGCACCAACACAATTCGTAAGAGTTGGGCGGTCATGTGATAAAGTAACTTTGATCACATTGATTTGAGTAGAAAAAAATTAGATATATGATAGGGAAAGAGATTTGTTAAGATAAGTGGATTATCCCTAGCAAAGGTACACAAAAAGATTAAAATAATTAAAATTCTAGAAAAACATATGATGTAAGACAATGTCATAATCAAATATTTGTAACAAATATAACAAATTCATTTAGAATGGATTGTGTTTCTTAGGGGGGAATACAAGATACTCTAAAGAGAGATAAAGACATAATGGCATGTCAACATATAAGATGTTTCAATGGAATGATACCCCACAAGAGACGACACATGCTATGCACAACATCCAGACAAAAAGGAGGGGATTCAATTAGTAGACATCGAATATAGAAGAGGGAAGGAGATATGTTCTACAACACCTCTCGAAGGTATTTTGTCAAGATGTGTATGTCTATAATTTGAAGAAAAGCACATGACGATAAGTGGTATTCGAATTATAACCTTCCAACTTTTTCTCCATCTCTTATTCTGTTCCTTGTTTGTTACATATTCTTCATCACATTGTTGTAGTTGTTCTCTTTCTCATTTATGGTAAGTCATTAGATCTTTCATTACGATTGTGGAAGAAGAGACATAAAAAGCAGCAGCTCTTATGCCGTGAAAATGCTTGTTTTTTGTCTTGTGAATCGCATAGACTGCTTTATCCTCATTATTATTATTATTAAAATCATGTAGATAGAAAGATAGATAGATAAAAAGATAGATAAAATTTTAACATCCACGAGGCTAAAAATAGCCTATGGGACAACAAGACAACTCAAGCAGACTTAAGTAACAATGTTCGTTGCTTGTGTAGGATGATGATGAGTCCACCCAATTGCTCAATGTACTCTTCGTTGAATAGATTATGCCAAGAACTATCACATATAGTGTCCGCAAATTTATCTCTACTACTCTTGTAGGCTTCACATTCTAAAATAAAGTGCTGTTCAGTTTCCACTTTCCCAAAATTCTTTTTTCCCAAACCTCCTTTGGCAGAAATGTTGGCTCCTATGTATGCTTTTTGGAGTTGATCACAAGCGGGGTTGTATCAATTCATTTGCCTCCAAAAGCAAATCAGGTGATGTCACCTCAAATCTTAAAGAATCAGGAGATTCATCCAAAAGCAAATCAGGTGATGTCACCTCAAATCTTAAAGAATCAGGAGATTCACCCTTACCAAAATGTTGAAGCAGGTAAAGTTCCATCGTAAGGAAGATGTTTCATAGAAGCCAAAGATGCATATAACCTCTCTCAGCTTCTACTGTAACGTGAAACAATGGAGATCGATTCAAGGGAGGTTACTGATCCAGAAAGAACTAGCACTTTGATCAGTTCCCGATATAACAACGGTACTTCACATCATATATTATCCTTAACAAAAGCCATAGGGTTTTTTAAGCACATATGATCAAATCATGAAATTCTTACTCTTCATTTCCTATGCTACACAACTCCAACAATGTCGGTTGTGTTTTACATAATTACTCGTCATTGTTTTCATCAAACGGTAAAGAGAAATTATGAACAATTACGTTTCTTATAATTCGCGTGACATACCTTCGTTTTTCCAAATTTTTATATCAATGTACTCCGTTAGTCCTTTGAGTGAGTAAAACCGCAGCGTTCACATTCGACTTTTGGATCCTTGTATTAACTCTTAATATGATATTCCTCTATGCAATTTTTTCACATAATATAAATTTACATTACAACTGTAGCATGACACTCTACTGCTTTTGTTCTGTTTTCACAAACTATAATTATCCATCTACATTACCATCAGGTTCATTAGCTTATGTTCATAACGCATTTGAACATGTCTGTGTGTGTTTTCCCCAAGCACATGTAACTGTGAATTGTTAAAAATAACGCATTGTGGATTTCAACTTCTTCACCGACCCGATACAGAGAGGGACCATCACGGTGTTGTAGAGTTTCAGAATTTGATAAGGGTCGATGCCACTAGGGTTTAAAGACTTACGATATTTCACTCAAAGATACTCGAGGACATCACAGGAGCAAGGCTTAAGGACTTCATAGTGGCAAGTTCCCTCAGAATTTTAAATAAACCTGAAAACAAATGCTAATCACCCTATTGCCCAGGCTACTCCCACGTTAAAACTATTGGCTTCTTTTTGTCTTTGTTTTCCTTTGTAAGAGGGCCAGATTATAGTTACATATGATTTTCTAAATATCATAAAAACTATTATTTATCAAAAGATGATTCTAATCTCTCCAAAAAAATAGTCCAAATCGGTGAAGGCAGCAATCAACAGTTGGAGAAACAGCTTGCTGAGTTAAGTAGACCTGCTGCTGTTGTTAGCAGCACAAGTCCCTAAATATTGTATCTGTTGTCCGAGAATAGCTTCAGTGATCTGCAAGTATAATAACTACTTGGAATGGTATCACTAGTAACAACTGATCGCTAATTGTTGATGCAGGGCACTGATCGCTCCAGTCAGCAACTAATGCTTTATTTACTGTAGTAACAAGTTAACAAAAGAGTGAAAATAGAATGTTTAAAAATAGCCTCTACTCCACCAGTTTGAACAGTAAGTTGATATGATAGGAGTCTAAGACTCAATGAATGGTTTAGATCTACCATGAGAATCAAACGTTGTTGTAGTTTCCTAGCATGCACCTGTTTCTATATTATTCTTCTATTCACGTTCTGACTTATCATACGTTAAATTTGAATTTTTAAATTGCATGTATTAGAATTTAGAAGGTCTAGTAAAAAAAATTGTACGCTCTAAACCCCCCCTTATAACTAGCATTTGCTCTTTGATTGAGATCCTTTTATCGCATACAATGAAATTTTAATCTTCTCCTCGCATAGTCAGACGAAAACATTAATGATCACACGTTACACCTAGATAGTACTTCAGGCGAGTATCTAGATTGATAAATCTGTTTATCATGGAAAGACAGAATAGAGATTTAGATCATTTCATAATCTAAAATCAGGCATAAAATGGGATACATTTGAATAAATTCAATATCTAGGTACTGTTCCTAATTTATTAGGATTTGGAAGTTAGTCTTTATGGAAGAATGGAGGTTGGACCTCAATGTTTCTATAAACATTCTTGTAAAACTTTTTGAATAATTTAAAAAAAATACAGAAGAATAAGGCAATAATAAAATTTTAATAGAATATAGAATAGCACAACAATAATATCTTGATTGAATGATCACAGGGGCTCTCCAGAGCTCCATAATTTGAACATCACGAAAGATTCTCTAGGCTTGTATTCTGGCGCTGTATGTCCAGCTCCCTACAAAAAAATTGTTTCATAACTCTTCAATTTCATAGATAGATTAACCATCCATTATTGTAGCAGAAGTTATGGCTTTTGATTAGAACCTTCTGAAAACCTCTAACTAAAAGTAGGATTAGAACTTTCACCTTCAAAGTTGCAAATGTTAGGTTGTGATCGTATGTTCTTGTATATCTAGACACAACATGCAGCAGACATCGTTATGTTGTTCTATAAATAAATAAGCATAATTTTCCATATATAAACATAGATCCATACCACAAGCTTAAATCTTTCCTTTCATTTCTATTGAATAGAAGCAACTAACTTCATACTAGGTTACTATGTCCATCATTAAGAATCCATATGGTCTTACCCAGCAACTTGTCCATCTACAAACCATGATCTCCATTCATCAACTATTGAATATCCTAATGATCTGATCCATGCCTCAGTTCCAACGAATGGCATTATCAAATCATGATCGCCACTGTTACCTCATACAGATACACCAAAGTCAATCTAATGAAATGATGAGCATTAAGCTTATAATTACAATGACAGCTCTAAAACAGATATAATGGCTAGTATTTTCAAATTGGATAAGTCAAAGTAATTCTAACAAAATGACATGTAAGCAAAAAGGTTTTATTCAGCAGCACTTTACCTGTAGATCAAAGCACGATAACCTCTCTTGGTTAAATTTTGGTGACATTTAATCACACTAGAGACATCACGTTTATATTTAAAACGAGGAGTACATCTTTTCCACTCCCCTGTTATTTTCTCCTATAAAGAAACAAAAATAAGGCAAGAAAACAATGGCCATTAGTTTCTCATTAGATTACAATATTTGAACATACAATTGTAACTTATAAAACAAGAAGTGTTGCAAAATGATAGAGCACATGTTATAATGCTCTAGAACATATATGTTCAATCTGAATCCACACATGTTTGTGAGGACATGATAATTTAGTCCTTAAACCTTTTTGTCCATAAAATTCACATTCTATTTAGTGCTTGTCTATTTGCATATACTCTATAAAATTGTGATCTATAGTTCTCGAACTTGCCACATACTTTGTTAAATTCATTGAATCGTAAGCCAAGCTAAACTGTGCAAGGCTCGTAGATTTGGATATTATTCTCCACTAGTTTCTAATGTAGGAATATCTAAGGTGTAAGGCACTTCCCATCAACTCAAATATTTTCTTTAATGTTTGTTTTGTTTTATAGATCTCCAAGAGATATCATAGTCAGCCTATGCTCATCCAAAGGCCAATTCTTATTATAATGGTTTATTTTCACTAGAGTCCATATTAGCACATGTGAGTTTGAGAATGTATTTCTATTATGTTGGACCATATATATAGTGCAAAACTTCCAAACTCATCCCAAAGCTTCATGGAGGTGCATTCTACACAATTATAAGTTGTTCCCTTATTGACTAATGCGATGTGATGACTCCAATTTGCTCAAGCAAGATGTAGCTTAATTGCGCCTCAATTTGTTGAATCTTGCACTAATTCCTAATATCATACATAAGGTTATTGGTTCAAAGGAGGTTCACGGGTAAGGCCAAATTGAGTTTTAACACATAGTCATCTTAGGAGGGATCATCTATGCATTTCCTATTGAACAAATGAAAAATCATCTAATATTGGTATCATGATTCCTACCACTCGTATAGAGGGACATCTCAAGGGATTCACTTGATTTCAATTCTATTTTCCTGACAGATTTAGCTCAACCACTTGCTCGCATCCAAGACAAACATTACTTTCCAGCAAGCCAAAATTGCTCAAACTCACTCTTAGACTTGGAGACTTGAAATTGCTACCACCTAAGAGGCTAACACTACCTAAGATCACCTAAGACTACCTTAAACATGTTTCCAAGAGAAAAATCTTTAGAAAAGGGAAGTTAAGATTAAGAAGATGATGATGAAGAAGAATATCAATAAATTTTTAATCCATTATTTTAACTTCAAACAATGATACTTGAACTTGGTGTTACGATTTAATTAAAATGTTTTCAATCTTTTATGTTGAACTTCAAGAATATGATGCTATTATGGTTTGATCATTATTCATGATGCTATGATTACAAGTTTATGATGCTTTTGTTGTTTAAATGTTTTTGTGATACTATGTCACATTCTAATCTTAACTCATGCTTCTAGGCTTCATAAATATGTATATAAATATAATTTTTACATGTTTTTGTACTAATGAACCCAAACTTCTTTTCAATTTTTTTCCGTACTGGTGAACTGGATCTTTGTACCCAAACTTGAAACCAAACTCGAACTAGTAACTTAGATTCTAATTGAATAATAAATAAATAAAATAAAGCTAGGGTTTTCAATTTTTCCCATCAACATAGAATGACACAAATCAAACAAATGTACAATAAAATGGAAATACGAAAGTAAAGAACAAAAATGTGTAATTCACCTATTCAAATTTGCTCAAAAAATGAAGAAATGCACTTTAAATTTGTAGAAGTCTCCTCGAAATCTTTCTTTTAACTTCTCTGAATGTGTGAACGCAAGCTAGTAACTTGAACAAACAATCAACAATCGCTATCTCCCTATCAATCAGTTTGCTGGTTTGCTCTTCAATACCTTCATATTGTTGATCAAATGCCTCGTTTCCTCTTCTTGTGTTTGCAAACAACAAAATGGACATTTTAAGGTTGAGAGAGAAACAAAAGTCATAAAATGAAAAAGTGAAAGCAATAATTTTTTATTCTTTTCATTTTTCAAGCCCAGTTGCTACAGCAGAGTCCCAGTCTCGGGACTCGCGAGTCTACTAAATCTGCCTAGACTCAGCCGAATCCGAGTCTCGGGCTATGCAGACTTGGTAGACAACTTGGCCTTGTACTTGCCGAGTCTAGGCCTGACTTGTAAAGTATCTATTCACCTATACATGGTCAAAAATAGGTGTCAAGCAAAAAACAGATAAAATATCTTGATTATTTGTCATTTCTCATTTACACTATACTGCCTCCTACTTTTTTACAACATTGCACCAATCTATAAACGAATGGTCAAGCAATAAAATTATGAATATGTCATGTGTCATGAATGTCACATTGATTTTGAAGGCATTAATTTGGCTTGGTGACATTGTCCATAGACCCAGCAAGGGGCCCTATTCCTCAACCTTTTTGGGGACAACTGCTTCCATACTCACTTTCTTGTTTGAAAAATTAAAAACCAAAAAAATATCTTGCGCTGTGCCAAATGGAAAGAAGTACTTATTCTCTTTAATTGAACTGAAATGACAAAAATAACTTTCCCCCATTTTTATGATCATTTTATCATTTTTTTGTTTCCCAAAATTTTCTAAAAGTAATTGTGGTCCATTAATATTTTGGCATGCCAAATCAATCTTGATTTCAAACTACACTACTATGAGCAAAATAGAGTCTAGACACATTCTCTCTAAATTCATTTTTTCTACTTGTCAGGCATTATTGATTAAGTTTATTTCATATTTTTTAAATTTATTTTACAATTTTTATAGTGTACTCAATTTTCTCCGAATCTCAAGTCCAAGTCAAAATCTAGGCTTGTGAGTTGAGCTTTGAACTATTCTTTGTGAGTATTTGTGCTATAATCCACAGGGAGAGTTTGTTGTATTGGTATAGACACACATACGATGCTTTGAACAATTGTTACAATAGTGATAACTGTTCTAATTCTAGAAGTACACCATCATAATATTGCAAAATTTGAAATAATTAATGACAGAATCATCCTACTAAATAAAGCACACGTGAAGTTGAAGAAATGTATACTATTTGGTGAGAAACTCTCAAATTCTAGTGACAGCATGCTATATGCTTAGAATATGGACAAAATAGATATAGGAAAATGTAGCAACTTTGATATCATAAGTCAACATATTAAAATAATAATTCACAAGTGGTTTAGCATCCTAGAATTCTAACCATGGGGAAATAAGGAAACCAAATTGGTGAACTGTCGAGAATCAAAATTTGCCTGCAATGGCAGGGAGTGAGTTATAGAGACTACCGGTAGGACATGAATTGCTTTTCTGACGAAAGAACTTTTTGCCCAGATATCTGAAAGGTGATATTTGTCCTGTTTCACAGTATGAAGAAATATATTAATAAAATGCATACAGTATCTGGTTGTAATTAGACATGTAGAACAAACAATTCCTATGGTATGGTATGTGGATAAATCTCAATTTCAAATTTCAGTAGCATTCCAAACAAAAAACTGTATTTAAAGAATAACTTTATGAAGATCTAATAGTTGTAGTTTAAAGGTTACAAAGATGGTATTAAGACTCTATAAAGATTATACTCTTCTGTTGTATCCCTATGCAACAAGTGCAAAGAAAATTGGATATCGAATCTCACCACATTTCAAATATATTATGTTTCAGATGAGTGTAAGGTGCACTATGCAATAACTCGAAAATCTGTTCAGACAAGGATGTTGTTTTCTTAGATCACCTAACACTTCTTGCATAAATAACCAAGTGCACCAATCTATTGGACACTATTAGATGAATTCTTATCTTTGTTTCAGGTTATAATACGTACTTTCAAAGTTGTGGACAATGCAATTTTTTGTGTCCAATGATGCATTATATCATTAGCATTTTATATTCAAACCTCGAACTTTCCAGTGCAAGGATAATTCAGTTTACCAGAGAAGGGCAAGGCCTGTCTTCATAACCAAGTTGAAAGGGAATTCTGAGCTGTCCATCTTCAACTGTGAACCTCGTGGACCAAACTTGACTAAACATTCTGCTCCTCACTTCATTGAGCTGATCAAGCACTTCCAACTTCTCATACCTCTTTGTTGTTTCTATTTTACCGCTGATATTTTCTTGCTTTGTTGAGATGAGGAAACAACTTGGGTCGAGGATATTAGCAGTATTGAGTTGGGAAAAAAGTTCCTTTTTCAAAACATTAAATAAGAACAAGTTTTAGGAAGAGACCGTGAAACCTGGATTACAAAAATGTTGTAGTTATAGAAGTAAGGTAGGGTTATGAATTTCACCTGATATATTGGCAGTAATTTGGATAGACATGAAGAATTTGTGGGTAAATAATAATTACCTTTGCAAGCTTCCTTTGTTGCCTGCCATATCAGAAATGTCATATCAAGTATTTTCTGGACTAAAAAATGGTTAAAATATATTAGAAAATATAGTATATATATCTAAAAGGTCCAGTTCAAATGAGTATTCATGTTGTATCACAAAGTTGCCTTGTAACTACCGTTCATGAATGAAGAATGCATAAATTCTATAGAAACTTTAAGCTTTCAATTGATTTCATTTATAGAAACCTCATATGTTTCATCTGATATGAGGGCCATTCCATGTGCAAAGGGCACTTGTGCCCTATCAAATTTGTCATCTGTTTGCCCATTACCGACCAGATAGCCCTGAATACTAGCAATTCAAGATATCAGTTTATGAGACCACTTAAACTAAAAAAATGGTAATGCAAGAAAAAGAATTGATTCATTGCCAAAGAAACAAATTGGAGGTACAGAGTAAAAGAAACTTGGCCTTCTCTAGTAGTTCAGTTGGATAATTTGACCTTAATGTTTAGGACTGGTTTCACACCGGCTTCGATACCTATCACAGGGAAAATAAATACATGGTTACTTGCAAGCATGGAAATATTAACCTAAAAATAATGCAACAACTTCACTCTTACTGAATCAAGTTATGTTAGCAACATATAGAATGTTATACACAACTAATTGACAATTTAGAATCATTTATTTTTCTAAAATACAACATTGATTCGACAACTCAAACTGGAATTTCATAATTTTGTACTGAACTGATTTTTTGCAAGTAAGTTCATGTAGGCCATTCCTTTCTGAATCATTTTTTAAAGTAATCTCAAAGTTTTCTCTTCGATTTTGTAATTGAATTTTGCACCAAATCAACTAAACTTCAAATATTTAAATAAATTTTCTTGTTCAATGATTAAATAACAACCTAAATATTGGAGGAATGTAGGAGGAAGTATAGGGAGGATATTCAAATGTGAGAAGCATTCAAGCTGAAGGGCACGCTTGAGGATAAGTGTTCAAGTCAGAGGAGTATGTGTACCATCCTTGATTAACTATGTTCAATATTTTGATTTGAGTTTACTCAATGATATACCAATGATTATATCTTTTTTAGTCTTAGGCTTGTCGTAAGAAATAATAAACATAACAAAATATGCAAAAATGAATACTATTTCAAATGAGCAGCAGTTCACAATAACTATTTATTCCTCTTTGTCATATCCCCCCATCAAGGCCCATTTGACTACATATTGACCAAAATATTAGGAAAGAGGAATTTTTCAGAAATTTTGAAGATGGGAAAATGTGAGAAAGGGGTGTGGAAAGGTAGGATAGAGGTATAGAAAACTAAACTTCATGACTTTGACACAATTGAGATACATATAAAGTAAAACATAGAATGTACCATTAATACCACAATACCAGTAGGCGAGGAAATGGTTTCTTTATGAATACCAAAAACAACATGCGTATATTGACAATATTCCAAGTACTTATAGAAGGGTTGGTGAGTTGGAAACTAACTGATGCATTCCCTCACCTCCCAACTACCTAGCCTGACTAGCTTTAACAAATATTAAACATAATAGTTACTTTATTTCGATTACATCTATCCCCCCAAAAAAAGAAGTCGTCTTCCAGACAACTACTGAACATGAAATTAACAAAAAGAACTTTGACTTCAAGAAGAAGGATGGGAGGACATCTCTATGCTCGGAGCTCCCCGTAGCCATTGCAAATCCCGTTCAGCTGTCTTTTGTTTTGTCTGAACACCCTGCAATACCCTTAAAGTGTCCATCTTCTTGGCTTTTGTTGTGGCAATCTTGCTCTCCAATTCGGCTTTCTGTATTTTCTAGGCTTCCTGCATTGCAACTTTTTCAGCTTTCCACTGATGTTAAAGATTCTGCCTTTCCAGCCCCCATGCCTTAGCCAAGCTTTTTTTCTGTTGAAGTTCCAAGAAGGTTCCTTGAAAGACAACTTCCATAGTTGCAAGGGCCTCCATGAGAAGTGGCGATTGCTCTTGTCCACTGGAAATGATAGAACTGCTTGTCCATGTAGTGGCCATGTCCTCCTTTGAATATCCACCCCGCTCTAATAGTCCCCAGTCTGTATGGTAACTAGTCTGCATAAACGCAGCCAATGCTTCTGTTGCTGTTATGACAGCTTCTAGATTCCGAGACCTTGCCTGCTGCATGAGCTCCCTAGTAGAATGCTCCATGGCATGCAACTCGATGAGAAACAACTTTGCCTTGGCTGCAAAAGAGGTAGTGTCCGGAGGTTCCCCACACTGGCTTTGTATCTCTACTTGTTCCTTAGCAACTACTGATAGAGGGGAAGACACCATGCCTTTTCCTAAGTAACCTTTCAGCCTCCTCCAAGATAGTATCTGCCATAGCCACGACTGTCATACTCTCCTGAGTGTGGATTTCCCCTTGTTGTTTATTCACTGTTCCTATTGGCTGTACCATGAGAGCAACTAGATGTACTACTTCTGACCCTAGAGGTGTTTGCAACCTCACTTTATGCGCACACTTTGTCTGGCATCTCAAATACATTACTTTAGTACGGCAGTGTTGTTCTGGGGAGATTAGTTGCACCACCCTCGGAAGTGATAATTTGGAAGCCCCCCATGTTGGAATTTGCTGCTTGTCACCTGCTCCTTCAACTCTCTCCTGATTTGGTTTTGAAATCTCTCCTGTAGCAATTCTTTCAGGATCACTAGGCATCCTGTTGTGGTTATGGTAAATCTCCGAAGATTCTGATATTCCAGTTGGAAGTGGTCGCAGTTGGTAAGAAAGTAACTCCTTGTGGAGTCCCTTGCAGGTGAATTAGGCAGATTTCTGCCTCCAGGGAGTCGGAGGAAGATGAATCTGTATCGCTAGCCTCCTCTTCTGAACTCTCTTCGTCCTCCTCATCCTCTTCAAGTGTCTTAGCCACTACTGCTTGTTTTGGTTTCTTTTTCTTTGGTTCACCACCGCTATGAGATCCTACACTCATGGCGTCCATATGGAACCAGTATGTCATAGCAGGCTTGTAGGATTCCACCCTATTGGTGAGTATCAATGTCCCTCGATGCTCGTTGCTCACTTGAGTTCATACTCCTAAAAATGAAGCCACAACATGATGTGGTATGTAAAAGGCCTTATGATTCAACTCCATGAATTCCCGAAGTCTGTCAGAAAGAAATTGAGCCCAGTTATATTCCTACCCTTTATACAATTCATCCACCATGGGCAATGTCTGAAGCATGACTGTCGGCTGTGAGCTTGCTTTTTACCAAATCTACAATACATCGCCATTCATCATTTATAATGAAAACCTTCTTGAGACCCTTACTGTTCTTCAAAATTCCTTCCCGTTCCAGATTTGAAAGATCATTTCGGACATTAGTTTCAACCACTTCTTGTCCTCTTCCGTCATAAGGGTTTTTCTAGTTCCTGCCCTCTATTGGGAATTCCGAAAGCCCTACTTATTTCCTCCATTGAATAAGAGACTATCACCTGCTACTGGGAATACTACACTATAGATTTATGGCATGATCTATCATATCCTGTGATTAAATTCCGTAGTATAGGTTCAAACTCCTTTAATGCAAAAATTGGCATGAAAATTATTTTGTCTACCTCGGCTATGCACAATGCCTTTTTCAGAGGATGATTCGCTTCTGCTTTCTCCCACCAAGTCCTGCACTCGCTTCCCATCACACTTTCAAACATGATATTCTCCGCAATGATTTTCTGTGCTCTTTTACCCTTTCCCTTTGCCATCTTCCTTATCTCTATCTTTGCTTTCATTGTTGCAAGCTTCTTCTTTTTGGAGTCAATAATGTTCCCTCTGCTCGGGTTTCTTATGCTTAATTTCACCATTATGTGGTGATGCGTCAATTCCAAAATTTCTATAACTGTTTGTATATGCTACCTGTACCAACCGTTCCTATGATGTGAATGCTTGTAATAGACTTCTTCCACAGATGGCAATTTGGTAGTGCCTAGGTGTGTATCTGAACTGCCACTGTACGACCCTAAGCTACTTCTTGCCTTGGAGATGGTGAGTACGGTTTCCTTTCTCCTTATTACCTCTCGTCATACGGACACCTGCTGCCGTATAGATGCCTTTTGTACGGATACCTTATTTCTCCTTACCACCTTTTGTCGGACAGATGCTTCCTCTTGTACAGATGACTCCTTCGTCTGTAAACCCTTATTCCCCTTCTGTATGGTTATTGCCCCCCATATGGTTGCTGCTCTTCGTACGACTACGGCTTCTTGTACAACTATTAATCGTACGGATATTGCTCTCCTTTGTACAACTCCTCTTTCTCATACAACTAGTATGGCTAGTACGACTATTTCTTGTAATTGTTGTAGTACAATCTCTACATAAAGGCTTCCAAGTATGACAACTATATGTAGGCTGACAATAATGGTGATGTTTTGTTGATCAATCCCTTTATATGAGTTAGGGTAAAGGTTTTCTATTAGGCCACTTTTTGCATTTCTTATTTGTTCATTTCCTCCCTCCGTACTTATAACATAGTCAGTTACCTGTTTATTGCTTTCTTCATATGCTTTTAACTTAGACCTATTTACTAGGTCTCTTGTAGGTTTATTATCTAGAGTAAATAACCTTATTGCCCAATTTTCTTTATACTTTGTGTACTCCTCCGGGTAGCTTTCTTCTGACTTAGATTCTTGTATTTGTAACATATTATCTTCTGCGTGGAAAACTTCATAGTCTCCCATTTGCCAGTTGAATAATCCATTAAGGGAACTTGTGTTGTCATCTGAGCATTCTCCTAGTGTGAGTACTCCTTCCTCATTTGGTTCCATCCCTTCATAGCCTTCTCCTTTAGAGTTTGATGCCAAGTCCTGACTTAATGACTGGTTCGTGAGATCTATGATGTTCTTTCTTCCTTCAGACTCAATAGATAGAGTGTTTCGTTTCTAGTTATGGGTAGCTTTTGTTGTGACCAACCATCCTTTGCCTAATAAAGCATCGTACCCTTTCTTCTCTAAACTGATAACCACAAAATCCAAAAAAAAATTGTTCTATACCAACTATGACTTTTTTGTCCCATCAAAGTTCCTATACTCTTGATTCCATGTTGGTCGGCTCCCACTAGTTGAAATGTCCGTGGCTAATGTGTAGGTTTCCCTATTTCCTTCCATGCTTCTTCTAATAAAACATTTACGCTAGAACCTCAATCAGCAATGGTATTTGAAAGCTTGCACCCTAATATCTCCATCTCTACTACCGCTAGTGTTCTCCCCATTCCTATAGTGAATAGGGTATTGTCTTCTGTCCGTACTTCTCCTTCCTTCTCTCTTTGAGGTTGTCCCTTTCATGTTTGCCCCTTGAGTTAGTGCTACTCGCAATTGGCGTATTGTTTCTAATAATTCAAAGATTTTTACCAAGATAGTGGTTTCCAATATTTGTCTCACAATATTTGGTACACCCCTATTGGAAGTAGGTTTTTCCGACCTTGTCTTTCCTTCCTCTCCAATGCTATCTTGAATGTCCTTTGCTTCTTGAAATCTTTCTGTCTTTGTAGTAGCATTTAGATAGGTTAATTTTCTAGCTTGCATCCTGGTGACTGCAAGAATCTCGCCTTCTGGATCTTCAATATCTAACATATTTACCCTCTTTTGTCTCGGGCAATTCACATCCTTATGCTTGCTTGGCCCACACCATTTACAGAGCATCCCTCCATTTTGTCCTCCTCCGCTTTGGCAATCTCGTGCAAAATGTCCCCATTCATTGCATCTCCTACATTGGATCATAGGCCTTCCCTTAGAATCATATTGGATTGGACGTCCGAGCATGTTGTTAGTGTTGTTGTTGTTGTTGCTATTATTATTACTTCCTCTTCTATTATTTCTGTACACCCTTGGTGAGGCTTCTATATTTGCATTCTTTGGAGGGGTGGAGGGTGGTGTAGATTGCTCCCCTTGGGTAAGGAATACTTGAGTGCTTTGTGTTTTTAAATTGTAGGGACAATCTTTAATTGCGTGCCCTAGTACCTGACAAATCTCACAAAATGCTTTCTTTGGGCATGCTCCTATTGTATGGCCTTCTTTTTCACAGTCGGTGCACTAGAGTTCCGTCCCTTCTTTCCTTTCTTCCTTACTTGCTGCTACTTCCTTCATCAATCGCCTCAGGTCTTTTCTCAGGACTTGGATGGTTTTGGATTCTTCTTCGCTTTCTTCAAAACTTTCACTCGTGCTTCCATGCCTTCTTGCCTTGGAAGTTTTGTTCTCGCTTTCTATGTCCATCGCACGAGTACACGCATCTCCAAAGGTTGCTGGTGGAATTATTTTCATCTTTTTCCTAAGGGACGGTGTTAATCCTTCAATGAACCATCTTTTATTTAGTCCATCCGCAAGCTTGTTGTCAAGTTTCCATGTTAGCTCTTTTAGCCTTCTATTATAGGTTTTAACGGATTCACAATTCGCTTGTTTTGTGTTATAAATCTTCGTTACTATTTCATCATCGTCCCTTAGGAGTCTGAATTCTTCCTCAAAGGTTGTGCAGATATTACTCCATGTGTTTTTCTTTGCTACCTCCAGATCGATATACCAGTCAATGGCTATACTTGTGGTGGGGAAAGCTTTTAGCCACTTTAGCTAGGTCATTTTCTCTGTTGGCTTGCCATATTGTTATGCATGTTTTACAATGGTGGGCGGGGTCCTTCAAGTCATCCCCTGTGAACCTTGGTAATTTTTGTTTGTCTATTGTCATTATGTGGGTCTATTTCTGTCCTGGTGCAACACTTCTTCCCAATGACACTCTTCCTCTCGATGGAGCTCTTCCTCTTGATGGAAAACACTTCCTCCTAATGGAGCACTTCCTTTTGATGGAACTCTTCCTCCTGGTGGAACACTTCCTCTCGATGGAACACCTCCTCCTGATGGAACACCTCCTCCCGATGGAACACCTCCTCCTGATTGGAAGTTCACTCTCGAGAAGGAACTACTGAAAGTATCCTCTTCTTCTTGACTTTGCTCCTGTTAGAGATCTCTCTCTTTAGGTGTCTCTGGATTTCTATATCCCAACTTCCTTGTTAGTGTCTCTGAGATGACCAAATTTGCTATACCTTCGATTGTATGCTTGATCAACCCTTCTTGGATTCTCGTGGAATCCCCTTGTCCTCCCCTCAAGTTATGACATCTCTCCTCTTGTTGTTGGAGACATAGTATACTCAAGGTGACTTCTTGCTCAATTTCTTCTCCTTGTACCTACTTGGGATATATGTTTTGGAATTAGGGGCATGAATCGGTTTTATTGTCTTTTCTCCTTTATTGGTAACAAATTGTGTGCTAACAGGCGAGGAATCTCTCCCAAGAGATGATACACCACTAGTGGCATTAAGAGTTCGTCGTGTACTTTACCTTCAGGGACCGTTCTCTCACGGGCTTCCCTTTGTACGTACTAATTGATTGCAACTTCCCAAGCCGTCACTAGAATACGTGTTAACTAATATTCCCTATTATTTCCTCCTCTTCCCATCACTGTTTGTTACTTGGATGAGCGGTGCGAAGGCCCTTCCCATTACTCCATCCTACTGACCTCCAAGTTCGGACTTAGGCAATGACGCAAAAAATGTAGAGTGGAAATATCACTCAAGTTTATAGAGATATGCTACTCATACAAAATAACATAATTGAGATACATATAAAGTAAAACATAGAATGTACCATTAATACCACAATACCAGTAGGTGAGGAAATGGTTTCTTTATGAATACCAAAAACAACATTTGTACATTGACAATATTCCAAGTACTTATAGAAGGGTCGGTCGGTTGGAAACCAACCGACACATTCCCTCACCTCCTAACTACCCAGCCCGACTAGCTTTAACAAGTACTAAACATAATAGTTACTTTATTCTGACTACAATTATCCCCCCTATGTGAAGATCATTTGTGTGTTTCTTGTTTAAAAATTGCATTGGCATTCCTTAATCGAATGTCTCATTACTTGATAGATGCCACACAATAATTCCTTTGGACATTTATTTTTGGTGTGACCTACTTTCAATTCGCTTGCTACACTGCTTTTGTTTCCTTGCAATTTTCTTTCTTGTCCTTTAGTTCATCATTTGCATCATGTCTCTCGTAGGCCTTGGACTATTTTGGATTCTTTTTTGCTGCTAGCTTTGACGCTTTCATCATATCTATCTTTCTCTTCCCTCTAGAGGATGTCTTATTTTAACTCTCGATATCTATTGCCTGATTGTAAGCTTCAACATACAAGGACAGGGGTACCACTGTCACCTTCTTGCATAGTGAGGGGATCAATTTCTCAGTGAACTACTACTTATTCAATCCAATGGCCGGATGGTTCTCCAACTTTACTAGCAACTCCTTGAGCCTATGATTATAGGCTCATATATTATCATTTTTAACTAGCTTAGCGTAGATCTTTTCCATAGTTTGATTGTCATCTCTCAGTAATTTTAACGCTATCTCAAACACTTTTTTCAATGGATACTAGGAGGCTATAGGTTATGACTTCAATTCCATAAACCAATCGATTGCTATACCTCATGCTGTTGTTTGAATACTCTTAATCAATATTTATTATACTTTTGGTACTTTCTATCTAGATAGTTTTGCATGTCTCATAGTGCCTCACTAGATCTTCAAACTCATTCCCCTGAATTTTAGAAGTTTCCATGTCTCAAATTCAGATTGACTAGCATAGTCACCATTCTTACCTAATTTTGTCCTTTGGACTTGGGTGGACTATGTTGGCCTCCATGTTTTGGTGCTTTCCTTGCACTCTTGGCCACATACAATTCCTCTATACATTTTCCTTGTGACCCTTGCACTTTGGATATCACCGGACTTGTTCTTGCACTCCCTTCATTTAGGGGTTCTTAGTTCCACTCTAATTCTTGGTTCCTTTGAGATGAATAGCCTCTTGATACGACATATTATTATTCTCTAATGTATCAATTCAATTCTTGGTTTCTTTCTTTATCTTCCTTGTCCAATGCTAACTGTACAAACAAATTGTCTATATAGGCATCAAGAACTTGTACTTTTTCCAAGAGTAGTAAGCGTTTGGTGATTTTTTCCCACTCTCTCTGCCTCCATTGTATACACTCTTCACTTTCTATTTGTCTTTCTTCTGCTAACAACTTTGGTTGACATTGTGACTCTTCTCAATGTGCTTGGGCTTTCAGATTCTTTGACAATTCTTTTCAATCTCCTTAATCCTCCACCTTGTTCTCTCAGTCAAAGAGATCTTCTAACTGACCCTTTGTTCACTTCTTGACAGCATGGGAGTGGTGTACTATCTTTGTTCAGTTGTATGGGCATCAATTGCTAGGGGTACATCTACTAGTATTACATTCTTCCTCTTTCCACTAGTTCGTTTCCTCATGCCATTGCAATATGTGTTGCTTTCATTTCTCGCAGTTGATCTCTTTTTGAAGGTCTTGAATGATGATGAAGTGATGTGCAAACAATCTTGACAATCTTTGCAATAGACAACCAACCTTTTTGTTGGTAGTGAAGTTTTCCAAGATAGCATCCGAAGGGATCTCCTTGTTGAGCACTTCCCTCAAAATGTATTCTTGTAACAAGATGTCCCATAGACATATTAACTCTCATGTCAGCTGATCCTCTCTTTCCTTTTTGGCTTATAGTGGTTTGCAATGGGCTATCCCATTAGAATGCCATGATTCTAGTATATGAGTTATGTTTGGCCAAACAATGTATTGACAATGATCCCAAAGGTTTACATGGGCATTCTATTTTTAATAGATTCATAGAGTAAATAGAAGTATATAGTACAAAAAATAGATACATAAATAATTTGCAGCATTCTAGAAGGATATGACTTTATCACCAATTACCAAATATACAATAAGTACACTACAATCAAAGATGATGAACAAGCACATATAAATAGTAGGTTGACTTCAATTAAGGCTAATGAGTTTTGAGGATTAAATACTACAAATAGAAAACATTATTTTTTTATTACTTAGTTGCTTATATCAATTGATTTTATTCTTTGCCTACTATAGTGGATTGATGCTTGCAAGATACTATGAGCTTATTATTATCTTTATGAGGTTAGATTTGGCCAGTAGATTGAAGCATCTATTCTCACCGTTGCTAATTTGTTCATGGTTTCCATGTAAATCTGGTGTTCTCATGTGTTGATGCATGGTTTTTCTTATCCCTTGCATAGTTTTTAGAATGATAGTTTGAGATGCGATAATGTTTTTAAAATTGCATGTTTGAAGTTGAATTTGTAATATATCAATTCACCCCTACCCTCGCTTAGTATATCCATGTGCTTAACACTACTTCCTTTCCCTCACAATTTAATCTTAATTCCATTAATTGGTAGTTCTATGAGAATTTTCCCAATGACTAACCACTATACTCTAAGCACCATGTTAGAATCTCCAGGTACAAACAACCATAAATCCTTGCATATCACACAATCTCTATATGTCATTTTCAGCTATCAAATCCTTTGTGTACAGGGTATGGTAAAACTATCAGCTACAATCACATTGAATCCTTTGAAAATTTTAGCTAGTAAGTCCCTTCTAACCACCTATCCATTTATAAAATTGTGGGTTAATCCATTGTTGATCAAGACAGTGATCCTTGGGCTTGGTGGCAAACCAAAAGTCTTGAATTGATTATATTTCTAAGTTCCATAGAGGCACGAAAATTCCTACACCTAGGTCTTCTTTTTCTTTATCAAGTTCTTCATTTGCTTTCTTAGCCTCAAGTTCTTATTTTTCCTCATTTGACCTAACTTCAATACAAGACACTTGACCTTTGCTAGGCACTACTATTTTCACTCCTAGGGTTCCTTCCAAGGAAATATAATCGTTTTTCCTTAAGTTCATTTTTATTCCCTTCATTTATTTCTAATGGTGTTGGGATCTTTTGTGTTCTTGATTCTCCCTTTTGGAACTTCTAGTTTACAGGCGGGCATGAGCATGAGATTTGCTATAAGGTAAAGAAAACCCCAAAGTAAGGGCCCTTTTGATTGCCTCTTAAAGAGTAGAAGGCCTTAACCAATTGTTACAACCCAATTTTCGACCCAATTTAGAATGTTCATATAGCCGTTGAGGTTCACATGAAGTCAATCGGCAGTTAAATTTGTTATAATCTCGTAAAATGGTAAGATGGTTAATCGTTATAATTTCATATGAAGATAACATGCTAGTTGATTATTTATCATGAATTCATGGAATTGAAAAGGCAGTTAGCCGTTATGATTATTTATGATTAATAACTTGTTATGGTAATATGATTTAACTGCGGAGAATTTCCTTGTAGCGAGCACGTCAAAGGGGTGGAAGCATTGTTAAAAAAGAATTGGGCACAGGACCATCACTATCATTGGGCAAATGGGTATGAATCGTGAATCACCATAGTTGAGCACCTAGCGATTGCATAACAGGATACAATTAATCGACACGCATGAGCTATTAAATAAATATTAATCTTTTAACTTAATTAATGTGTAGCTCAAATGGCTTTTGGTTGACTTTTCCACCACATCATTATTTATTAAAGGTGACATCATAGTATTATTTTTATACAAGATTTTATCTATTTAATACGTACATTTAAATGCATGTACAAGAAGATAAAATAAATCTTCCAAGATGAAACATGTATTTAAAATTTAAATATACATAATTAAAAGGTGCGACCTTTGATAAACATTTAATATGTGCCATCTTAATAGAATATATTTACATGCATAAATATGTTTATATTATTTTTTTGATTTGTAACTTTTCAAATTCTTTTCCTTATTTATTCTTGCTAAAAACCGAAATGAACATTTGGCATATTTTATTAGCGATCAAGAGCCAAGTCTCTTCTTTATGAGTTACGGTTTCTTGGAAGCCAAAGAGACTTCAATACCTTCTTTATAATATGAAGCCGTGAGAGACCATGGACAATATATGTTTTTTCTACCTATTATCTCTGCAATACATCACCCGATATCTCTACAATATAACACCTAATAATTCTCTACGTTTTTTCCTTGCAATGATTTACCATTTCATTTATATTCTCCTTGCTGAAGCACGTGATTAGAACCACACTTAAGTCTGCAACTAGAGTTCTTCTGTGAAGGGGGCTGATTGATAGCGTCCAACCATGACTCAATTATATTTCCAGATTTTACCAAGTTATGTGGTTGCCCCCATATCCCAGTGATTGTAATATGTTTTTATTTTTAGATACTACTGCATACTGAAATTACAGCAGTAAGATATAGTTCCAGACTATGTTGTAAATCATCTTTGTTCAAATATCATTGGTTAGTTCCTCTTTAGAACAAAACCTCTTATGATGAGTCAAAACCAATTATCCATGACATGATAGCATATCTTTATTATGCCTTTGAATGTCAAAATAAAATGGTATTTATTCTACAAGTCTTAAAGTTATATTTCTCAGATCATAGAAATGTGATAAGCTAAAAACATATAATATTCTTATATCAGTTGAGTTTCAATAGTAAGAGCTGGTTGCTCTGAGATTCAAACACCTGAGACTCACCCAACTGTATAGCCAAGGAAAAGGGTGAAGAGGCGAGAGAAAAAAATCTGCAATAACATGAAACAAAATTAGATGTGAAATAAAAATGTTTGTCATTTTAAAAAGGAATCATTTAATAGCTCATGCATGATCATGTTTATTGTTTTCTCCTGTTGTCAAGTCGAGTGGTGTGATTAGATACCAGGATGCTCAGTGGCTGACAAGGTGTTCCATGTCTATTTCGGATAGGGAGGGCCTTTTTGGTTAGAGAAAGTGTGGGGATAAGTTTAAAGTCCGTGGTTGGGTGGTTAAGCCCTTGACAATGTTTCTACTCTCCGCAAGATGTCAAGACATGGATGAAAAAGATAAGATGAGTATTCAAACACTTATTGGTAACAAGTATTTTTACTTTTATGATATTTATACAAGTAGAAGTTATGATTGATTAATTTATATTGTTGAATTCAGTTATTTCCTTTGATGAAAGCAACCTTTCTTGTCAATGTAATTGGTAATCATTTAGATTTATTAACCTTCCAACTAAATATGAAATATATCTATAGGATTGTTATTTCAATATTTTCATTTATATGAATAATCATTATGAGCATAACTTCTAATCTTATGTTATTGCCACAGTTAGCAATAGGAAGAAAATGAATGAAACAAAGGTATCTGATGACCCAAATGATACAGTGGTATCTGATGTCCTAAATGATACAATAGTATCTAATGCTCTAAATGATATAGTGGTATTTGACACCCCAAGTGATATAGTGGTATCTGATGCCCTAAAAGATCCAATGGTAATTGATGCCCTAATTAACAGAGTGGTATGTGATGCCCTAAATGATCCAATGATAATAGATGCCCTGATTGATACAATGATATGTGATACCCTAATTGATATAGTGGTATTTGATGGTAATCATCATTTGATTTTGATATAATGGTATTGGATGGTAATCGTCATTTGATCCTAAGTGGTATTTGTGGACTAACTTGGGTGTTTGCAGAGCATCCTTAGATTGATTTCGGTTTCAAATTCCATGGTATGTAGATTTTAATTTCCATAGTAAATTCAATGATGGTGTTTTCAATTCTTAGTTATGGAATTTCGTTTAATTGACTGTAATAGTTAATATCATTCACTTGAACATAACTGATATAACTATCTTCTTATTAAAATGAAGTAATAATTGTATTTATTTGATATATTAGTTGTTAGTTAACACCCAAGTAAAAGAGGATGTTACACCAATCCCTTCAATGGCTTTGCTAATCCTTCTACAAAATAACCATAATCTTTTTATTAAATACACCATGTACTTTGACAAATATCATCTCAAAGTCACCTATGAAGTGTTTCATTGATCTATAGTTTCTTAGCTATGTCAATTCTCAAAAGTTAATATCTAGACCAACCCTATCAAATCTTTTAATCAAACTTTCATTGACCCGTTCAAAATTAGTGATGAGATTGCTGTGTCATGTCACTATGCCATGATAAAACCATTCATGGCCTACCCCTTTTGGATGGAGGGAGGCAAACTTGATGACTTTATCGTCGGACATAGGATTTAGAGATAGTTAGGCATTGTGATTTT
The DNA here is from genome assembly GCA_028749045.1 of Cupressus sempervirens. Lineage (NCBI taxonomy): Eukaryota > Viridiplantae > Streptophyta > Pinopsida > Cupressales > Cupressaceae > Cupressus > Cupressus sempervirens. The sequence goes on along the minus strand of CM053783.1, from coordinate 794,310,647 downwards.
TGGATCTAAGCATGAACTAGACAATTTTATTCCTCATCAAACATAGGTATAGTCTTATAGAAACTTGCCCAAATGTTGTTTTGGTTCTTTTTCACTTGATTTCAAACTGGATTCTTCTGGACCATTTTAAAATTTGATGTTGTAGAATGAAAAAATTGGTGGATCATTCTGAATTTCTTGCTCTAGGGCATGCACGACTGAAAAGCCATTAATCAACTTAGTTACAGTTGGAAGGGATTTGGAAAAGAACCAATCACTTGATTAACCCACAACACGTCTGCTAATGTATGATTTTGGGGTTCCTGAAGCTTTTTGACCTTCCACAGATGCACCAATAATTTCATCATGCCTTTGAGTACTTGGGCCATTCTCTACCCTGCATCAAAATTGATCATTGAATCAAACATGGCCTGAGCTCTTTCTTCCTCTATCAAATCACATACCATTCCATCTATTTCCCCCAAATTGTGTAAGGTTGGTTGACTATAGGATCAAGGCTCTGATACCCCTATAATATCCTTGATTAAGAATGTTCAATATTTCATTTTGATTTAACTCAATGGGATACCAATGATCAAAGCTTATTTTAAATTTGGCCTATCCTAATAATAATAAGCTTAAAATGATATGCAAAAAAAAGTGTAAAAAATCGAAGCAAGGAGGTACTACTACAAAAGCCACCATCAATAATCCCTGGGCACTAAGAGAGCTGCCTAACTCAGAAATATAGGTGCTAATAGGAGCTATATGGACAGAAAATCCATGAAGCTCAGATACAATTCTTAAATGGAATTTCTTAACATTGCATGGGGGTTTTCATCAATTAGTCAGCATGAGGATCAAGGGGTTTTCATCCTTAAATCTCAAATGACAAACAAATAGGATGTCAGATCTGCTTTAAAATTTGGATACTGTCCTTGAACTTTGACTTAGGTTTAAAATTGAGCACTAGCTTTCCTTAAAAAACACAGACTCAAGCTTCTTTTTGAGGTCCGTGTGCGCAACTTTGGCAAACAACACTTAAAGGAATAAAGCTTGATTGCATAATATCTAAAGGGCTCTATAATTTGGATGTAGATTAAATAGGACACAACACACTAATACAAAGTCATTTCCCTAATTTATTTCCCCAAGACTACAGGCAATTATAAATAGGTTTAAGGAATACCCTAAAATCTAATGGAAAATGGGGACATGACAATATGCTAGAGGAGAGAAGATTAGAGTTAAGAAGATGAAACTTCTCAAGCTAGATAAGCATGCTAGATGATAAGCTTTCGAGCTAGAGGAAGACAAATTGAAGAGGAGATGACTTGTAGAAGTAATTTGGAGACTAGAAGATGAAAGTGTTCAACTTAGAGGACATGCTAGCAGAAAAAGCATTCAAGCTGGAGAAGTATGTTGGAGGATTGTAGGAGGAAGATCGCACAAGCACAATAAGAGGATTTGGAGAGCAGTAGTCTCACAAGAAAGCAGCTGGTAGATTAAATTGTAACTTTGACAGAAGCCCCCTGTACTAGATCTTTGTTAAGCAGTATCACCACAAGAAATTATATGGGATGTGAACAAACCCTCACAATTTCAAGAGTTGCACTCCAATAGAAATAGAAACCTCAGATAAGCAATCTTAAATAGAATAAAAAATACATAAATAAATAAATGTATCTCGTATTTAGATCTAAACCACTTTCCCTGGTATCAGATATGAAACAAAAATATTTGATTGCTTAAAAATTATTCTAGATTTCAGGTTCAGAATACTAAAACTGTGAAACATAGTGTTTCATAGATAATAATTTGCATTTCATGTTTCAGAGAAAAATTGAAGTAGAATGAATAGCCAACATCGAATACTAGTAGCACTCAAAAACACATCAGATGAGAAGGAAAAGGAAAATAATCTAAAGAAAATAATACGAAGTGTACAGTCTATGTAATACCATCTGCTATTTTCTGTGTCAACATTGGTACAATAACACCCGAATAAGAATCTCCTCCAATGTATAGTGAATTAGATAGAAACTCAGGGTATGCCCCAAACCACTGTATTGCACATAGAAAGCCAAGCTCAGCTTGTTGAAATTCTTAAACTTGATTAATCTTGGAATTCCTTAGAAACAATTTTCTCATAAGATTAGAGCTGATTACCTTAGTAAGAAAAATGTACACATCTGAGACAATCTTAAATTCTCCAAAAGTGTAGTCTTCAGTTGTATTGGAGTAGGAAAACCCAGTCCCAGCTGGAGAATCAAGAAAAATAATGTTGCACACCTAAGAGTAAAAGCAATTTCAACAATATATTACACAGAAGCAAAACTGCTGTGATATGTGACACTGAATGTCAAACACGAAAACTAAGAATCTGTTCTACAGAAGTGTTTACAAGTGAAAGAGTTAACAGTACATGAAAAACGATTATAGAGATCCAAGTTGAAAGACCCAGCCTGTAAAGAACTAATTAAGGTTATATTACAGTCTAATAGTCCTTCTTGGCCTGGGTAAACAATAAACCAGGAAAATGTGCAGTGGAATTTTAATAGAAAGTTGTCATAAAGGGCTTTCTGACAGAAGCAGGAATAGTGGATCAGACCTTAGTCCAAGAGTGTGGATTGTCAACAAGTTTGGGCAAACCGCCAGTGTAATTGAGATCAAAATACATTGGGCCTGCAATAAGTGAAAGACAAGTGCAATCCAAGTCAATATAAAAATGGAAGGGAAAAGACTATAGCAGCTATTTTAACTTTTCATAAAGAATAGGGAAACCATTCGTATTACTTTAAGTTGTCAGTAAGAGTACACCTGCGACATAAGTAAACAGCCTATTTATCAGGAAAATATTACAATTCACATATAATATATTCAATAGATGAGTTGGAAAGTAGCATCTTATATCAGGACTGTTGTGTTACAAGGTATCATTACTTCTTATATAATCTAAGAGGAAAAGCAATGATTTGAAGCACTCAACTGCATGCCTATCCCAGCTTGCCTAATATTGATGAATTTGTGTTGGGAAATGTAAAACCATTTTAAAAAAATTGATATGGTGGAGTATTTGTAAAGAAAAAAGAGAATGGTAATTCAAGATTCCAATTAACTAACCAATCTCATAGACAAATCCAGTGAAACTTGAGCAGCCAGGACCACCAGTAAGCCACAGAAGAACTGGATCTTTGGTTGGATTTCTTTCAGATTCAACAAAATAGTAAGAGAGAGCTCTACCATGAGTGTCACTGATTGTTATATACCTGTAAAATATAAAGAAGATATTATATTAATGTCTGGAGATCATCAAAATAGCTTAATGAGACTTGAAAGTACAACCAACAGAAATGACATGAGCAAGAAAATTGAAGCTCTAAAGAAGCTTAAGTTTAACTGAACAAATCTCATGCCTAATATGGCTACTCATTTGACAGTTCAGAATATTATAAGAATTAAAGAATAACATGGTTCATCTGACTTGTACATATCAATTTGTCACTCTGATTGTGAAGATGGCAAGATCAATCATTACTGCATGGATTCAATTAGAACTTCTTTTTTGGTATTATGTACATTAAAAACGTCCTCTTATCATATATAACTAATCCATATATGAATTCACTGAAATGCATATACTCTTTAATTTTAATGCATACCCAATAATCAAGATATCTAAAATTCTAAACAACTTCCATTAGTAGAAACTTGAACTGTTTGGGGTTACTGTTGCAACTTGCAGGTTCTATATTAACAAGGTTTTGTAGTGGAAGAACAAAAGTTATTTATTTAAAACCAATAAATGGAAGCATCCCTGATTCCGTGACTAACTTTATATCATCATTTTGTTTCCTTATCTGCAAACAAGTTCTTCAATGTAACAAAGGTCTCTATCTGATTTAGTCTATAAAGATTTATCCATACTTAGTAGGAGACAAGAATTCGTACTTGTATGGAAGATGAAGACAGGTACTTGGAACCAGCATAGGTTAAAAAAATATTTATTCGGTCCATAGGCCAATCAATCTATACTGAAATTTCTTTGTAGCTGAAGAAATTTCACATGAATCAAAATATATAGCATTCAAATTTTTCTGAGTGGCCTTTGTAATTGTTATTATGCATCTGGGCTCACTAATTCCACAATTGCAGCTCATGGACACAGTTGTTCACTGCTGATCAGCTTGGTCATGCAAGGCCCAACATAAGAGAAATACCTTTAATTATCATGAAATCTGTTGTCTCATTTTTTTTGCCATATTCTCTGAAGGGACATCTCCCTATTTTTTTCATAAGGAATCATATATTTAATGCAATTGGCACATAATTCACAAGAGTGGTATTCTTGGTGATGGCACCGATGCATTTCTTGAGTAATTTTCCAGAAATGTCTAAAGATTCGGAATCCCTCTGCATTGTGGAATATCTACTTACTATGCTGGGACACTTGATTGTTGCTTGGATCTCTGCTGAGAAAGCAAAAATAAAAATAGAACTATCCTAGTAAAGAATCCTGTCAGGTTGTCCTTTTCCAAACAATAGTTAAGAGCGTAATATTTATCCTCATCATCCATCAAATCTATAGTCCGTTTTGTAAATGCAGCTATCCTAAGGAAATATATATATATATACACACACGTGTCCATATATATACATGTATATATGTGTATACATATAACATGTGTATATATATACACATGTATATATGTTATAACTACCAAATCGTCAAAGGACTATTCTTTGCACATGATAAAGACACAAATTCAGTGGAATATGAAACGGCAACAACCAAATTTGTTTTTCAATGCCATTTTGAATTTCAAGAAATTTTAAGCGTTTTTTTATTATTATGGCTTTTGGAAGAATTTTTTAGAAAGTGAGACAGATTGGGCCTGTTTTTCTTCTTTCATTGTACACGGTTGTATGTAGTTTCCACACTCTATGTGTGTTCCTTTTTTAATTGATCAAATGCTATCATGCCTTGTCAAATAGCTGGTGATAATTTGCCAATGTATTCACCGAAGGTATATGGCTTTGAGAATGAGTATACTTTCAGGCTGTGCATATTTAAAGGAAATATTAACTGCTGCAACTATATAAAGGATTTGGAAGAATTGGGCAAGAATCAATAGGATTTCTTACATTTGCCTGCAAGTACTCATTTACAATATTGTCCTCAAATTGAACAGTCTTCCAAATAATGTTGTTACTTGATGCTTACTTGTGTTTATTATTGTCTGGAAGATGATTTTTTCATTTGGTGGCATGATATAGTTAGTGTACAATGCTTATTATCATGTTTCAATCATATGGTTTATCCAACTATATATCTGTTAGTGCTAGTGTCAGCAGCACTGCTTGTGTTTCTTCTAATTTACCAATACCTACATCATCTAATATGGATGGTGATGACATTTTTGAAGATCCATATGATGATGCTTGATCAATGCTGATTCATTATTGACGTTTGGTATTGTTATTTTTTAATTATAATATATGATATTATATGTGGTATTTTGAACTGAATTACTGCTGCAGATATGTGTGTATTTCTGATTTTTACATGGATGAACCCAACCCCAAAATTGTTTTTGATCAATCTTGCAAGCTGAACCTTCAAACCTAAATCTGACCCAATACTAGTATTGGTAACTTGGTTTTTACTCTGAATCAAAAAATTATATTGATATATGATAATTATCATCATAGTATAAAAACTTGTTTAAACCCATTATTACCTAGAGATTGTAGATTGAGACTCAGAAGAGAAAGTCACTATTTTAGAGATGACTATGTTTTTAATCAACTGGAAAAAAATCATGTACATGTCTTAAGCCTTACTATTGTCTCTCTTCATGCTATTACCTCTTTGAGATTTGATAAGAAAAAATTCTACTACAATAAGCAAAATTGAAAATTTTAATATAAAAAGTAGAAAATTATAAGTATATTAGTATATTTTTTATTTCTTTTATCTCATGTCAACCACTTAGAAAATCTTTAAGAAAATTTACTGTAGCTTATACAAATGTTTTAAAAAAACTCGGTAAGAGGTTGTCCTGTTTTCAAGGTATGCTTACATGTAAAAACACAAGTAAGCTTCATTTAAAAGTCTTCTAAAATTTGGAGATGTCTCCAGAAGAGTCTCCAAGAAAGTCTGCATTCCTAGTATAGGAGATGAGTAACAAGGTCAGGATTTGATTCTTTTGGCAACTATGGATTTATGGATTCAGTTTGCATATGTCAAATTAGTGCTTCACACGAGACTAATCAATTTAAAAGATATTTCTCAATTTTCCTTTTTTCTAATAGTATCTTGCATGATTCTCCTTTCTGGACATAAAAGATAAGTTTCCTTATATTGAATAAATACAATTCAATGCTAAATTACTAATGATTTGCAACTGGATTGCTTTCTCTCTGTGTGTTTATCTCTATAGTAACTAACCTCCATCTGTAACGGATCTGACGAATCTGTGAAGCCCAATCATTCTTCATTGGTTTTAACTGATGACTCTTGGCATTCCAAAAGTATTTTGTATCCAGAGATGCTGCAATGGGAATATACAGAGCTTTTTATGATTCTTCTTGTATTAGAAGGTGGATATATAGAATAGCTGTGGTTGTAATATAGGAACAGAGATTGAATAAAGCATTAAGTTATTCCATGCTTGCAGAGTGGATGTAGTCCAGTTTGGATGAACCACTATAAATCTGTGTTTCGTTTGTCGATGTTATTTCTGTGTGTATGTGTTATTTTGATGTTATTTTGTTTCTGCAACTTTTAAACTCAATAATTGGTATCAGAGCTGGGAGAGCTCAATTTGATTTTCTGGAAATCAGGGAAGATTTCTCGGAGCCATGGATGATGTGGACAAATGGACACTTGAAAAATTTTCAGGTCAAAATTTCGGGTTTTGGAAAGTGCTGATGGAGTCACTGCTGATCAAGCAGGATCTCTCACCCACATTGCTTGGGAAAACTAAGGGCTTAGATTTATTATTGGATGACGAGTGGGAGAAATGAGAGAAGAAAGAAAGGGCATCAATGTTTCTATCACTCTTAAGCAATGTGCTCTTTAATGTTTCAGCAGAGAAACCAACAAAAGCACTGTGGGATAAATTACCTTTATAGTATGAGATAGCATTGCATCGATTTTTCTATCACTCTCAAGCAATGTACTCTTTAATGTTTCGGCAGAGAAAACAACAAAAGCACTGTTGTATGAGAGAGCATCAACATCAAACAAAGTTTTCATAATGAAAAAGTTATATAATCTGAAAATGAAAGAGGGAGAAGTTATGTCAAACCATCTCAATTAGTTCAACACTCTGGTCACTCAATTGATTTCAGTAGGCATACCTCTAGATGTTGAGATAAAAGCTATTTTATTACTAATTTCAATGCCGAATAGCTGAGAAAGGGTAGTAATGGTAGTCAACACTTCAGTCATCGTTGCCAAAAGTAAACTAACATTTGATGAGGTTGTAGCTACACTCTCAGCGAAAACATGCAAAGGAAGAATCAAGAATCTTCCTTGGGTGATGCACTCACTGCTCTGAGCACTAGAAATAAAGGTAGAAGTCCGGAAAGAGGCAAACATAACAACAATGGAAGGTCCAAATCTGCACATCATTCAAAATCTAGAGGCAGAAACAGTACTTGCTGGTTTTGTGGTAAACAAGGACACACAAAAAGCAATGTTGGAATTATAAATGGCCCCAAATAAAGTGATTAATGATGGACTAAACACTAAAGGTACTAAAGATGATGGTGTTTTGGTTCTTGCTGCTGGTGACAGGAATGCTACTTTGTGGGTTCTTGATTTGGGTGCCTCATTCCATGCTACTCTGTGTCAGAATGCTTTTACGAATTATCAAGAAGGTATGTTTGGTCAAGTTTTTCTTGGAGATAACAAAGAATGTGACATTGTTGGAAAGGGTGATATTTTATTATCGCTGAAAAATGGAAGCAAATGACTTTTGAAAGATGTACAACATGTTCCTACTCTAAAATGAAATCTGATTTCTGTGAGTCAAATTTATGCACAAGGTTGCAATGTTAATTTTTCTTTGGATTCTTGGAAAGTAACCAAAGGTCAGTTGGTTCTAGATGCTTTAGAGTGCAATGATGAAGTGGGAGCTGCCATGGCCATTATGGATAGTAATGTTGAGCTTTGGCACAAGAGGCCCAGTCACACAAACAAGAAGGGTCTTGAAGTTATGCTTCAACGAGATCAGATTCTAGGTCTTAAATCAATCATTTTGAAGTTATGTGAGCATTGCCTTTATGGCAAATAAAATATGACCAACTTTGTGCGGACGGATCATGAGAAGAAATCTTCTCCATTAGAGCTTGTGCATTCTGATGTTTTCAGTCCTATGGAGGTAAACTTCTATTGATGTTGCTATTATCTCCGAAATCTGCACCCTGAAAATTTGCTTTAAGTCTTAAAACTTGCAGCGATTTTGGAGAAACATGGGATCAGCCAAAAGTTGTGGGTAACTTATAACTTGGCTGAACCTCCGGATCCTAGGCCGGTCCCTGTATGATATTGTAGAACAAGAATTAGTATGCAAAGAATATTAACAAATAAAGTAAACATTCACAAACCAAAAACCAAATTCACATATATGCTTAGACAAAGAAAGCAAACAAGAAGTGCAAACCTCACAAGATAAAACACTCCATGCTTTCTTGATTCTGTAGATGTGTCCTTTTGCTGTGGATGTATGCTCAAGATGCTCAAAAGCTTGCTTCAATGGAGATGGGTAATGGCAAATTGGTAGCTTTGTGAGCTCTCAATTTGGCATTATAAGGGTAAGATTGATGGCTTTGGTTCTCAAAATAGCATGGTAACTTTAGCTCAAAGATTGTTGATGAAATGGCTTGGGATGGGATTCAATTTATAGGCTAAGGCATAGAGGGATGGAGGGCTTAGATGCAAGGATGGATGAAGGCTTAAGGAGGGCTAGGATGCACTCAAAGGAGAGCACATGGATTGTGCTTGTTTAGCACCAATGGGAAGGTGACACTTGTCACAAGGAGGATGAGTGTGAGAGGGTAGGGTAAAGGGTTGGTTAAAGGCATGATCAGTGGGGTTGAGTATGTAAGAGGGATGTAAGAGGAATGAGTGTGGAAGAGGGAAGAGTGTGGAAGATGGGTGTAAGAGTCATGAGTGGGCTTGTAAGAGTCTTTTATGTTTTGTAAGAGCACTCATGACTTAGTGGTTGGGTTTTTTTGAGGGGAGACTTTGGTTTGGATTAGGAAAGTCTTAAACTTATTTAAGGAATGTGACAACATTAGGGGGTGGATTAGGCTTGGGTTTAGGATTAGATTAGGGATGTTAGCGATGTGCAAGTGGATGGCATTAATGAGGGTGGGTGAGTTAGTGGCTAAGCTTGGTTAGTATGGGTGGATGGGGTGGATTAAGCTAAATGGAGGATTAGAGATAGGTTAGGGGTTTTTGAATTTGAGGATTTCATTTATCAAATAGATTTATTTAATAAATGGAGATTTTTGGAATTAGATAGAAGAATAGGATTTAATTGATAAATAATAGATTATTTGATTTATCAATTAGGACTATAGATGATTAATTAAATTAATCAACTAAGGGATGACAAAGGATTAATTAAATAGAAATTTAATTAATAATGCCCTTTTTAGATAACTAAATAGGATTACTAAAATAGTGTAATCAAATTTAGGTGTCTACATTTTGCCCCTCTTTGACATAGTGTTGAGACAACACTATTTCAAAGAAGTTTGAATGAAGACGACACGAGGAAGATGTTTTAGCAACAAGGTTGCCCCAGTCTCGGATAAGAAGAGGAGAGACTAGACTTAGATGATGCCCCCTCAAGAAGGCGACGGGGAGAGAAATGAGGCTCGACGACTTCTTGAAAAGTACAAGAAATTGAGATGAGCTAAGACACCGGTTGGCGAAGAGAAGAGGCTGAATTAGCTCAAACTCTCACTACGGGAGAATGATAAAGGGAAATCAGGGGCACACTAGTAAAGCAAGCTTAAGACTTTCCAGGATTGGGGGGGAGATGGAGGAGCGGAGCGCTATAAACGGAATCTGTGGAGGAGGGGAGGGATGATGGGATGATAAAAGCTGATGCAACAAGATTTCAAAGAGTCAGATTGGCGGAAGATGGGTTTCGGAGATCCCTAGGACTAGGATTGTGGATCTCGAAAGATGAGGCTTGGTGGATTGATTTGATTGGTGTATCCCTAAGACTAGGATTGTGGATCCCTAAAGCTAAGCGTGAGGAGTGATTCAAAGAGATACTGATGCATAAGCTGGGGTAGGAGCGACAGATGTAGGATATGGATGGGGGATAATGGAGATGAAGGGAATCCATTGAAGCTTTTTGAGCGGGGGGATACTTCAAAGAGAAGTACCACCATGTAGTTGAGCACTAGATTTGCTATAGGACTGTTGGTTAATTGCTAGGGTTACCAAGAACATCAAGGCCTTTTTACCAACCATCCAGAGGACTGACGAACTGACTCAAAGAAAACACACAAGGATTGCCCCAGTATCACACATGAATCCCAGAGGAAGCAGCGTGGAAACGACACTAGGTAACCCACAAGCAGAAAAAGAAAACAAGCAAAAGACCTGATCAAGACCTTACGCTCTAATTGCCCCATTCGCAGCATACCATGATATGGAAGATCGTGGCAACCTTGAGGAGGGAACAAGGAGATTGCTTGGAAAAGATATTTCAAGACCCAAAAAGGGAAGATCCCAAATCAAAAGAAAGCGAAAATCCAAAAGAGAACTGTTTGCCAACGAGATGGGTAGGATGAGGTACTAACGGACCAAGATCAGACATGAGGAAAGCTATATCCTGCAAGGATCTATCACAGAGCACCTAAGCTGATGGATCTGGATGAGTGATGCGTCTGGCAAGCTGAACTAAGAAGGATAACACTTTGGTGACAGGAGATCTAGCTAAAGGATGCATTGGAATATCTAACCAAAGTGTGCGATGTGTGCAAGATGTTGACCAAGGATGAACTAACACGAAAGCCGGATAGATACAATGATACTAAGCTAAAGAGGATGTACAAGCTGACAGACCAAGATATGTTACAAATGTACAAGTTTGTTCATGTTTTGGTTTTTTGTGAGATGGAAATGTTTGTGAAGGATGGGATGTCTATAATAGTTGATAGGTGGATAGGTAGATGGTTTGTGAAAAGCTTAAGGAAAATGGGATTCTGTGTGTGCATGTGATAGGATACAAGCTAGGATACAAGATTATTTACAAGCTGGAATATGGTACAAGCTTTGGACAAGATTCAGATATATACAAGGTATGGTACAAGATTTACAAGGTATAATACAAGCTCTGGTACAAGATTTACAAGCTGTACAGGAGGTATTGACAAGCTCCATCAGATTTTGGATATTTGATTGGAACACCAAGGGAACAAGCAGGTGTTTTATGGGACGGTGGGTGGATGGATGAGGGATAGGATAGTGATAGATAATGGATTAGTCTTTAGCACACAAGGCGCCTGAATTACCAGGTTTTCACCAAGGTACCTATCCAAGGCGCTTGAATTGCCAAGTTTTCACCATTGGACGCTTATTTCTCTTTACTATTTTTTTTTTTTGTATTTTTCAAAAGCTGGGTATACCAAGGATCTTCAACCATAGAACTTCTTGAGATGAATGATGTTAGTGGGATCATTCAAGAGTTCTCCTTCTGGTGTAGATAATTGATAGGCTTCGGAGCCAAAGGAGGCAGTAACCACATAGGGACCAAGCCATGTAGGTTCAAACTTGCCTTTCTTTTCTCGATCTGCTTGGACTTTCATATTTTCTTTGAGGACCATGTCACCTGGCTGAAAGTGTCGTGAGAGCGCCTTCTTGTTGAAATTCCTTTTGAGACGAGTTTGATAGACTGTGAGATGGTCATAGGCTTGTCGTCTCTTCTCGTCTAAAAGATCTAGCTGGGTGAGTCGAGCTACTCTATATTCTTCATCTGAGATTTGCCCTCGCAAAGATATGCGTAGTGAGGGAAGTTCAACTTCTATAGGTAATACCGCTTCGGCACCATAGACTAGGGAGTATGGAGTTGTGCCTGTGGATGTACGGAAGGAAGTTCGATAGGCCCATAGAGCCGAATTTATTTGAAGGTGCCAATCACGGCCGGAATCATTGACAACTTTCTTTAGGATTTTGAGGAGGGTTTTATTAGTTGCCTCTGCCTGGCCGTTACCTTGTGGGAAATATGGGCTAGAAAAGCGGTGATGGATGCGGAGGGAAGTGCATAATTCTTCCATGTTGAGATTTTCAAAGTTACCTCCGTGGTCAGTGAAGATGGTGGATGGGATGCCGAAGCGGCAAACAATGTGGTACAAGATGAACTTGGAGACTTGAACTCCTGTAGCTGAGACTAGGGGGACTGCTTCCACCCACTTAGTGAAATAGTCCGTAGCTGTTATTATCCATTTATGTCCATCAGATGAGAGAGGGGTGATAGTTCCAACTAGATCAAGGCCCCAACAAGCGAAAGGCCAAGGTGGTGCAATAGGCTGTAGATCTTGTGCTGGAGCTTGCACAAGATTTGCATGCTGCTGACATGGGAGACACTTTCTGACAAAGTCACAAGAGTCTTCTTCAATGGTAGGCCAATAGTAGCCTGCTCTAAGGATTTGTCGTGCTAGGACAATACCACTCGTGTGGGCACCGCAAAGTCCAGAATGTACTTCTTTTAATGCCATCGCGGCCTCATTTTCATCTAAACATCGAGAGAGAGTATCGTGATAACCCTGACGATATAGGGTATTGGCTATGATAACATAGCGGGATGATTTTCGGATGAGGTTCTGGCGTTGGGTACGTGTGAGGTGAGGGGATATGATACCATCGTTAAGGTAAGCGTGAATTTCATGGTACCAAGGGGATTGGGGACCAACCAAGATACAAACACGGTTTGAATCCTCATTCGCATAGGCAGGTGTGAGGAGCTGCTCAACTAAAAACTCATACTACGTAGCTTCTTGGAGAATTTCCAAGAGCGAGCCGATAGTGGCCATGGCATCTGCTGCCTTGTTCTGCATTCGAGGCACTTGTGTAAACTGAAGCTTTGTAAAGTGTTGGGTCAGCTGATCAACTAGCTCTTTGTAGGGTAATAGCTTTTCATCTTTGGTTTGCTATTTATTTAAGACTTGTTTGATGATGAGCTGGGAATCACCAAAGACTTGTAACTCAGTGATATTCCATTCTGCAGCTATCTTTAATCCTGCTACAAGAGCTTCATATTTTGCTATATTGTTGGTGCTAGGGAATTGTAGCTTGAAGGCTTTTGGAATGTAATCTTCTTGAGGTGTAACTAATAATATTCCTGCCCCTGATCCATGAGAGGTGTATGAGCCATCAAAATAAAGCTTCCATGGGGGCTCTTCTTCAATTAGGCAGATATGCTCATCTGGAAATTCTGTGAGCAAAGGATATGCATCTACTAGAGGTGCATCAGCTAGGTGATCTGCTATAGCTTGCCCTTTGATTGCCTTTCTGTCCACATGCTGGATGTCAAACTCACTTAGTAGCATAACCCATTTGGCCAAACGGCCTGTAAGTGCTGTTCTGGAGAGCATATACTTGAGAGGGTCAATCTTGGAGACTAGTTGGATGGTATGACTTAGCATGTAGTGGCGAAGCTTTTGAGTTGAGAAAACAACTGCCAAACAAGCTTTTTCCATAGGAGTGTAATTGAGTTCATAACCAACTAGGGTTCTACTGATATAGTAGATGGCTCTCTCTTTGCTATAATCATCATGTTGTGCTAGAAGTGCCCCTAGAGCAGTAGGTGTTGCTAATATATACAAGATCAAGGGACGACCAGGAACTGGTGGAACTAAGATAGGGGGATTGGTGAGTTACTGCTTGAGCTGATCGAAGCTGCGCTGACATAAAAGATCCCACTTGAAGTTCTCATTCTTCTTTAGCAAGTGTGAAAACGGTGTACACTTATCTGCAAGTTGGGAGATGAAGCGCCGGACAGATTGAAGTTTTCCCTGAAGAGAGAGAAGCTGTCGCAGTGTCTGGGGAGGAGGCATGTTTAAGATAGCCTTGACCTTTTTGGGGTCGATCTCTATACCTCGTTTAGAAACTATGAAGCCTAGAAGCTTGCCAGATGTGACCCCAAAGACACACTTCTTGGGATTTAGCATGAGATGATATTGGGCCAACCTATCAAAGACTTTCTCCAGGTCAGCAAGATGATCCATGAAGGTGTGAAATTTGACTAGGATATCATCCACATAATCCTCCAAAATGCTATGGATAAGATCATGAAAAATGGCTGTCATAGCTCTTTGATAGGTAGCCCCAGCATTCTTTAGGCCAAAAGGCATCATGGTGTAGCAAAAGGTTCCCCAAGGGGTAGTGAATGCTGTCTTATGCTGGTCCTCTTCTGCAATCTTGATCTGATTATACTCGGAAAATCCATCCATAAGGGACAGAATTTCATGTCCAGCTGTAAGATCTACAATCATATCTATGTTGGGCGAGGGAAAATCATCCTTTGGACAAGCTTTGTTAAGATCTCTAAAATCAGTGCAGATTCTGATGTCACCGGAAGGCTTAGTGACAGGGACCATGTTGGAGATCCATTCTGAGTAGTCGATAGGTCGGATAACCTTAGCAGCTAACATTCTTTCTAGTTCAGCTTTGACTAGTAAGGCCACCTTGGGGTGCATTTTTCTAAGCTTTTGTCTTACGGGCCTGATCTTTGGATCGACTGCAAGATGATGAACTACAAGCTTTGGATCAAGTCCTGGCATGTCCTGATATGACCATGCAAATCGGCCAATGTTCTCTCGTAAAACCTCAAAGAGGAGGTCAGCTTGGTCTTGTGATAGGGATGCAGCAATGTGAACAATTCTAGGGATCTCTGAAGAACCAATGTTGACTTCTCTAGTATCCTCTATTAGAATAGAAGACACCTCTGGTCGATTATCTTGAGGAGGCAATACTAAATCCTCATGTTCTGCTTGTGGCTCTGGATTTTCTTGCTGAGGGGTTTTCTTCGCTGCCTTAGCTAGTCCCAGATTTACCTTAGTTCCAGTTTTGGGTGTATCGAAACTAAGTTGGGGATTTTCTCCAAAATACCTCTTGGGATCTAGCTTGTAGATGTAGGTAGAATCTGGCTTTTTCTTCTTATGAGGAGTTTCGGCTCCCATGAATCTTAGAAGCGCTTCCTCTGATGCAAACTCATCAAAATGTATGACACTTGGTCGGTCCCAATCTATGAGTTGTGGATGAGCAAGTGGTAGGTCAATGAGATGGATGGATAGTTCTCGGAGAACAGAGTCTCCTAGGAAGATTTGGTCTGGGATATCGTCGTAGGCTCTCTTTTCAACTTCCTCAGGAATGTCTTCGATTTCGACAAGGTCGCGGTGGATGTTCGAAAAAGCGTGACCGTTCTCGTTGGTGCCCCCAGTTGTGGGTATGCCAAAGCCAAGTCCTGACTTCGTTTCCCAATTATGTGCTTCAATGGGGCATTGCATGCCCCTTTCTTCTGGCCCTAGTCCACCTCCTTGATAGTTCCATTTTTCAGTGATGAGCTTATGTTGTTGGAGATACTTTTGGCTGAAGTGATCAAGGCATGCTTGATTTTTTGGAGGTGCATCCTTATGTAACCAATTGTTGATATCTGGAGTGAGCTCTTCATGAAGAGGGGTTTTTGAGGACACAAAGGTGGTTGGGCCAAACTGTTTGTATCGAGGAGGTGGAATCTCCCTAGCTTTGTGATATGTCGGTCGTCCATGGGTATGTGGATCAAGTGGGATTGCTCCGACAGCAAATGCATCTAACAGACTATATTCTCCACAACCTTTGTTGTTGATCTTTACAGTAGATAGGGTGGAGGCGAGGATGGTTTCTGCGTCATTACAAGTGTGGGATGAGCTGGCGATGGATGTGCCGATGTCTATTCCAGGGCAATGGTTTGTATATGAAGCTTCAATCGCATTGCAGTAAGTAAAGGGTTCTGGATCGGCATGGATGGTTACCTCAATGTCCTGATGCGGAAATTTGATGCACTGATGGTAGGTGGATGGAACGGCCTTCATAGCATGAATCCATGGGCGACCGAGGAGGATGTTAAATGGTAGGTTTAGATCAACAACATGACAAACTGTCTCTTGGATGACTGGCCCAACCTTGATTGGTAGCAAAATAGTCCCTTCTGTGGTCCTTTCCAAGTTGTCATAAGCTTTGATGGTGATAACCTCACTGATCATATCTGCCTCAGTATACCCAGCTTGTTTTATGAATTTTAGGGTGCAAATGTTCAAGGCTGATCCATTATCTATCATTACTCTTTTCACGGCAAAATTGGATACCATGATGGCTATGCGAAGCGGAAGGGTGTGATCTGGCTCAACCGCGGGTATGTCGGTGGGTTTGAAAGATAGGGCACACGAGGATGAAAGGTGTCCAACAAGATTACAAAAATCAGTAGCATTGATATCAGAAGGGACACGAGATTCTATGAGAGCACTGTCAAGGATGTCTTTGTACACAGGACTAGTGCGGAGAAGGTCTAAAATGGTTATTTGGGCTGGCATGTTCCCAAGGTGTTCCAAGATATTGTACCGGCTTTTTGATGGAGCTGATGGTGTTGATGAAACTGGTGGGCCTGCGATGTTAAATCGCGCTCTTCGAGTGGTGACCGCACACTCATTGTCTGGTCCTCGGATATTGATAACATTGACAGAAGGCTCTTTCTCAGATATACAACCTATAAGGCTACCATAGTCTATATAGGATGAAGTGTGGTCATTGTTCTTCCCATGCTGTTGGTTTGGCTGGCGGTTGTTGGTGTTGTTTTGGATAGGTGTTTTTCTAGGATTTTGGTTGTTGTGTGGAGGAAAAGCATTTTGATAAATCTGTAAGCCTGCATTGGGAGAGGTTTGGGCACCAACAGTGATTTCCTTCCGATCAATGAGGTCTTGCACATAGTCTTTCAGTTTCATGCATCTAAGGGTGGTGTGACCGTTTACCCTATGGAACTTGCAATACTCATTGTCCTTGTACCATGTAGCTTTGGATTGGCTTGGATCAATTTGTTGGGTAGGAGGAAATTTGATGAGGTTTTCCTTAGCCAATTTCTCAAAAATAACATCCAATGGCTCACCAAGGGGTGTATAGTTTCTAGGTGCAAGTTGGAATCTGGGCTTTTGCCCTGCAGCTACATTGATGGCATTAGCTTGATTGTTAGACCCTTGAAAATTGGGTCTTGTATTGTGGTTTTGATAGCTTTGGTTATTTCGTTGTTGGTAATTGATAGCTTGTTGGTTGTTTGTTTGATATGGTGGGTTAGACTGGTTTTGAGGACCAACGATATTCACATGTCTGGTGTCAGTAACCCCATCTGTTGCAACATGCTTGTTTTTGTTCCAATACCTAGACTTGTCATTGGAATGTGATTGATTTTGGTTGGCCTCTTTGTAAATCTTTACCACACCATCTTTGATGAGTCCTTGCTCAAGGATCATTCCTTTCTCTTTGATGTCCTTATAGGTCTGCAAACAGTTCATGGTCATGTGGTGAGCCAAGCTGGGATGTGCATTATCAATAAACATTTTCACCACATGGCGTTCTGGCAAGGTGCAGGATATGCGGGTGGTAAGGGTTTGCCATCTTTGTAGGTATTCGGCAAGGCTTTCTCCACCTTTTTGCTTGGTGTGGACAAGATCAACTATTGATAGCTCTGTTTCAACAAGATGGGCATATTGGGCTACAAATGCCTCAGATAATTCAGCAAAGTTTTTAATTGTGCCATAGGGGATTCTATAAAACCATTCAAGAGCTGGTCTAGCCAAGCTTTTGGGAAAAAGGCGCAAGAGGAAGACATCATTGTATGCCACGTCCTGGCAATGCATGTAAAATTCTTTGATATGTGTGACAGGGTCTCCTTTTCCTCTGAATTTGTCAAATTTAGGTACCTCAAAGTGTTTGGGAAATGGTGTTGTGGTAATGGCTCTATCAAATGGGTAAGGACACACATTCTCAAACTTGAATGTCTTTGGATCATTTCCTTCTTGGATGGCTTTCAGAGCTATCTTCATTTGCTCCCACTCTGAATTGATAGGTGATGGTTGGGGTGCCCCCAATGTAGGAGTGCCTTGAGGTAGGTATGTGCTGGATGGGGCCACTGAATATGGATGGCTGTGAGGGATTTGCTGATAGGGATTGTACATTGTTTGGGCAGCTGCATGGTGGATGACGGGTTGTTGAGGGGGAGGTGGCGCATATTGCTGCATGTGCTGCGAGGCTTGCTGTTGATATGGGATTTGAGGTTGGGATTGAGGAACATAAGCTGGCTGTGGGATAAATGGATTGCTTTGTGGAGGTAAGGTATAAGATGGTTGTGAGGCTTGGGGAAAGGATCGGAGGGCTTGTGGGGTTTGACCAATATATGTGGGTTGTGCCCCCATTTGGGATGGTATCTGCAAATAATTGGTGGTTGGTTGGGGTGGTGGATTACCTCCTAGAAGTGGCATTGAAAAGTAGTTGGTAATTGGAGGTAATGGATTAGTTGGTGGTGGAGGTGGTGGGAATTGAAAGCTTGGGAATGGAACTGATGGGGTTTGATAGCTTTGTGGCTGGATTTGGAAGCTTGGTAGAGTGGTGGTGGGAGCTGGGGTCACTTGGGAGCTTGGTAGAAGATTGGCAGTAGCTTGTGGGTTTTGATAGCTTTGTGGAGTGAAGGTAGTAGCTTGTGGATTTGTGGCTGGTGGTATTGAGCTCCCAAGACTTAATGGAAATGATGGGATTGTACTTTGGGCTGTGGTGAACAAGCTGGGGGCGATGAAAGGTTGATTACTTGGCCCCATGGGTGGCATCCCTGTTGTATATTGCTGAGATTGGCCAAAGATGCTAGCACTAATTTGGGAGATGGGTGGATTTGGAAGGCTAGGTGTGGGAGCAGTAGCAATAGTGAAGGGGGTGAACGGTGAGGTGTTTTGAGTAAAGGGGGTTTGGAGCGGAGAGGTATGAACCAAGGATGGAGTGGTGGTGGTTGGGTTGGCTTGCGGCATGGAGATTTCAACTTGGGTGGATGATAGTATGTTTGGGTCTGTTGGGTCATATGGATTGGCTGGAGGCTCTTCTTTTGGAATATATTGAGGATAATTTGGATCATAAGAGCCTATGGGTGGTGGCAGCTGCCCAAACAATGGGTGAGATGGATCTGATAATGGAGGGGGTCTTCCAAAGTCAAAGGTTCCTACATTGTCCCTTCGAAAATTAGCCATGATTGTCTCTTTGTTTTTGTCTATAATGGCGTTTACCAATACTGCATTTCCTGGTTGGTTCATGAAAGCTTCAATGTCAGTAGGTGATGGCATAGCTTGCTCTGGGCTGAAGGATGGCTGAGTGCTCAAGGGGGGTGAGGTTGTTCGATCCAAATGATAGGGCTCCATTGTTTCTTTCTTCTTGGCTAAGCGAGTGACGGGTGGCATGAAAAATGCTCCTAGGGATGAGATGCAATAATGCTGATGGATGCAAAAGGGGGAAGGCTTTTCTATGCAAATGATTTCCTAGGTTGAGGCAAAGCTATATGACAAAACCTAAGGAGGATTGGGTTGGGGATTCTAACTTCAAAGATATGTTGTCAAAGCACAAAAGGTCTGCTTTCCTATGTGCAAGCTTGGTGGTGATTGTGTCAACTTAAGGATAGACTGATGATCCTTTAGGAAGAACACGAGATTGACCACTTGTGGATCCCAACCTTTAGCTCAAGGTGATGAGGGATAACAAGTGACAAAGCTAGATTACCCTAGACAAAGCTCTGTCAAAGGGATAACCTTGGTGAGATTGGTGGATTTGGAAGATTTTAGGAATGGCAAACTTTTAGCAAGGTGACAACAATTTTGAAAGCTTAGATGTGCAGATTTTCGATTACTGGCTAGATGGTATGATTCTAAATGAGATGGATGAGCTAATAATGCTTAAGGGGATAACCTAAGATGGCTGGCTTTTCTACAAAGATGACTCTAAAGTGAAGCTTATCCAAGAAGATGTGGAGAAACAAGGGTGTCTAATCATAGAAATCATGCCTAGTTGGTAAGGCATAAGCAGGATTAACTCCTGGATTTTGGCTAAATTTGATGGTGCGCTCTAACCAGGCCTCTTGAAGTGCTTCGTTGGTAGCTTTGTCCTCTGCTTTGTGGAGTTTGGCAATTCGTGGGCTTGGTGTTATTTCTTTTCTCTTGGCTGAAAGTTCTTGGTATGCTAGAGATGGCTTGAGTTTGACTTTGTGAAACTTCTGTTTGGGTTTGGGTTGTTTCGACATAAATTCTTGAATTTGCTTGGCTTTGGGAAAAATCTCAGTTGTTTTGCTTCAACTTGTTCAACTTCCAAAATAGGCAGTGACTACGCTAAGTGTGCCCTAAGCTAGGATTGACCAAGTTTGGCAAACATTCATTCAACAAGTAAAATAAAAACAAGCAATAGATAAGAACACCCAGATAGAAGTTTGTGGTTCTCAGAATGTGATACTTGCGCCAAGGAGTGTGTATGTTCTACAAATGTTTCGATCAGTCACTCCAAACACATTAACATCCTAGATGATTTTCTGTAAGGCTGACAATTGGTTTAGCTAGGGAGTCCTCGATATACGCAAGGTACGTGAGGCCCAAATCCGTAGATGAGACCAAAAGGATGTCACACAGCCGAGAGGAGCGGTAACCCACTTCTCCTCTTTCACTTCTCAAGGGTATAAAGTTCCTTGAGGCTTAGCCCGAATGACAAAATCTTGATCCCAAGAGAGGTGTCTTTCGATTCACCTCCCGATTCTTATACTCCGCCGGAACGCTGGAGTTGAGGTCATCCAAGGGGTGATGAAATCCCCAAGCAGGCCTCCTAAAAAGAAACAAGGTTTTGGATCCTAATCTTATGCACCCAAGATGGCCTCGAAAGACGACAAGGGGAGAGAAGACTTGGATGACCTTGGGCTAAAAAACACGCTCGTTCTTTTACCGACTGACTCTTATGTGTGCTAATCTAGACTTTGCAAGCACTCATGTTTAAGAGACGATGTTCAATTCCAACTTGAAGCGCCAACAAAAGTAAATCGATCGAAGAATGCAAACAGTAAGAAGAGTTAGGGTCAACAAAAGCAAACTCGCGCGCCCGGAGGCCCTCCACGTCAAGTATCGATTAATTTTTTTTAAGGCATTCAAGATTGAGTGTGAGTTTGTTTTAAGCCCAAAACAAAAGTGTGTGAGATTCGATTTCAAGCGCGCGCCCGGAGGCTCTCCACGTCAGTTGTTGTTCAATTTTAGTGCCCAAACTTGAAGTGTGATCGATTTAATCTAGAGTTTTGGCCATTTAAGAATTTTGATAAAGTTAAAAGCAAACGTTCAAAGACCAAGTGAGTGAGTTAGATTGTGGAACATTTAACACCTTTTTCAAGTAGACCCATCCCCATAAATGGCGCTGAGATTGCAACCAATGGTTAATATTTGATGGGTGATTAGAAAAGAGGTGAGTCCAAGGAATTACTCAAATTGATTTTTTTTAAATTTGTATTTTAACTTAACAAAGTTTCTTAAATGTCCAAAAATCAAACTTTACCTAAATTGCATGTGGAAAAGAGATTTGTTTTGTTCAATTTTAGAAGCTCCAAATGAAGTGTTTGATATTGCAATGGTTAATTGATCCTTGGCATTCAAGATTGGATTTGTTGTTTTAAGCATGCATTCCAAGGAAAGTTGATTTTAATCCATGACATTCAAGAGTGTGTTTTGAGCAACATTCATTTAATAGAAAATGTGTTTAACCATTCAAGTTCATTTTTTTTTTAGCAACATGCATTCAAAGACAAATGGTTAAACATTCAAGTTCATTTTTTAGCAACATGAAAATCTGCAAGAAACATGGTTAGTGGTTCCATATGTGCTCCAACCTGCAATGAGACAAAAAAAAGCAATTTTAGTTAGTTAGCCAAAATCTTCAAAAATGAGAGCTTAACTATGGGAAATTTTTTTAAAACTTTTTTTGCTATTTTTTCTACGCGTAAAAATGCTTAAAATGGTCTAAATCCTACGGAACCACTAAAAGTCAAATTTTGATTTATACTCTTTAAATTTTTTTTTTTTAGCTACAAAGTGCAGAAATAAAGATTTTAAAACAGAAATGCAACATAAGCAGGCAGAGATGTTGAAATACGAAGACGCTGAAATACGAAGAAGCTGAAATACAGAGACGCTAGTATTCGAAGATGACAGAATAGATTTGCGGCACAGAAAATAGGTGACAAGCAGAGACGCCGATTTGCGCAGATACGGATTTTCGCAGACGACGATTTGGATTGGCGGTGGCGGAGATGTCGATTTGCGCAGATGCGGATTTTCGCAGACGTCGATTTGCGCAGACACGGATTTTCGCAGACGTCGATTTGCGCATACGCGGACTTTCGCAGACGTCGATTTGCGCAGACGCGGATTTTCGCAGACAGAACAAGTTGCAGACACCAAAACTACGCCAAAAAAAGTTGAAAAACGCGAATTTTTTTTTTTAGATGGTATTTCTTCTTCCTAAGTGCGTTCTTTAACCTGCAAAAACAAGTAAAACACCCTCACAACACACTCAAACAACAACAAACATTAGATGGTTAAAAAAAATAACATATAGATAAAAATAGATGATTAAATGACCCATAGTGGGGTCCCACCGGGCGTGCCAAAATGTAGAACAAGAATTAGTATGCAAAGAATATTAACAAATAAAGTAAATATTCACAAACCAAAAACTAAATTCACATATATGCTTAGACAAAGAAAGCAAACAAGAAGTGCAAACCTCACAAGATAAAACACTCCATGCTTTCTTGATTCTGTAGATGTGTCCTTTTGCTATGGATGTATGCTCAAGATGCTCAAAAGCTTGCTTCAATGGAGATGGGTAATGGCAAATTGGTAGCTTTGTGAGCTCTCAATTTGGCATTATAAGGGTAAGATTGATGGCTTTGGTTCTCAAAATAGCATGGTAACTTTAGCTCAAAGATTGTTGATGAAATGGCTTGGGATGGGATTCAATTTATCGGCTAAAGGGTAGAGGGATGGAGGGCTTAGATGCAAGGATGGATGAAGGCTTAAGGAGGGCTAGGATGCACTCAAAGGAGAGCACATGGATTGTGCTTGTTTAGCACCAATGGGAAGGTGACACTTGTCACAAGGAGGATGAGTGTGAGAGGGTAGGGTAAAGGGTTGGTTAAAGGCATGATGAGTGGGGTTGAGTATGTAAGAGGGATGTAAGAGGAATGAGTGTGGAAGAGCGAAGAGTGTGGAAGATGGGTGTAAGAGTCATGAGTGGGCTTGTAAGAGTCTTTTATGTTTTGTAAGAGCACTCATGACTTAGTGGTTGGGTTTTTTTGAGGGGAGACTTTGGTTTGGATTAGGAAAGTCTTAAACTTATTTAAGGAATGTGACAACATTAGGGGGTGGATTAGGCTTGGGTTTAGGATTAGATTAGGGATGTTAGAGATGTGCAAGTGGATGGCATTAATCAGGGTGGGTGAGTTAGTGGCTAAGCTTGGTTAGTATGGGTGGATGGGGTGGATTAGGCTAAATGGAGGATTAGAGATAGGTTAGGGGTTTTTGAATTTGAAGATTTCATTTATCAAATAGATTTATTTAATAAATGGGGATTTTTGAAATTAGATAGAAGAATAGGATTTAATTGATAAATAATAGATTATTTGATTTATCAATTAGGACTATAGATGATTAATTAAATTAATCAACTAGGGGATGACAAAGGATTAATTAAATAGAAATTTAATTAATAATGCCCTTTTTAGAGAACTAAATAGGATTACTAAAATAGTGTAATCAAATTTAGGTGTTTACAGATATATCTTATACTTTACTTATACTAATGGAAATGTGAAAACTTTCAGATGGAAAAGAGTAAAAAGATGACCTAAAACACGGAAAACTTAAAGAAGTAAGGTGATACACCAAAATTGATAACACAGATTACTGCTATACTTGAGACACAATGAAAGATTTGACAAGACATTCACAAGAAACCTTATTTGAAAATCTGCTAATTCACATCAATAATTTAAGAGAAGGTCTAGGAACTTGAAAATATACGAAAGGAATTTGATCACAATCGAATACATCAATAATTTAAACACAACTCAAAACCTATGAACAACTATTTATAAAAAAGGTACAAGATAAGACATCATTCAGAAAGGCCTATAATTAAAACACAATTTGAATAACATCAATCACCTTAACGCACACAACTAAATCTGTCAACTCCAAAACTGGTTCCAATGAAAACTTTATTTTCATCAAAAGTCCTCAAAATAGTACATCTGCATAACGGATCAGAATCATAAAAAAATACATTTAAGGATCAAATCACATAAGCGTCCTCCCTCAAAATCTAAACCCCCTTCTCAAAAATAAGAGGAGTATATATCAACAATACAACTGTCCCAAAACAGGAAAGCTGGGTCGAAATAATGAGTTAACTCATTATTAAAAACCACTAAAAGTTCCAAATTCATGTTCAAAATACTTCAAACTGAGGTTCCACTATCCATGCATGAGAAAAACTAGAAAAAGCTCCCCAAACTGCCATAAATAACTCCATGCTATATTCTGAAGTCTTCAGTCTGAACTGGGCCTCTAAAAAATATCGACTGAAGTTGCTCCCTTGAATTTTGGCATTTGCTAAATACCAACTCCTTCCTTAACTCCATTTATTTGCATGATTTTTTTACCTTTGGACTTTACTATTATTATTATTGCATGAATGTTTTATTATTTTTTAATAATTGATTTATAGACTATCAATTATAAAAAATAATAATTACAAAATTTTTCTTTTTAAAAAAAAAAAAATGCAATTAAAAAATAATAAAAATAATAGACCTAACTTAAGAGTCTATCCCTTTTATTTGCACAGTCGTTAAAATTGCATAAATATTCATTATCTTTAAATTGATTGCAAAAGAATCAATTAAAGTATAATGACATGAAGTATATGATGCAAAAATTAACTCAAATAATGCAAACGCATTTTAATAATCTCATGCAATAAATCTCTCCATCCTCTAAACATATGCAATGGACCCGAAATTCTCTTAAATGGCATTAAGGAATTTGATAAAAGGAAAGGCGAGAAGTTTATTTGTCATTTTTAATGCATCTGTCTTTGCGTAAGAGGAAGTGAGGGTTTCTTTCAACCCTAGCCGCCTTAGAATTCAGATCTGCGATTTCTCTGGTTGCTGGAGAAGCCGTTTTTGGTGAATTATGGCGCTGTTGGATGCCATTTTACTGGTATACTTGCTATTTGGTCTCTGTTATGGCTTAGCCGTGACTGTGGTCGTGAAAATACATGGATTTTTTGAAGAGAGCAGAGTGGTATCTGCTGTTACTTGGACGCCATTTTCTTGTTTTTCAACAAACATGGAAGCACACGACAAGTATGAAATGAAAGTCTCTACTGTAGCCATCATGTAGTATTCTTCATATGGCATTTGATGTATGCTGAGAGTAATTTTCTTTGTGGGTTTTTCCTGTCTTCATTAGCTGGAATAGTATGAAACTCCTCTGCTGTACTTTGACCGCGGGCTCTAATAGCATGCTGGAAATGGCATCTTTTCTTGGTTTGAAAGCAAGAAAACACGGCTCTCTTATTGTTCACTGCTGTAAGTGACAATACCTCTTCTATTCTCCTTTATAAACCTTCACTACTTTATGGGTATGCAAGAAAGTGACTCCAGATGTCTAATCTTCTTCTTGTTGCTGTATATGAAAATTTTATAAAAATACTTGCAATAGATTTGTATCTAATGGTTGATTTGATGGAGGTTATCATGTAGACGCCATCTTGCATATTTTTCCTTGGCAGCATACTGGTGATATATCTCAAATTTATGTTTTATTATGAGGATTTTCTGCTTGAAACTGTGACATTCCATTACATTTTCTCACCTTCTTTTCAATCGATGTCATCTACTTTGCCATTGGTTTGAACTGCTGTTATTTGATTAACTTTGGATACCATTTTTCTTCTCAGATCTGTACCTTACTTACAAGGACTTTCTGCTGTATGTTAATCATTTTTTAAATTATTTGCAAGAAATAATGATTACCTGCCTGAAAGTAATTAAAATATTGGATTTCTCTAGTATTGGCTTTGATGGAAATTATCATGGCATCATATTTTCTTTATGAGGGCTTTTCTGCTGAAAGTAATATCCATGAACTTTTTTTTTTTTGCTTCTTTTGCTGTGTGCTTGATATTTCCATAAGATGTTTGCAAAAATAACTCTCATTTGTAGCCGGTTCTTTGCTGGAAGTTATCATAAACTGATCCCTGCTGTTGTTTCTTCGATTCTAAGATTTAGACACCATCCACTGTTGATTTTGCAAAAAGATTCATGATACATGAGGCTCTATTGACTGAAAATGATTATCCTTTGCTTTCTTTTGAAGACCTACTGTAGCTTTTAATATTGCTGAATGAATGAAACAAAAGGTTTTAAAAAAAAAAAAATCGTCCCTTTAATGTTTCATTTGCTGTTATTTGTATGCATATCACCTCCATTTGATACGCCTATCCTGTTTTCACCGGATTTTATACGTAAAAGGTTTCAAAACAAAAATTGAATTGTCCCTTTAATACTTTTGTACTTCATGATCGACCTCTCTATTTGCTGGTGTATGTCTGTATCTTACTGAGATGAATAGCATGTAGGATGGTAAATGCGAGATTTGAGTGAGTCATCAGCATTGCTTAGATCCATTGGATCTAACCCGTTCTCTTCTTTGTGAATACAGGGATTGGAAGCACGGAATGGACGATGTCTGAAGCAGTGAGAGGATGGACGCGATTGGATGCCACATCACCAGTCATTACAGGCAATGATTGGTGCCCATGAACCTTTCTCCTTTTACTCTTCTATTCAGTTATTGATTTCAGTAGGGTATAGATGTATGTCAGCATGTAGAGACTACTCTCACAGTCAGATGTGTGAGAGAATTTTACTTTCAGCATTTAATTTCTATTATGGTTTGCTTCATTATGCAAATATTGAACATTATTTCAAAATGAATAAAATACTTTCTCTTTGATGTGTTTTCTGAAAATTACTTCAAAAGTAATAAGCATGTATTTTACTTCATTGGAATATGTGTGAAAAATGAACAACAGTTGCTAATTACATTTATTGAGCATTGCACTCATAAAATCTAGATTTATATTCTAAATAAGAAATTAGAGGTATTTTTCAAAATTTAAAAGTTTTAAGGCAATGGTTGATAATTAGATTGGGAAGAAAATTATATGTCTATTACTGATAAAGGGGGAGAATTTTTCTTTTCATAGTATGATAGTTTTTCTATAGATAATAGTATTTGAAGGATTACAATAGTTCCCTTTACACCTCAAGAAATTGGTGCACCTGAGAGGATGAATCTGACTATTTTAGAAAGAGCTCTGTGTATGTTGTCCAATGCTATAGACTAGGGACAGAATTTTGGGCAGAGTGATGCAATACAACTGTTTATTTAATCAACCATGCTCCTTCATCTCATTTTGATTTTGATATTCCAAAAGAACAATAGCTTGGAAAACAAATTTCATTCAATCATTTGTGCATGTTTGGTTGTGAGGCTTATGTTTACATTCCTAAAGAGTAGAGAATGAAATTAGTTCTGAACTCCAAAAGGTGTATACTTTTGGGGTATGGTGAGTACCAATTTGGCTTTTGTTTGCGGGATCTGATTGCTCATAAAGTCATTCGTAGTCGTGAGGTTGTCCTCCACGAGTAACTTTTCTCAAGTTTAATAACTCAAAAGTCTTTCTTCGCATGATTCCATTCAATTTGATATGTTTTATAATGACACATTTTCAATGCCTAGTAATATTGCTTCTAAGAGGCCAGATGTGAGTTTTCATCCTTCTATTGGTCCCTAACCCTATCATATCTCTTCTATAAATACAACAATGTCTCTTCCTTTATTCTCTTAGCCTCCTTCAGCTTGCATGCAACTTGTCATTGTTCAAACACTACCAATGAATTTTTTGTCTGCACAGTCACCTCTTGCTTCCACATAGGCTAGGAAATCTCGCTTTGACTTGTTGACCATTTGTAGTGAATTTTCCTCATTGGTACCAAGAAAAAAGGATAATCCTCCATTTTCAGTGCACCCCAATATGTTTTCCTTTGTGGCAAGGAATAGAAGACCCTACAGGGTTTTCAAACCCACACCCACGAACTCCAATTTATCCTGCGCAATCTATCCTAGTCACTACTACACCTACTCACCCAATTTCAGAACTTTTAAGCCCAACAGATTTTGGACATGTATCGGCTATAGGGAATGAGCAAGCCATTAATACTCACTAGTCCTTTGGTGGCATTCTAATTGAAGAAAATTTAGAAAACTTCAGTGCAAATTCTCACTGAAACAAAGGTTCCATGCGGAACATGATATTAAAAAATACTAATGTGTAGTTTGAACAAGGTGTTAATTATGAATAACAAGCTTTTCAAGAACAAAATCAGGATCATCCATAGGGATTTGGTGACAATCCACACTGAAGACATTGTATTGGGTGCTCACGACAGTCTACTAGAGAAAGGAAACATCCCCACAAATTTGATGATTATGAGCTATTAATTTCTTCATATTCTTATTAGGCAGAGCCTCAAAGCTTTAGACATATGTGTAATGATGTTAATTCATTATTGGATGGATGTAATGAATGATGAATTGGAGTCCTTAAGAGCTAACTGGACTTGAGATTTGGTTCCTCTTCCACCGAATCTAAAAACTTTGATAAATAAGTGGGTTTACTAGTTAAAAGAAGATGAAGGGAAAAAAAGATATTGGGCCAGATTGGTGGTGACAAGTTTTGCTCAACAACAACACAATGATTTTAATGAAAATTTTAAACCAGTTGTGAAAATGCAAACAATTCAATTGGTTTTGGACTCGGTAGCTGTTTGGGATCTTGAGCTTGAGCTACTTGATGTTAAAACTGTTACATCCCAAATTTTGACTCAATTTAAAAATGCTCATATAGCCGTTGAGACTGCATGTTAAGTCACTTGACAGGTAAAATTAGTTATGATCATGTGAAATAGTAAGATGGTTAATCGTTATAATTTCATATTAAGATGACATGTTAGTTAATTGTTAGGATGCTATTATATTGTTATCTTGAAATATTGGGAAGTTGGTTATTCATCATGGGAAGTGAAATAGTGGTTAGTCGTTATATTGGTTTATGAATAATAACTTATGGCAATTGTTATTATAGTGAGGAGTATGATATAATCGTGGAGAATTTTCTTTCTTTGCAAGAGCACCTCGAAGGGGGGAAGCATTGCCAGAAAGGAATTGGGCAAGGGGGGCACCACCATCACTAGGCAATTAGGTACGAGTTGTGAACCCCTATGGCTAAGGGAAAAGTGGCTAGACAAGTGTTAAGAATATTAACCAGATAACCTACAGGTCTGATAGTACAGACTGCACTTCCTCTTCTTATTATATATCTCTAAACTATCAGTATATTATATATAACTCTTCCTAGAAGCCAACGACTTTTCAGGAAGCAATAGTATGATGCTTAACTAAACTAACACATAGTTAGTTAGGTGTTATTAATTTGTCTTCTCTAATCACCGACTTAGAGGGAGTTTAGTTAGTGCTAGTTTAGGAAGGTTTATGTCCCTTTGAGGGACATACCCTTTAGGAAGGATATATAGGGAGGTTATAGATGCAGATTAAGGACACACAGCTACAACAAAGTCTACTCCTCTAAGTATCTATATCTTGCAAATAATATCAGAGATACTTCCTCACAATCAAAAGTCGAATATTCATTATTGGATCTGCATAAAATTAGGAATTAACTCCATCAATATTTAGAATTCTTAGAAGACCATTCACAGCATTTAAAGACTGGATTAAAAGTTTGATTCAAGGATAAGGAATTCGTAGAATCTTTACATGGTATCAAAGCTTTGGTAGTCGAACCCAGGCTTTGCAAAATTCAATCATCAGACTCTATATATATCTAGCAACTATCTTTTATCTTCAATGGCATACACAATCAAACCCGAGGACAAGTTTGATGGGAAAGAGCACTTTGAAGCCTGGATATTCAAAATCATGATGATTCTTGAAGAGAACGATGTAAAACAATTCATTGGTGGAGCATCCAAACAACCCCTAGTTGAACCTTGCAAATCTATTTGGAGCAGAGGAAATAGAAAAGCTATTGGAATCATCTTGGATGGAGTAAAAAATGATATTGTACCTATGCTTACAAAACATCAAACTGCCTTTGACATGATGAATGCATTACGAAATGCCTATGAAGTAAATAATGCAACTAGGGTTCTTGCACTAAAAAGGCAACTGAATCACATTCAGATAAAGAAAGGAGAATCAATAAATTCTTACTTCCTAAGAGTTGCCGACATTAGAGATGAACTATCAAGCATAGGAACCATCATTAGTGACACATAATTAACACTTATGGCTATAGATGGATTGGCAGATTCATGGAAGACATTTGCACAAGGAATAAGTGCCAGAGATAAGCTTCCGGACTTTAACAGACTCAAGAATGATTGTCTTCAAGAGGAATCCAGAAAACTAAGGAAAGGAGGGAAACCAAAAGTAGAAGATGAAAAACTTCATGTTCTTAATACAAATTGCTATAAGGGCAAGAAGGAGCATTTCAAGAAAAAAAAGGGAAATCAAAAGAATGGAAAACCCAAGAAATATCTCTCTAAAATAAAGTGTTTCAAATGTTAAAAATTTGGACAATATAGATCTAATTGTCCTGAAAATTCCAAACAATAAGAAAATTGTATAAATGTCATTAGAGAAGAAGATACTTATGATCATGAGAACCATGTTTTGTATTCCTCTCTATCAAATGAAATTTCAAATAAAGCATGGGTAATTGATAGTGGATCTTCTAGACATATAATGGGATACAAAGAAACTCTAGATTCTTTATCAGAGAAGGTTAACGATGAAGTTACCATTGGTGATAACTCAGCACACTCCGTTGAAGGAATTGGAAATTGTACTTTGAAACAAAAATCAGGAAATACTCTTCTTCTTAAAGGTGTACTCTATGTACCAGGAATTAAAAGAAACCTAATCTCAATTACAACACTTGAAGATGATGGACACAATGTTGCATTCATAGATGACAAAGTATTAACTTGGGCTAAGAACTCCTCTATCAAGAAAGAAAAGTTAATTGGTCAAAGAAAATGATATTTGTATGAATTGAATATAGAACCTAGTCGTTCTATTCAAGCCCTAGTTCACGAAGCTGTAGATACAAATGAAATATGGCACAAAAGATTAGGGCATCTAAATTTCAAAACTTTATCAACTATGGAGAAGATGGTTACTGGATTACCTAAACTAAATAAAGACCACTCAAGCATTTGCAAAGGATGTGCTTTAGGGTAAGAACACCAGAAGTCCCTTTCATGATAGTACTAGGAAAACAAATAATGTACTAGAATTAATTCATTCTGATTTGTGGACCCATGTATGTTTCTTCTCTTGGAGGAATTTGGTATTATATCTTGTTCATAGATGACTTTGTTAGCCGACTGGATGGTTCCGACGGTATTTTCTATTTTGTAGCCGACGGTCCAGCGGTGTTTTGTATTCTGTAGCCAACGGTCCGGCGGTGTTTTGGTATTCTGTAGCCGACGGTCCAGCGGTGTTTCTGTATTCTGTAGCCGACGTCGTTGGTAAATAATTTGTAGCGGATAGAATAATTGTAGCTGACGGACCCCTTCGGGAAGGTTCGGCAGTAGTATTTATATCCCGTCTGGGATCTTTGTAAAGCATCATTCATCTACTATTGCGAATATTATTCTGCTATTCATGGTCATTGTCTGTAGGCGTTCATTTTCTTTACCTGTACGGTAAACATTTGACGCCGTTGCCTTATGAATCTGGAAGGTGGGACGAATTAAGATTAATGCCAAATCAGCTTAACAAGGATCGGAATAAGGCGAAGGGAAAAGATGGAATCCGTATTGCGCAAGAGAATTTAATTCTGGCACAGCAAGTCGAACGCCGACGGAGATTCCAGAAGATTGCCGACGGAAATCGAAGTGCGGAGAAATTGTTGGAGGACACTCTGCAGCGGGTGGAATTGGTGGAAGAAGCACGGGAGGAGTTCTTGAATTTGTGTTTGCCAAGGGAAGAAAATTCAGACGGAAGAGCATCAACTCGCACGGCTCGCAGTGCCGATGGAGCACGAGCGTGGAGTGACCTCTTCGTCCAGGATAGACTTCCACGGGAAACAATTTCGGAGGATCCTTCGTCTTCACCAAGGTTCACAGTTGTCGACACCTCTAGTGTGGGAGTTCAGACTGCCGGTGTGGGAGTGCCGACCGCCAGTGTGGGAGTGCTGACCAGTGGAGTGCAGACCTCCAGTGTTATGGCGGGACCCAAAGAAAAGCTGCCGAAATTTGAAGGCGATGGTACAGCCGACCCCCTCCGACATTGTAAGACATGCGAGACGATTTGGCGGGCAAATAGAATCACAGATGCCGACGAATGGGTCAGGCAATTTCTGGCAACCCTACGGGGTGTCGTGATTGATTGGTTTTTGGATATGGATCCGCAGAAGCTGGATACATGGGATAACATTAAAAAGGAGTTCTTGGCGGAATTTAAACTCTTGCGGGATGATAATGAAATCGTAGCGAAAATTTTCAATACCAAGCAAGGGAAGCACGAAACTGTCTATGTCTACGCCAGGAGATTAAAAGACTTAATAAACAAAATGGAAAGCAAGCCAGGGGACGGATTGCAGAAAAGGTGGTTTGTGGACAGCCTACGCTCACAGTTGCGGAGGAAAATGAAAATTGTACCACCGTCGTCATATGTGGATGCAGAAAGAGCCAAAAGGTAGTGAATTATTGTGGTGCACGGAATGTAAGACCGACGGTCATACTAAAGGATCGTGTCCGAAGAACCAATTCTATGACATCTGTCAGATCATGGGACATTCGACAAAAGACTGCCCTTTTAACATGAAAACAAGAGGATCTCCACAGGTGCTTCTCACACAAGAGGCTTCCCCGTCAGGTGGTAACGGCAACACGAATGCCGCCGGCGCTACATCTGGAGGATACAAAAATAATCGGCGTGGACAAAATAACAACAATAACAATACCAATATGAGCAGAAGTCGAATTCAGTATGATGCAAACGGACGATCGATTATTCAGTGCCGAGCATGTAACTTGTGGGGACATTTTGCACGGGAATGTCCAACAGCAACTACACCTCAGCTATTGTGCCGATGGTGCGGACCCGGCGATCACGACGACTCAAAATGTCCAAAATCCGGAGTGAACTTGATCACTATTGGAGCGGATGAGGAAGAAGTTCTGGCAATTACGCGGCAACATGCAAAAGAAAACTCGGACCCCGCCAAAGAAAAGAAGAAATTTGCGGCAGCACGGGCGGAGGTTGGAAAAGTATCTCAAGCAGTAACACCTTCGGACACCGCCGACACTTCAACAAGGAATTCCGCAGAACAAAACATAGTACGACAAATTTTGCAAACGGAGGTGCAAGTAAAGGTAAGTGATTTTCTGCTCACCATGCCCCAACTTCGATCTGCTCTTTCAAATATGGTAGGAGAATCAAGCTTCGAGAAGGAAAAGTCACTGGGAGAACCAAGTCGACGAAAAGAAAAGGAAATTGTTACGGAAGGAGAAGATCAGATGATGCTGGCACTGACATCCGGACGACACCTTGCAGTTGTCGAGATGGGGATACTTGGACATGTTCTCACAGACACCATAGTGGACAGAGGGTCCGACGTAAATGTATTGCCAGAAGAAACTTGGAGGAAACTTGGACAACCGACATTGTGGCCTCCAAGGTTTCAACTACTGACCGCCGATCAACATGGTATTAAACCACTGGGCATTCTCATGGCACAGCCGGTAACCATTGGCACCCAGCCGTTCCTGATGTATTTCGTGGTGATTCCATTGAAAAGGAAAGGCTATGATGCCATCGTGGGCCGCGGCTGGCTTATCGAAGCAAGAGCTCGACACGACTGGAAGAACACTTTATCCCTCGAAAGTAAAGGCCGTCGATTCGTCATTGATCTGCATACCCAAATGGTAGGGGAAGAGGCCCTGTCGTCGGATTTTGAGGGAGAGGAGAACGAAGGTAGACGACGGATGGAACCGGATCAGGAGGGCGTCCTCCGATTGGACGGGGGAACAACGGATGACGACTTGGATTTCGTCAACGGTCTCTACCACTGGCAAATGGGGGACTATGAATTATTCATTGCTGTAATGTTTTGTCAATTGAGAACGAATATCCGAAGGAGTTTACTGAAGTAAAGGAGGGGAGGCACCGTTGGATGTTACACCCGACCATGCATTCAGTAAAGGAGAGGCAATCAAGTACAACGAAGCTCCGCTGCAAACAATGAATTTGGGGGACGAGGCAGAGTCGAAGAACATACTAGTCGGAGATAATTGGGATCCAGTACTCAAGGCTGCTGCATTCAAGATATTTATGGACTGCAAGGATGTGTTTGCATGGACATACAAGGACCTCAAAGGAGTATCGCCGGAATTGTGTGTACACCGCATCCCGCTGGTGGATGGAGCTGTACCTGTACGGAAGCGACCCTACAAGATGAATAAGAACTATGCCGCATGGGTTACGGAGGAAATCAACCGGATGCTGGAAGCGGGCATTATCTTCAAGGTACAGACCAGCGAATGGGTGTCACTGATAGTCATTTCATTGAAGAAGGATACTATTCAGATCTGGATATGCGTTGATTTTAGATGCCTGAATGCAGTGACGATCAAAGATCCTTTTTCGATTCCGTTCACAGATAGCATTCTGGAGGAGGTGGCAGGACATGAAATCTACTCTTTTATGGACGGGTTCTCCGGCTACAATCAGATTTCTATAGCGGAGGATAAGTTGAAGACAACGTTTGTTGTCGAAGATTGGGTCTACACGTATAACCGGATGCCTTTTGGGTTGTGTAATGCACCAGCCACATTCCAGCGGATTATACTGCATATCTTCAACAAGATGTCTGTGGGAAATTTCAAAGCCTTCTTGGATGATTGGTCAATATTTAGCACGGAGGACGGACACTTGGCAGCACTTGGTGAGTGTATGGAGAGATGTCACAAGGCCCGGCTAGCATTGAATCCTAAGAAGTGCAGATTCATGGTTCCGCATGGCCCATTGCTCGGACACATTGTCTTTAAGGAAGGATTAAAAACGGATCCCGACAAGGTGAGAGTCATTCTTGAAATGCAGCCATCTACTAATGTGACGGAGGTAAAATCTTTTCCCGAGCATATAGGTTATTATCGGAGATTTATTAAAATTTTTGCCAAGGTGTCCCAACCGTTAGATAAGTTAACCTACAAGGAAGAATCATTTAGAGGGGAGAAAGAGCAGGATGAGGCATTTGAAGGACTTAAGGTACGACTGGCTACAACACCCATCCTGGCATATCGGACTGGAATAAAGAGTTTCATATTCATGTGGATGCCTCCAACTATGCGATCGGCGCGACCCTGGCACAGACTGGTAATCACGGACTGGATCATCCTATATACTTTGCCAGCCGGTTGCTGTCAAAGGCCGAGCAGAAGTACAACACGACTGAAA
Organism: Cupressus sempervirens; assembly: GCA_028749045.1. Classification (NCBI taxonomy): domain Eukaryota; kingdom Viridiplantae; phylum Streptophyta; class Pinopsida; order Cupressales; family Cupressaceae; genus Cupressus; species Cupressus sempervirens. The sequence goes on along the minus strand of CM053783.1, from coordinate 794,274,929 downwards.
GAGAAGCGTTGGGAATGGTTTATGCTGTGCAAAAATTCCGTCATTATTTGCTTGCTACACCGTTTGTGTTTTATGTTGATCACTAGGCCCTGTTGTACATGATTAATAAACCCGTCATCCAAGGGAGGATCAACAGATGGCTATTACTGTTGCAGGAATTCACTTTCAAAATCATTGTCCGGCCGGGAAAGACACATATCAGTGCCGACCACTTGTCGCGGATCAGAACAAGGGAACCAGCGGAGGGTGTGAATGATGACTTCCTTGACGCACAGCTGTTCCAGATTGGGGTACTGCCGGAATGGTACAGGAGTATTGGTGAGTACCTGTCAACAGGACAGTTTCCCACGGGGATGTCACCAAATGATAGGCGCAAGTTGATAATTAGGAGTCGTACATTTCAATTGATCAATGGGTTGCTCTACAAAATGGGGCCGGATCATATTCTTCGGCGATGTGTATTGGAAGAAGAGATACCGCAGGTATTAAAAGAAGCACGAGGGTCCCGCGGGAGGACACATGGGACCTGACACCACTGCACGGAAGATATTACTCGCAGGTCTCTGGTGGCCGACGGTGTACAATGATGTGCGGGAATGGGTTGTCGGATGTGACACTTGCCAACGGGCCGGGAAGCTGTTGAAGAGAGATTTGACACCTGCAGTATGAAAAAGAATTGCACATGTTTTTGTAGATTTTTTTGCATTATGATTACATTTTTGATGCGTTATTGACGTGTACATGCTATGTGCTGATAGGAGGTATTCCCAGCGCTACTGATTAGAGCCCCCAAAGTGGTGGGGTTGCGTGTTGTGCAGTATCTGAGTGATGATGAGCATGCGGCTATAACTACGATGGGTTTGTGATGGGTTATATAGATGCCCCATATACGGGAAAATCATGGATTGCTGACGGCACTGGTTGAGTGGTGGCACAGCGAGCATAACACCTTTCATCTACTGACTGGTGAGGCCTCTATTACATTGGAGGACGTCTATCGCATTCTTCGAGTGCCATGCCACGGCGAGCCAGTAAGTTGATTGATTGATTGTTATTGTCATCTTTTGCAAACGTTGATGCAAGAGAGATTGATGTTAATCTTGGTTATGTCGTAGGTGTACTATGATCAGACCTCGACAGAGGGGCGGACCGTGATGCAACAGCTGTTTCATGATGTCACTATCTTAGATCGCCATCTGGGTTGGGAGCGGTTGATTACAGAGTATGGAGCAGATTTCCCTCTTCCTAGCTTGCTATGTTCATTGGTGGCTCAGGCTTTCGTTACAGAGAGAGGCTAGAAGGGCTTCCCATTGGGATGGGGTCAACTGGTATTCGATCTGATTGCACAGCCACGTAGGATGGCATGGGGGCTTGCGATACTGGCAGAGATGTATCACAAGGGCCACTCATGGGCATGCGATGCAGTGGTGGCACAGATCTAGGCTTGGGAGCACATTGTGGTGATTCGACCACGAGTACAGCCACGAGAGTGGAGCCAGCTATATATCTTTGGTTATAGAGGATTTATCCCCCAGACACATAGTGGGGATGTGACCTATTATTGGCAAGTCTTTGATGAGCTGATGGCATTCACATGGCGGCCTTACTGAGAGTGCCGCAGATGGTCTGATGCATGGGAGTTGGACTATATGAGATACAACAGGCCACTGGTGGGGAGGATGACAGATGTAGTGGAGCGATTCGTGATTAGCTGGGTGTGGCGACAGTTTGCAGAGCGGCAGGTGATATCAATAGAGACTACCACCTATGCTCGGATGCGGTCAAATGAGGCATGGGGATGGTTGCCAATGTTGGATTACCACATAGCAGTACGGGATACAACGGCTCTAGTGCCGACTCATGGGGATTATCACCCAGATGTGGCCGATGCAGGGGCAGATCCGACATACTTATATGAGAGGTAGAGGCACCCATTCCCACGATTCACAAAGCCTGATGCGCTACCTGCAGAAGGGGGACATGGAGGTGGTGGAGGTGAAGGCGGAGACGGAGGTAGGGGTGTGAGGTGGATGAAGATAGGAGAGGGATCTCGATCAGGGAGGAGGAGGATGCGAGCTCAGGCCGCGAGGGAGATGGAGGAGGACAAGGAGGAGGTGCCACTGAGGCAAGGACAAGCGAGGAGAGCGGAGGCAGAGCCAAAGTAGCCAGCTAGGGGGGTGGATGACAAGTGGGATGCTAGGATCCGCACTTTAGAGGCAGAGTTACAACAGCTCGGGTTACCATTGCAATGCGGGATCAGCAGCTCATGGATGAACAAGCACAAGGAGATGAGCTCTGTAGGGAGAGGGATGCTGCGCGACAAGAGGCGGCTCGTCATTGTGCCCGTGCCGCATACTATTATGCCGCTTATAGGGGTGTGGTGCCACTAGGGCAGGGACTACCTGATTACTCCGCGCAAGCGGGTAGATCAGAGGTTTCAGTACAACAACCAGATAGGAGACAAGCTCCACCACTAGGGCCACCACCTCCACCTGCTGCAGAGGGTGGGAGTCACTCATAGGCTGAGGCCGATGTTTTGACATTTTGAGTGTAGATCATGTATTTTTGAGACAGATATCCAGATTTTGGATCTCATTTTTTGTATATGTACTGTGACATATTGATATATATATATATATACAAGATATTAGATTCGATTGGCAATCTTGTGTAATTGTCTCAAATGGATGTTTCAGCATTTTAGTTTCCATGTGATGTTTCTGTTTCTGTTTCTTGCTCGTGTATGGATTTGGTTGGATACTTTTGCTCATGTGTCTCTCTTATGTATGATGTTTTTAGCTCTCATGTGTATGATATAGACTTTTATGTTTCTGAAAAATATGTGACACTTGGATAGATTGAATGTGATGTTTAGATTAACCCCTTGTGATGACAAGATAGTGAGATAGATATGAAATGAAAGATCAAGAAGGTGAAAGACATGATAAAGAACGCAAAGAAGAGCGCAAAAGCAGTTAGTTGACAGGTCCGCAAAAAGGATGAAGAGAAAGTTCTCCCCATATGTAGGAATGCAAGACTAGACTAGAAAAATGAACCTAAAATGCAAGCTAATATGCAAAGTGGTTTACCGGCAAGGGACACATAACATTTAGACTCTTATTTCATCATTGAGTGTTTATTAGGGACATCATAAGATCATATAGCCATCACTAGTATAACTATGAGGATATGAATATGATCGATATCAGATAGGTATGTGGGAATCTAATCTAAGCATCAAAGACATAAAAGTCAAGATGACTACACGATTAGATTCCCTAAGTTTGATATAGCAAGATTACACCTGTATCAAGGCATAAGCGCCAAGATAACCCCTGAGTGTGGTCTTGCGAAAAATAGTCAAGGATGATACATTTTATAAGTCCAAGTGTCAAATAGGATCAGCATGAAATGCTTAAAACACTATAGACAAATAAAGTATACCCACAAGCAGAAATCAAGAAAACTTGCCCCCTTCCCCCAGTCTTCTAGTCAATAACATCCTCGAGAGACCATTAGAGAGGGAACTCATAGTAAAGAAATCGTCATAGACAACACACAAAGTAAATAAAAATCAGCATAGCTCAATCATTTAAGTGTTTAAGTGCGTGTGTGTAAGTCACTTGGCTATTTCGTCGAGACTTGATCCTAATAATGAGAAATATCACGACATTGGAGACTGAAGGTAAACTATCTAAAAAGTGTTGAGAAACAATTGATGTCCAATTGGGGGTAGTCTTGAGAAACACTGTTTTGTGAGTTGCCAAAGAAACCCTAGTGCACAAAGAAATCCCAAGTAGGCTAAATAGAGGTTGCCCCTGAGACGAGAACACAAAACAATCCCAAGCTAGGAAATGTGTGGCAGGATGAGTGATTGAGACTGATAGACATAGGTGCAAGGGTCTCAAGTAGCGCCTGTTTCCAAGTTTTCACCACTTGGCATTTTTTTTTTCAAGACTTTTTAATAGTTTTTTTGAATTTTTTTTATTTTGAAATTTTTTTTTGGTGATACATCAAAGCACCTATCGCTAGGTTTTCACTAAGATGATCATTTTTTAGGACATTTTTCAATTTTTAAGATTTTTTTCAGGATCATAATTATGTACAAGATAGTTGAGCAGTAGGCCTTTAAGCATAAAACTTCTTTAAGTGTAGGACATTGATAGGCTCTGCAAGCTCTTCACCTTCAAGAGTAGACAACTAATAAGCACTAGACCCAAATGCTGTTGTGATAATGTATGGGCCTAACCAATTAGGTTCAAACTTTCCCTTCTGCTCTCTATGCTGTTGATTCTTTGGATTTTCTCTAAGCATGAGGTCACCAACTTGAAACTCACGTGGATGAACCTTTTTTATTATACTGAGGAGACATGCGCTTCTCATAAGCCCTCATGTGATCAAAAGCTTCTTTACGGCGCTCATCAAGGGTCTCTAATTCCTGTATTTGCATAGCTCTATGGTCTTCATTGTTGAAGATAGTAGCTGCGATAGAGATCTTTGTCTCTAGAAATATGAACCTTATTACCATTATTATCATCTTCAGTTGAAAAGGACACTTAAAGTTTAATTTGTAATATTATAAATGTAAATGACATGTGTCATTCTCATGCATTGAGGCATGAATATTTGAAGAGCCATATTTAATTATAGAAGTTATGAGAAACTCAAGAGATCTTCGGTTAGAATATGAAGAGTCTCTTCTATTGTTATATATTCGCATCATGTGATAAGCATTGTACACTTGAACTTTTATTATCAATAAAGATATATTTTATTGTGTGACTGGGTTTTTCCCTTCATTCTTGAAGGGTTTTCCCAGGATATTTTTGGTGTTCTCTTTTTAGTTTTGTCTCTTTATTATGTCTGATTATTTTCATGCATTTCTAGGCTCTAGTTTCAACATGGTATCAGAGCCTCTCATAGTAATGTTTTGTAGCATACTTCTTTGAATATTGCAAGTTTATATTATCAAGTGTTTTATGTCTTTTATGCCAAATTTTTATTCATATTGGGCATGGCATTTTTGAGCAGTAAGGTGGCTGTAGCGTCATCTTGAAATTATTTTCTCTTTGCATGCAAATTTAACCTATATTCTTGATCGGATCATTTGGATTTTATGTTTTGTTTTAGATTATTATAGTCTTAATGAATAATCTCTCTAAAAGTTTAATGTCAGAGATTAAAGAATCTCTTTTAATTAAAGGAAGAAGCAGGTTTGTTATTATGATTCTCGTATGGTCTTACTTTGTTATTGTGAAAGTTACATCGATAATGGACTTCTCCTTCTCTTCCTACGTTGAAGATTTTTGAGCTATCAAGCTTGGTGCAAATTGTAATTATTTTTATGAACCAACCAAAAGTATCTATTATTGTAACCGTTCTGGCTTCTTTGCTGCGATGGTCGGCTTCATCTTTGTCTTAATTTGTGTTCATATCCTTGTTTTGAAGTTTTCCGTCTAAATCCTCTAGAAGTGTTTGTGGTTTTTGAGTCGAAATCTGGCATGCTGGTATTCCTATTTTGGCTCAAGATTTATTCTGAAATACTATTCTGAGGTTTCAAATGTGTATTGATTTAGGTTTGTCATGAGATATATTAGAATGGGTTATTTTTTATATCATTTTGTAGACTTAACATGCGTTATAAATAAGTGTCGCAGGTTTTGGAAGCATCTCATTCGTGTTCCGTCAAGTTCTAAATATTTGACCGGTTTCTATGTAGAGTGTCGTGTTTGTTTTTGGCAGGATGCTTTAGTTATGTTTTATCCTTCGGCAAGGCCCGCTTTGAGTATAAATGGTTCAGTTTAAGAGGCGATGGGTGTATGGTGCAAATTTTAATTTTCATTCAATGATTCGCAGAATGTTTTTTTTTTTTGGACTTTAAATTTTCTGTTGACTTTGGCTGGCTTGTGAATGATTGGTTATGGCATTTATTTGCTCGGAAAGAGGCTTTCGTGAGTGTTGGTGTTTTCTTCCGAGCTATTTGGGAAGATTGCTGTTGTTTGTAGTGTCTTTGTCTTCTTCCATTCTCGATAAACTTCCAACTGCATGAATAGCAACAGACGTCTTCCTCTTAAAAGAAATTTATACCTGCGTGTATAGATGTTCATGCTCAGATCATTTGTTTTGCATGATTATATCTTGTAACTGTCATCTTGTTATGAAAGAAGATCATTTATCGCTGCTGTTGTCATGATACATCACTCTTCTGGTACGTCTATTTGAGGTACGTAAGTTACTATATGGTGTAGTATGTATTGTAATGACACTGGTTCAAGAAGAGTATATGGTCGGTTAGTTTTGTCTAACAATAATTTTTCTTGGAAAATATTATTTGGATAATTTCATTAAGCTATCATTGTTTTGAACGTAAGTTGAAGCGTAAATGTGATTAATCTCTAGAACTTGTAAGGACATTCACTGTCATCTTGCACAGGGTTGTAGTTGTGTGATTGTTCTAAAGGTTAAATATGTGGAAATTCCAAAAGTTTTTTTTGTTGTTTACCTTCAACATTTTGATGAGTTGATTTATCCTTCTTGATTGTAGGATGCATCAAGATTTAGAAAAAAGATTTTAGTTTCAGAGGGAGGCTTCATAATTAAGAGGGAGTACTTATGGAATGCCTATCACTCTCATAGATGCTTGTGATGCTTGTGGTATTTATTAAATTTGAGACTTGAATGGAACTAAGTCTTGTTTTGTTATGTCTATTTCCATTCATGAGAAATCAACAGTGAAATTGTACGATCAGCTATGATAACTCTTTCACTATGCGATAGTGAACATAATGTTGAGAGTCCATGATGTCATCAGGTTGAGAGATTCCGTGATGGGAGTTGGATGTCATGTTGAGAGATTCCATGACAGTTCACGTTGAGAGATTCCGTGATTAAAGGTTTAGCTATGAGTCTTACACATTTTTTCATGTTGAGTGATTTCATGAATGTGATTAATTGTTACAGGGTTTCATGTTGACTGATTCCTTGAATGAGATTGTTACAGGTTTTCATAGGATATATTGTAAGATTTTATCATTAACATTTTGGTTGTAGTCTTAACTGAAGAGATATGATTCACCATAGCTTGGAATCATTCCGCATCAATATCTGTGGGAACATTGGTAGAGTGTAAAGCTTTTTCAAGGATATCCTTGTGCAAGGGAGATAACTCTAACAACTCGAAAATGAAAATTTGAGCCGAGGTACGCTGTAATTGACTGACAAGGTCATAGTTCGAGATCTTGGAAGTGGTTGGTTGTTTAGAAGATGAAGCATTCTTGGAATCTTGGGCAACTTTTAGAACAACCTTAGATTGCCCCCTAGTGACAGCATTAAGTGGTTCACTTTGTGCTGAAAAAGAATCGGTCACCCGAAGCACCACCTTAGGTCGAGAGTCATTATGGTATTGAGGAACATCACACGTTTTTAAGACAACTTTAGGTCATTCATCTACATATCGGTTGTCATCGTTAAAATTTGCCATGCATAAATACTCAACAAGCTCAAGCATACCTATGACATTATCTATGTCAGCGTAAGCATAGCTGATCTTGGCATCATGATTCTTTTTAGTAGCTTTAGAGGTTTCGCCCTTCTCATATTCTGGTAAGGGTTGCTTAAAAGCTTTGTGATCAACATTTTTGGCAAGACCATTTGTGACAACTTTGCCTTCCTCAATAAGATCTTGAATCACATCTTTGAGCTTGAAACAGTTTTCAGTGTTGTGACCCTTGCTTCTATGATAATTGCAAATATGATCTTCTCTCCACCATAGGGGTTTGACAGGTGGGTCATAGGGTCGGGAATTATCTGGCAAAATAATCAAGTTGTTTGCAATTAAAGTTTTCAAGACCATTTCATAGGGCTCAACCATTGGTGAGTAAACACATCGTTTCTTAGTAAACTTAGAGCTTTTGTCAAATGTTTGTGGTTTCACATTTTCTTGTTGCTTTGTGGCATAGATGGCAGTGGAAAGGTTAAACGCAGGTTCCTTGGTCTTAGGAGTATCCACCACTCCATCATTGACAACATATTTGTTTTTATTCCAAGGTTTACCTTTGTCTTTACCATTTCCATTATTGTTCTTATCTTTGTTTATGACAATATCAGTGATAGCAACATCTTCAATATGATACGCACTCTCAACCATGGCATTGAAAGATGTGAATAGTTGTTTCCTTAGATCAAAGTATAATTCTGGTATGAGAGTACTGACAAAGATATCAATTTTTTCAGCCTAAGGAACTTGCCAAGGATATTGAGAGTATAATGACCTCCATCGTTGAAGATATGTTGCAAAAGGCTCTCTCGGTTTTTGTTTGATATCAAAGTAACAAGAATCGGAATCGGATTGAAATCGGCAAGGCCGAATCAAATCGTGAATCGGCCATGAATCGGAATCGAATCGGCCATGAATCGGAAAATTTAAAAAACCCTTGAAATTTAGTGAGTAACTTATTTCATAAACCCTTTATCGCTGATTCGATTCACCGATTCACAAAAAATCGTTTGGCTTGAATCGAATCGCCGAATCGCGTGAATCGCATGAATCGCCGTGATTCTTGGAACTATGTTTGATATTGCATAAGTCCAGCACTATTACAGGATGTTGAATATTATAGGAGTATTGTTGGATAAAATGTTGCACAAGCTCATCAAACGTCTTAATGGGAGGACTCAATTTAGTGAGCCATTCCATAGCTTGCCCTCTTAGATTCCTAGGAAATAACCTCATAAGAAAGGTGTCTTCATGCAAAAAGTCCATGCTAAGAGCATAAAAGTGCCTCACATGATCGTGAGGATCACCATTTCCATCATATTTGCCACACTTAGGAACCTCTATATCCTTAAGAAATGGTAGCATGTAGAGACTCCTATCAAATGGAAGGGCACATATTGATTCAACAAATGAGGTTTTAGGTGGTTCTTTTGAAACTTGCAGTTGTGTGATTTGTTTCCTCAGTTCCTGTATTTCTTCCCTTAATATCTTAGCTTTAGTGGGTTCCCGTTTTGGAATGATGCGCTCTATATCGAAATCTTGGGGAAGTTTCCATCCTCTTGCTGCCATGTATCGGAAGTATTGGTCTCCGTTTTCCTCTAAAGCTCTAAGCATCAGTTTTGAGCAAAACTGTCTTGTTGGAACTTTATGACATCTTTGCTAGTTACTTCTTCATCACTGTCATGATGAGAAGGGCATGCGCCCGTGCTGACTCTAGGAGTTCTTGGCGGTGTGTTGTTGCCATCATTACCATCAAGAGCATTTCGAGAGCAAGTCCCCTTGTTCCCTTCATGGCAAGTATGGTTATTGTTTTCAGCTTGTTGATGTCCTTTCTCCCTAGCATACATGGCTTCAAAGATCCTTGGGTTTTCACACGCTTGTTCCTCTAAACAACATTGAACTTCATCGGGGTGCACCATGGTGACCAAACCGTTTTCACCCTTAGGTGTCTCACAAGATGTGCCAAATGAATTTTCAAAACTGTAGAGCGGATTATGCCTAACGTTAGTTGTTTGTGTTTCAATTGGCTCAGGGTCTTCCACACAAGGCTGTCCGCAAGGACGTCTGGGTGGGGTTTCTAATTATCTGAAAACAAAAGGAGTATGACTACCACTCCCAATTTGAAATCTAGTTGTAACCGGCATGTAAAAACTTGTCCTTGTTTAATAGAACGAGAAAAGTGAGTCAAAGTTGAAGCTTTCACAATCAAGATTAGTCATTTGTCAAAATATGATAGATGGCTTGTCAAGCAATGGTCAAGAATTTACAACATTGGTGACTCGAGCCGAGGAAGTCAGCAAGAAGCTTAATAGCAAGTAGCTAAAAAGAACGGTAACTAAATTATGACAAGTGATTTATCAGTGATGTTTCACGACTTACATCTGATGGACTAGACCCATCTTTTCAACCTTGGACAATTTCCTAACATACAAATATCTAACCAAAATCTAGGAAACAAGAGCGACACACCCGAGACCAGAAAGACCAAAGTCTAGACGCTGTTTTGGCAAGAAATAACCCCAGGCGATACTTTCTTAGTTATCAGGTGATAGTAGGACAGCATGAAATGTCGTTTGATACTTTTCTGGCAAGTGACAGTTCGCACAAAGTGCTACGATAGAACTCAGTACCTAGGGCAATATAACTCACAACAGCCAAGCGATACAATTTTGGAAAATTTTAGTTGTGCAATATTTCTTTAGAGACCAAGCGATAAAGCGCCAATTTGTGTAAAAAAAAACCAGTTTTGACTCCAAAGTTTTGTCAATTAGGTGATTTTTTTGAATCAAGTAGTGTAGATTTCTAGTTCGTGTTAGTTATCAGCAAGGTTTGCAAACAGTAAGTGTTTTAACATGTCTTCAAACAGTTGAACAAGGGTAAAAACAACCTTGTCAAGAACATTAACACTGGTCAACACATTTGAAAACAACCTTTCTACTAATATTACCGTGATTGTTTGATGTGTAAGAACGTCAACACTGGTCAACACATTCGAAAACAGTAGCCAAGCAATCTACCTTAAGGTCACAGTTCATTACTCAACAACTTGGCCCATGCTTGATGCTCCTTTGCTTCACACCACGTGGTTACCCACAAGAGATATTGGCTTTTTCATGGAAGTGTCATAAGCACAACCAAGGGAACACATATGGTGAGTGTAAATCTTGGGGTGATCTGGGTAGTCCACTAAGATCGATCCTTGCATCAAGAAATTGAGCAGCAAAATAGGGTGGATACTAACTTAGGGTGTCTAGATAAGGTTTCCGTTCATAGTATTCCTCTTGCTCATAATTAAGGGACACCCCACTTTGCGGTGGGTAATAGACCTCGCGGCCACAAGAGAACCTTAAGCGTTCTTGCCTAGTGATCTCTCTATGGTCAAAATCCCATAAGCGATCACACTAAGTGAAAACAAACACTACGTCTACCAAGGTTTTGTGTCCTTGATAGCCTTGAGTTTGTAGTGGGTTGGAAGAGCCAAGTAATTTGCTTGTCCCCACTTGGGTCGTTCCTCTCAGGTTGTCAAAGAGCAGGCCCGCTAAAGGATCCTAACTAAACATTGAGCGGATCAACTTTTGGAGGTCAAGATTTCTGATTCACCTCAAGGGTGAAGAGCATAATCTTC